>JAODKT010001809.1:876746-908048 GCA_027576195.1 Cossypha heuglini | reverse complement strand
AAGATGATTGCCCCAGCTGGTTTAAAGCTGGCCCATTAGCAGATAATATGTGCCATGGAGATAAGGAAATCACTACCCCACCCGGTTTTAGCAGATGGTAATAAAATACACATTTCTGGCCACATCCTATATTGCAACCCAAGACACATATGAAAGTAAAAAAAAAAAAAAACCATAGGCAATTTAATGTAAACTTTATGTAATAAAATAAACCCTCAGTGTTGTTATCAAGGTTATCAAATTTTTCATAACAAAAATTTAGGGATAAAATAAACTCATAACTTAATGCACAGGATTATGCATAAGATTTCTAGCAGTGACCATACCTGCACAGTAACTCTCTAGAGAGGTGAGTGACTTGCAAGAGCATCAGTACCCATTATATTCTGCTGTCATTGACATATGTTGGAGTTAGCAGGAGCTGAAACTGAAATTTGTTACCATGTAGTTTTGTGTATTTAACCGCAAACTTGATCTAAATCTGATTACAGATAACAGAACATGTTCTGAACAAAAGATCTTTTTTATCAGTCTGGGGACTACAGTAATTCAGTATTGTTATTCATAAAAACATGAAAAAACAAAATCTGCATGCCTGAAGAATTTTCAGCAGCAAGAATGGCAAAAAGTAAAATTCTTTTACGATATCCCAGAGGCCCAAGAAGAAAGTTAGAGGAACATTATACCACAAAAAATAATATAAAATTAAAATCTGCAATATCTAGTTCTTTTGTAGAAAGAGCAAAAAATAATATATTCTCACATTATGTTAGAATTCATGAACATTATGTCTACCAATTAAATCTACTTATGTGCATAAGCATAATATTTTCTGTCAAGGATAGTCTCCTGAATCATGCAGATGACCAAGTTTCTAGCATTCTTTAAAACATATATTGTAATCACAAAGCAATTATTAAGCCAAGTCAAATCTGCCGATTTATGTAATTTCCAGCCTAAATATGACATGAGAGAATGATTGCATCAGTCAAAAATATTTCAGTGATCTTCAAAAGTAAAATTGAAAATAGAGAGCATAGACATATCTGGACTGTTGCTGTTTGTTTTTTTCTCAAACCCTAGATTTCAGAGAATAGTTCTTTCTATTGACCTGCTTAGTAACTGGGAAGATTTGTCCCCAGTCAATGTCACCCAGGAAAGCTATTGTGCTGAATTCTTCTAGTGCAAAGTCCATCTTTCAGCAACAAAGAAACTCACTACAATTATCAAGGTAAAAAAAAGTCCCAAAGTCAGGGTGGGACTCTTTACTGTATAAATATGTCTGAGATAGCAGTTTCCAGAGGTACAAGAAAGCAAAAATATCAGCTGTGATATACTGCTTTCTCTCTAGCCAATATGAGTCTCTAGTCAATAACTCAAATTCCAAAGCAAGGCTATAATTACTTTCCTGATGACCAGCCACACTGAAAAAAACCCCTGAAAGATCTGGGGATATTTCCAGAGAAAAATGCTGCACCCGTATTTTCATTTTACATGGCAAATCTTCCGCAGAAAAACACCCAGGCATAAATTTTATAGATTGTAAAATATTTATAGATCAGATATTAAAATACTTAATACATAATCAAAAATAGGAAAGTGCGTTGTAGTATTATACTTCCAAGTTTCCGTTTAGCATAATGCCACCAATATAACCTCCACTTAGAAATACGTATGTACTCAATTTGAATGACATCTTCCATTTTCCTCTCAAGAGCTTTCATTCTGAATGGTGAATATCAGTAATGCACACTCTTTTCAAATACGGTATGAGCAAACAATAAGAGTGGCGAGTATAAAAGATTCTTCTTGTTCTCACGTAAAAGCTGCTTAGAGAGGGGGTGGCTCTAATGGTAAAGTATTTGGAGAATTTGCTCTACAGAAAGGCAGATAAGATCAGACTACTTCTCTCAATGCACAAAGCTAAACTGAAAGTCCAGCTTGCCAGCAAATGTTTAACTACAAGGATATTCATGCCTGCCCACAATACACTAATTGGGTATTTCATCATGTAAATATGGGAAATTCCACATGGTAATCCTATAGCAGGCTTACACTAAGTGCTGGTCTGAACATCATTAATAATCTCAAGATATTTAGTGTCGAGCCTTTAGGAAGACTCTCCTGTGGTTGAGGCAAAAAGAACTTCAAGTTGGAAGTAGTTCAGAAAATATGATGCTGGTAAACAAATACTTGTTAGACCTGTAGAAGAAGGAGGAGAAGAAACTATTACTGCAAAGCAGAATGCAACATGGATTACCTACATGAAAATTTAATGCAAATGATACAGAAGCAAAGCTAAGTTTTATGTGGTGTTGTTCAAAGAAAGCTGGCAAAGTGACAATTTATAAAGCATTTCCTCTTTCTTGCTTGCCACAGGATATAGCACTAAAACAAAGGACAGGCTTTTCTGCATTATTACTTTTGCAGAATATTTATATGTTTACAACTTGAGGATTGTTTTTTCAGAGCAAAGTTTTCTTGTTGTAAAGACCATACCTATTTTTTTCCTTATATCCTTGTTACCTTCTTTAGGTGCACACACCAATATTCCAAATCCTGCTCTGTTACACATCAATACCTGTAATTCTTCTTCGAATCCAATCTGCATTGAATACATACGATGTTTTATTTAGACTGTCAGTCAAAACTGTTTCATAAGGTGAGCAATAGTACTTAACTTACCCCACTTGGTAATAAAGCTGTTGTGTGGCTCCCTACAGGGACAGGACAGGAGCAAGTACCTACTCTGAAATGTACTGTGAAACACTAAGTCTGCACCATAATGAGGAGCTGTCTTGGAAAGTCTCAAATCTCTGTGTGGCATGATGAGCCAGTTGTTGTACCCATTGCCATCCCAAGACAGACATCACAGACACAAGGCCAGCTAGATATGTGGTGGCTTTGCCTTGGCTGTCAGGTGTCCACAACCTACTCTATCACTTCCCACCTTTGTCTGGGAAGAGCAAAGAAAATGTGATGATGGCCTTGTGGTTCAAGATAATAAGAGGGAGAGATCACTCACCAATTATGGTCACAGGCCAAACAGACTCCACTTGGAAGTTAATTTATTGTCAATCAAAAGCCATAGCATGAAAATGAGAAATAAAATTCAAATCTTTAAACAACTTCTCCCCCACCACTCCTCTTCCTCCTGGGATCAACCTCACTCTCAGTTCTTCTACCCCTTTCTTCCAAGTGGCGCATGAGAATGGAGAATGGGAGTTGCTACCGGTTCATTATGCATTCCTTTGTCCTCACACTCTTTCCCTGCTCCCCTGTGGAATCCCTTTGACAGCATGTCACAGGGACACAGCTGCCTCACCATGGTCTGCACCACAGGCTGCAGAGGAATCTAAGGTCCAGGGCCTGGAGCACCTCTTTCCTCTCCTTCTCTACTGACCTTGGGGTCAGCAGGGCTGTTGCTTTCACTCCTTGACTGACTCATGCTGCAGAAGTAACATCTCCCCCTTATTAAACCACTTATCCCAAAGGCACTACCAGCATTGATGGTACTCCTTGGCCAGTGATGGATCTGTCTTGGGGCTGGCTGTTTTTGGCACAATCAGCTTTGGGCGCCTTCTCACTGCAACCACCCTTGTACCATGCTTGGGTTCCTTTATTCTGAATAAGTCAAGGTACTCTTCTTCTTTACTGCTAAACACAACTATTTCCTTGCTGCCCAAATTTTCATCTCTTTAATACAGCCTCCAAAGACTCTTTAGTGAATGTGTGTATTTGAGGTATAATCCTGCTGGCAATGAACCATGTTGAAAAATAATGTCAAGACTTTAACACAGAAAGAAATCTGTCTAGTCATTGTAAATTGTCTGTAGTCTCCCAGGGATAGTCTCATTTGTTAAAAATTTCAAGCTATAGAAATGAAATATCCTTTCTCTTTCTAGAGAACTTTATGAGGAATTAAGGTATAGGACACTGAGAAAACTGCAGTTTTCCAGGCTGCCAACTACATGAAAAAGTAAAATTAATGAAGTTATTTAGTGTAATAAATGCTAAATACCTAGCATATATACTTTTTAGAAGTCATATGAATAATATGTCTGAGCTATTTAATCAAAATTTAGATGGTTGGTTGTCTTTTTTTTTCCTGCAAAGGAAGATAGTTGGCTGTCTTTTTTTTTTCTGCAAAGGAATGCTTATCTAAACCTCTGGGAATTATCACAGTTTCTAGAGCTCACCTAGTTACCTAAAAATTCCTGATATTTTTCTTTGACAGTCCTGTTTTCATGAGTTTTCCTTCTTGTCTGTTTTTTGGCCATCATACAATGCTTGTTCACAGCCTATTGTTCATATTCTAAACTAAAATTTACAGTCTGAGCTGCCAATTAGATTTTCAGATCCAGGAGGCAAGCCCTGAACTTCCTAAAGTAAGGGTGATATTAAAACAACTGAAAGAGAAATAAAAAGAAAACATCTGAGGCATCTTTCTGAGATGAAAGTAGATTAATTAACCTAAATTAGCTCCAGCAAGAACAACAGAAGATCTAATATACTAATCCTACTATGAAATAACCATAAAATTTTCTAACCCAGCAGACTGGTTTCAATAATGTCAACCTTGTAAAAAAATCCTCTCTGCAGCTTAGTCCTTCTTTGCACATATTCTGATTTACAGTCTTATAATTTTGCAGACAAATAGTGGAAATCTTGTATTTTTTTGTTATGTTTTTGTTTTTGTTTTTTTTTAACACTGTTGAATTTTAATGGGACCTTAATGGGAAGGTGACATAAAACCTATTTTATTTTCAACAGGATGATTAATTAACCTTCACCTACAGTTGTCCTCAGTTACATTTACTTAACCTCTACAAAGTTTTTGGGAATGTCTATCTATGCAAGGCTTTGTAATTCAGAGATGCAAAAGTTACCTGAGTAAGTTTAGTTATGAGAAGTTTAGGCATTTGGCATTGAGATTCTCCAGAAGGCATATGCCCCACTGGATAATATGTTGTATTATTTGATTTAATTAATTAATTATTTTATAAAACATTAGAGCATACCATTAAACTGATTCCATGGTAGTCAGCATCATGTTACCAGTGACTGTTCACTGATTGCTATGAAGAGTCAAGTACTTCTTCACCTGCTTCACAATCACAGAGTAGCTTATGCTTCATCCCAGCACTGAAAAAAAATATTGATTTAGTTACATTGTTAAAGGACATTGTTAAAGCCAACATTTTTTCAGATATCCTATATAATAACATCATATAAATACTGTAACAGGAAGCATAGTTCCGGTTTCTTTGTTCAGACAGGGTTTGCATTTTATTGTCCAGGTTTAGACCTAAAATGAGCATGCGAAAAATACTCTTATTATCCAGTAACACAAAGAAAATAGACAAAATTTCGGAGCAGCATTTGATTCAAAAGCAGGAATTTCATTTAGCCAAGATCTCTGCTGGGTATCCTGAGGATAAGATCTCCAAAATCTATGCCCCTTATTCCTTATGCCTTTTTTCAGAGTCCTCTAAGGAATTCTGTCCAGAATTGGAGAGCTGCAGTCATCAAACAAGTCTTGTCTATTTGCTGTCTCAGCTTAGAATTCTGAGTACACCATATCTGTTATGGAAATGAGCCTTAATCTTTCACACTGAATAATAAAAACTCCTGATTAAACCCCTAAATTCACTGAAATCTTGGTGACGTTAGAAGGGAAAATAAGAGGGTGTTTGCTTGTTTGTTTGTTTGTTTGTTTATTTGTTTTTTAAAGTGTTGTAATTCAGGTGTAATGAATTAACCATGATGCATCTACCAAAATATCTCTTCCTGGGTAACCCAGGACCCTCACATTTCACAAAATTTGAGTACATGATAATGTCACTTTCACAGTTTATGTCATGAGAAAAAAAGGGAAAACCTGTATCAAGGCAGGCAATGGTTTCAAGTGGGTTTTTTCTATCAATGTCTTCATTGTACAGATAGAAATCTACAATAAAAATTGCAAACAGGAGGCAAAGACAAAACAAAAGAAAAGGAAAGCCATTTAAACTGTTTAACTAGAGGTTACTTTCTTTGTCAATCATATCCAACTTAGTATGGCTTTCATTATCTAGGCAATAAAAAATTTAGAATAAGGGACTAGTTGTCCTGAATTGGAATAATCTGAATCCATGATATTCAGGATTGTGACTATTTTATGATAACCACATATCCTAGAATAACCTTTTATTGCCATTGCAATGAAACAAGTAATCTTTATAGATTAGCCAAATATGTATTTTCCTTGTTTGTAAAATTTAAACTGGCAGTTTGGAACCTTTAACAGCAGTCCAGCTGAGACTTGAGGTTCATGTGGAATAAACTGCCCACCCACTCTGGAAATTAAGCAACCAGTACAAATTATGCTTTGATATAAGTCGGTTTTTTAGTCTGCTGTAAGGAACCCCACACTGAAATTTGCATGCTGTTCTGCAAACTCAAAGTTATACTAGTTCACTATGCTTTTTGATATGTATATGTATACATGTGTGAATGCAGGGGTGTATTTGATTGACAGATCAGCAGACCTATAGGAATGATGGACTCATTCCTCCCTTTCTGTGAAGATTTCTAAATACTTCAAATCCAAAGAAATAATAGTACCATAAAATTACACTGGAAGAATTCAAATATTGTTCTATAAACCTCTTAAGTTCCCCAATCATATGGATGAAAATTGAATCCCAGCTCTGAAAGTTAAAATAATGACCAAACATTTTCGAAAGCTGGTATTTTGCTAAACCAATGTAATTAAAAAGCCCAGCTTTTGAGCTCTAAAAAAGCTTACTGTCTGTAATTGTGGCAAGGCACAGTTTAACAGCCCTAAATTATAAGTTACAAAAAGTCCTTTCTAATAGTACAGAAAAGTCATCATTTTTAGGGGATATATAAATATAATTATAAGGAGATCAAGTAGCAAGGAATATGAGATCCAAGAGTTAGAGATATTGAGAAAGCATAAATAATTCAAGGTTTAAAATCTTGATTTAATATTTTTCTACGAGAAAGAAGTTTCACTAAATTTCTTACCAACTTATCCCTTAATCTCCACCATTTTCTGAGACTGTGGTTTACCCACAAAAACATGTTTCCAAGAGTCAAGGCAAAAAAAACTCATAGAAGAATGATTACTTTTTTCCCTTTGGTTCTTAATCTCAGACTTGTCTAATTTTACTAATTTGGCTCATTGTCCAAGGAAATGGAAAGATTTGCTGCTGCATTCACATTTACAAATTTTTATTTAAGGCCTGGTATACTTTAAATGTAAAATTAGATCAAAAAATGTGCAACTTTCCTGTAAATGAAGCAGAATTGTAAACTAGGACAACAGATATCTGAATCTGAACATTATTAAATTTCTTTGATCAGGAAATTCTCAAGACTCTTAATGGATACTTCCAGGGAGACTGAGAAGATAGGAAATGTTTAAAAAAAATAGCACTAACTAGGGTTAAGTCTCCTCATCAAAAGTTTATTATTTGGGTAAAATTATTTGTCTTATATTTCGTTTTTGAAGTCAAATGTTGTTATTTTTCATTTGTATATATGCATTAGTTCAACCAGTTTGGAAACTCAGCCAAGGGATGCAAAAACAAAACATAATGAAACATTTATGAAGAATTTTCATAATTTATGAATTTTTGTAACTTAGGAAAACACTGATACGCAAACAGCAAAAGAGAATGTTTCAGAAATGTGTTTAATATCAACAATCAGGATAATAGGACAAATTTTTCTTCCCACATTACTGCTAAAAAGCCACTGGTACTTAAAAGTCAGCAATTGCACATTCCTTCTATAATACTTTAAGTTGCTGTCAAGGCCATGAAAGAACCATAAGTAAATGCACTGAGTTAATATTTTGGGCAACAAGATGTAAATATGCACAAAAATCTTTTACTTGATAATCAGTGGGGACACAATAGATCCTTGAAATCTTTAGTGTTCTGAATAGTACTTTTTATATTTGGTGCAATAGAAACTGTTTTAAAATCAAAGCACATTTACTCTATTAACCTTTTTGTCCCTCTAATTGACAGTGTGGACATATCATCAATCCAGTATTTCATTATTGTTTGTGTATACCAGCTGATTTAGACACCCTCATGTTTTTGTGCATGCTTCATACTTCTGACAACTGGCATGATAGATATTCTTGTAACCAACATAAATAGTAGTTAGAGCTTAAGGAACCTCCCATTTTCTGCAAAAGAGTGCAGACCTGTGAAATGCTGAGAATGCACATGAAGTTCCATGGAAATCATCTTGCAAATAAATTAAATTGAAAAAAGCCTTTCTGGTCTGGTTCTGAGAGAGAGAGAGTAATTGACTAAGGAAATACAAGAGTTCAAAGAGTGATATGTTAATGTTCACCAGAAGTGCAGGAATTTGAGCAAACTCACAGCAGCAGCACGTAAAGCCACAGTAACCATGGAGAAAGTCCATGGAGAAAGGTACTTAATATGTGTGAACAGCATTACCACAAGCATTCATAGTTATGAATGAAAACTTTCTTCAGTACAGTTAACATATTTTACATTCTTTCCATGTAATAACAGAGGTATCATGTGACATACCCATTAACAAAAAGGTGCTACAGATATCTTGTATTTAATCATAAGATAAAACTGAAATAATCCAGCCGCTGTTATATGATTGTTGTTGGCAAATATAAACTGTTGCTGGTAAGCCATACAATCATTTTTGCAAACATGGAAGCAAATGTACTGGAGGGAACAAGCAAAATGCATTATTGTGAATTTGTTTTCTATCCCAGATCAATTCATAATTTCTTACAGAAATAAAAACTTTTCAGCCATACAGTAGTCACTATTATTGCTGTTTTTCAAGATTTTCCTTTCTGTGTTTTCTTCATCTTCTTTATTTATTCTTTTTGCCTTTTATTCAGTAACTAGCAACTAGAGAAGAAGCCTATGAAAAGCTCATAATTGCAGATAGTTCTTAAAGGGAATATTGCTTTCTCTGTTTAAGAAATAAGATTGTCCATTTGAAGGTAAAACGACCTGAGATTCATGAAAATTTAAGCAGATAGCAAATTAACTGTAGAAGATGAAAACATTCGTTATTATGAAGACAAACTCATTTATAACTATGTACCACTTCACATTAGATATACTAAAGCAATAACTGTAACTTCTTCTTTAATATAAGTGATATTCTCATCCACAGTGATTTTTAATCAATTGAGTTTTGTTGAGCCAAATATTTTGGGTTACGTTTTTATTTTATACTGTAGAGAAAAAGAAACATGCTATAAAATATGTCTTACAGCTTGAAGAAGACTCCTGTTTATGAAGCTTCAGGTATGTTAATTATCATACATTTGGATACAGTTTTTGTTTTTTATTTCTTGAAAGTCCAATTCCCTATTCATTAAAAATATTTTTTAAGAAAGTAGTGTTAATGTAAAAGGAAAGTGTTGTTGATAGGTTCTCTTCTGAGTTGCTGTATACTCTGCAATAAAATGTGCTGTGAGCCTGCTCCAGTTTATAAGAGAATAATTCAGTAGCATTTTGTAATATTTTGGACTGCGTCTAATAGCTTTTTTCAATGAGCTTTCAATAATAAAATAAACTGTAATGCATTGGCTTGTGGCAATATTTCACTAAGTGTATGTTGGGGCAAGTGAACTTACAGCAATATATTGAAACAGGAAAAGGGTGAATTTTACAGGGTTTGCTTTATTAGTAACAATTTTCATCCAGGTTCACTGGCCACATGGGGATCCATCTGCTGAAATTAGTCTTTGCAGGGTAAAGCTACAGTCCAGCCTGTCTAGCTGCATTAAGGTAACAGACTACAAAAAGGGCTGGAGCAAGAAATTTCCACTTCAGGGCTGGTGAACAGTAAAAGAATGTGTCTGCTGTTGGCAGTATCAATCCTTCATCTCTTGACATGTCATATAAAGTCTGTACAGCAAAATGAATGTGCCTGTGTAGCACAGCACTGCTGGTTTAGCACAGTGAAGTGCTGCAGTGAGATTCTGAGAGTACTGGTATTCAGGAAACTAATTCCTCCAGGATACCTGACTCCATATTCAACTTGCAGGTGCATAGTGACACCTTGCTGATTCCTCTTCAATTTAGTTGGTGTTCCTGCTACTTAGAGAAAGCTGGCACAAATATCCTGCTTGCAGCTTTCTATTGCTAGCAAGGAAGTTCTTTTGAAAATTTGTCCCAGGACCCTAAAGGGGCTTGGCTTTGCATATAGATTTAGTAATCCTACTTGCAGTTTTCTCTGAGATCACAGAAGTAAAAATGCCTTAAATTTTTGCCTTAGAAAGTCAATTATGTATAAATTAAAATGCATTAAGATTTTAAATGCCAATGAATCCTGTTATTTGCACAGTGCTCTTGTTTTTCTTTACAACAGAGAGAAGGGGTCTCACTGCTTCAATGTCATCAATACAAGTAGTATAGCCCCTGAAAATGTTACAAGTCTTTTTTTATTGTCACCAGAGTTATTATGGATTTCAAAATGACCCTAAGTCTACAGGAAGTACTGGTTAGATTACTTGCAGATCTCCTAGTGTGTCAACAGTATTTTCTGTAGAGCTCCAGTACAATACAAAGGAAAGAGAAATACTGCTAAAATAAGCAAAACTAAAACCAAGAGTTAAACAAACAAAAAAGGTAACTGAGAAAACACAAGATAAAAATGAACCTATGTTTAGAAAACGATCGCATTATAAAGTGAAGTATTTTAAGATCTGCACATCCTAGCAGAGATAGAAAATTCAGACAGTAGCTGTGAGCCAAAATCACCATCAGTGAAGCTGTGATGAATTCTTTCCAGGTTTTACAACTGCACTCTGTAAAGAACCCTAAAGCAAGAATTAAATATATATATGGATGGAAGAAGTCATCCACCCCCGCATGAATTCATCCTTAATAATCCACTGAAACTCATAAAACATAAACCACATCAATCCTCCTCAGCACATAACTAGTTATTAAATGCAAACCCCAATATACCATAAAGCTTAAAAGAAAATGGGAAAAATGACACTAGCAATGTACTGTGAATGTGAATGTTATAGCATATGGAGGACAAGTTTATAAAACAGCAAGACATGCAGATCTAAAATTAAGAGACTTCAAACTCCTGTGGAGATCGTACTGGACTTCAGAAAAGGGATACTAATTATGTTTAAGAGAGTCTTATGAATCTTGGGGACATAAATAATAAGCAATGTGTTCCTGCAGTGCACTTAGAGGTCCTGATTTTGGTGACACTGCAGTTTCAATTCAGTGAAAATTGTCTGCTTTCCCTGCTGTTCCTTTCTCTTTGTTCTTTGCTACTTTGGGAGAAACTGTTCCCTGTTGAGCAGATGACGCCCAGGGGACATGCGCCTCAGAACAAAAAAACTATTCCTGTAATAGTCAGCTCCTCTGCAACAACTTATTGTGAAAACAATAAGATTAATATGTTTGCTTATAGGGATTTTTAATCCTTGGTTGGCAGATACTGCTGCTCCCTTGTAGTGGAGAACAGAAAGAACATTTTGTACCATAGTACAAATCATAGCATCTGATTTATAACATACATAATATTACAGCTCACATTCATTTGAAAATTAAAATGGCTAGTCAAAAAACAACAACAACAACAACAAAAAACCCACAAAAAACCCACCAAAACAAAACAAAACAACCCAAAAAACCCCCCACACTAAAAAAAAAAAAAAAACAAACCAAAAAACCCACAAAAACAAGACAGACATCCTGACAGATGCTCGTCCAGGAAATCTACAGCTTCATTTGTAATTTTGAATGGTCTTTTATCACAGTAGCAGCAAGCCCCATTCTAACCTAGGAGATGCTCAGACAATTTGCACACTGAAGTCTGAAATGAAATGTCCTCAAATGTTCTTTGGCTGTCCTCGTGCAATTTCTTTTGCTGTGGGCGGACTGTCTTCCCCAAATTGTGTGACCAGTTTCATAAGAGTGTACTTAACTTTCATGGCCGTGTGGGCTGTTCCTTGTAAGTTCCACAAAAATGTCAACTCCCACACTCAAACTTGTTTCAAATTCGAAGAAGCAATGAGTTTCATAAGTATTACAGTCGTGGAAAATAACAATTTATTTACTAGAGTTCAGTTATGTAGCTGTTAGACTGTTTCCTTAGCCTTATAATAAAGGTCAGCAGGGTAACAAACCACATGATAAATTTAGGTGCAGTCAGTTTGTGCTCCTGCCATGCTTCGGTTTCCCCATTATTTTTCTGAACAGTATGAGCAAACAATTTGGAGCAACACCCAAGCACCCTTAGCACCAAGTGGTCTAAAGAGTTAACCAGAGTGGAACATTTTATTCCCATGTTTGCAGGCAGGCAAACAGCAAGACCACAAGGCCTTGCCACATCTCCTTCTTCACAACAAGGCTTGTTCACAGGTGCTGAAACAAGAAGAGTTTCCTTCTTGCTGCACACAGGGCTTCCCCTTGTGCTGTTGGAGTTCACCTGAGTGCTCACATGCTGCTGCCTCTCTCATAGGTGCTTACTTTAGCATCTAACTAGTCCCTCAGTTGTGGGCACCCGTTGTTTACTTTTTGTATCAAAAATTGCACCTTCAATGCATTTTTTCTAAGGCAAATCAGTACCTCAGTATTAGGCAATTGCCAGTTCAGAAATTCTTTTTCAGATACTTGAACAAACGAGTTACATTAGTTTTATAAATGTTATTTTGCCTTGGATCCAAATTACTGAGATATGTAAAGAAACATTGTTTACAAGACTTTTCCTCTCAAAAACAAATGCTCTTGGTTGACCTGACATTTTGAGAGTTATTAGCAAGAGTTGAAGCCAGTGTTATTTTAATCCACTCACTTGCTTAAGCCATTCATATCACCACTTGCAACATTATTTTTGTAGAATAAGGCTAATTACAAACTCAATGTAAGTGAGCATCCCTTGAAAATTCACCATTCTTTTCATTCACTTGGATTAAATTTAGGGTAGCCTCCCTGAACTGACTACACAGTGAATGATTTTAAGAGTGGCACTTCATTTTCTTATTTTTAAAAATGCACCAAGACAAAAAGAAAAGTTTATTTCAACCAAAGCTGATTATTTCCTTCAGTAAAAATTTCTTGACAAATTAAATTTGCCTAATCTAAAGCTATTTTGTTTCTGCAGCCAACTGGAAAATCAATGATTCAAGCAGAATCTCTCTAATTTAGCTGAATAGCACCCACTCACCAAAAGTATAAATGATATCTTTTTAGTCCCCTAAATTTTTGCAAATGTACTTGCACTTATTGTTGAAAGTAAAAGTCAGCTTCTTTGATTCCCCAGTATTAAATATTATCCTACACATTTTGCCACATTTTTTTTCTAATATTTCTAATAAAGTAAAATGATACATGAGGAAAATCTGAGCAGAACCATCTGGTGCATTCAGTGTTATATCTGAGAGTATTTGGTACAGATAATGTTTTAGAGCAGAGTTCAAATTAATCCACAATAATGTATTGATAGAATTATACTGTCTGTTACTAAGTCAGTGTATGGTCTGTCAAGAGGCCAACTGGAAAACTTAGTCTTAAAAGGAAGGAATATCCAAAAACAGTGGCAGAACATGGAGAAAAAATGTACATACACCTCCCCCCCCACCACTTCCAAATCCATAGACAGACCAGTTGCAGGGAGGGACGTGGAACATGGCTCTTTTGCCAACCACATGTAATCATGACTTCACCTTAAAATTCCCAGAAACCAGAACTGTCTCATGAGCTGGCAGAGGTAGGTGATCATTTGATACCAATACAGTCTGTTTGTTCCTGAATTGCAACACCCCTCTGAGCTGCTCCTGAGGAGCAGCAATTAAGGGTCACTGTTTTCTCAAGCCAATGCCTACATTCAATTAGAATAATACACCTTTCTAGAGAACAGAATTTTACTGGTCTTTGCACAGCTTCATATTTCTTCAATTAGTATATGTTTTATTAAATGATCAAAAATAGTGCCTCGTTACGGTCAAGATATTTTGATCCTGCTTTACTGTCAATAAAATTAAAACCTGGGAGGGTCCATCTCCAGATGGAGATTATAATCCAAATACATTTTCATTTCATAAAAGTTAAAAACCACCTTTAGATTATACATGCTGGTTCACAATGGCAGGAATTGTTATTTTATTGAATTAAGTTAATCCGTATGGAGACAAAGTCATCCATGTTGTATGGAAGAGAACTTTAATATGTAATGCAGCGCTGTAGCAATCATAACCAAGAATATCTCACTTGGTACAGAATCATTTGCATTTGGTAACAAAACAAGGACAAATAATAAAGCCCTAAATCCTTTGACAAAGACATTTACTATCTTTGTTTAAGGATAAAAGGTCTGATTCCTCATTCACAAGCTCATCATTGAGCTCAAAATCATGGAATGGAAGAAACCCTGCAGATAGACTAAACGTGTATGTTCTATTGACTTTTTATTTCTTTCACCTCACTCTCCTGCAAAGAACATACATATTCTTTTTTTTTTTTTATTACACCAACTTCATCCACACTTAGAGACTGGGTCTGACAAGCTGTGCTTTGTTACAAGAAGAAACAGAGTAGAAAGAGGGCATCAGGTGTTCATTTCCCTTTGTGTACAACTCCTTGCGGTGACAGAACACAAGAGCAGCCTTGGAGTGCTGCCAAGGGAGGATTGCCACTTACAACCATAGCAGCTGCATTTTGAGGGACATTGGAACCACTCATAACTCATACCAACAAACAGAAAAATGGGTAGCCTTCCTGGCATCCTTGTGTAAAGGGGGCACAAGATCTTCCAGCCTTTCATTTGCCACAAACCTCTCACCTCTGTGATGACCCGTAGGTTCTGGGTGCAGAGGTAAGTTTCCCTCCCTACACATGGGAATGCAAAATGGTTTTACAGCAGGTGAAACTAATGTTTCAAGCCAAGTATCAGGGTCTTACATGATTTGGGCTGTTCAGCAAAGACTGGCTGCTGCAGTAAGCGGCAGACACAGGACTTATAACGCACAGTTCTGGAGATGATTTTTAGGGATGCACTTCAGCAAGTGCCTACAGCATCCTGCAACGTGACTAAAGAATTTCTAGCTATGGCACGGCATATAATGCATCATCAGGATTAGATCCTTAGTATTCTCTTCATGACCAAGCAGTTTCTAAGATGTTACATAAATTCAAAAGTAAACATTTATCAAAGTAGTCTACTAGCAATTTCAGCACTTATACCTCCATAGAGTAGTTGAAGCCCTTATGACACCCCAAACATTATTTAAGATGATTTGCAAGCTTATGTCATTTGAAAAATCTGAGGTGGTTTAGGCAATTATGGCACCAGAGGATGTAATGGGCCTTAAAACCACACACTACTCTAAAGATTTTAGGCAATTTAAGCACTTATGCCATCATAAAGCAGTTTAAGTGCTTAGATTATCTTGAGTGTTCAAGATGGTGCTCACAGTCTTAAGGCTGGTTAAGGTGGTAAGTTCATCTAGGATGATTTGAATACTAAATCCTTTGTGAGAATACTGTTTGAACATGATTTCTAAATTGTTCCAACTTTTTAAAAGTGAAACTTTATAGCTAGACAAATCTTCACAGAAATTATAAAAATGTTTTACATTATTGTTCAATGCAGATTTAGTTCAATCCAATATTAGCATATTACCACTGCTGATCAGCACTGTTCTCTAAAAATACAACACAGGCCTTAATTTTTAAACACAGCAAGATTTCTGAAATCAGGCTCCTAGCTGGTAGTGAACTTTTTAAACTGGTAATAATAAAGTTTCCAACATTGGTTATAAAAATCACCAGATAAAACTGGCTAGCTTTTGTATACACAAAAACTATGAAGTCTGTAATACCTACATCTTCTAAAATATGTCCACGTCTGGTTCAAATGGAAATATTAAATTTTAGGCACACAAAAATAGATTTTTTTTTTTAATGGGAACAATCTGTGCTTCATTCATTCTTGTCCAGTTATCTGAGTCAGCATGACATGCTATTACATCTCTGCTGACATCAAAGTAATGAACTTTCATGCAAAAAAATATTATTAACATAGGCTAACCTTATTCTCAGGTGGTACAAATACAAAAATTGCTATAATTAATACTTCCGTCTGCATATGACTTCTGGATATGCAACGTGATTTCATTGCCTTGTGCATCAGATGTGTAAGGAATCCTGTAAAATTTGAATTGTTTTCTACTCAGGTATTACTAGGTCAAGAAATTATTTCAAATAAAAGCCTAAAATCTCTTCTGTTTGTCCACCTTATTGGCCACATCATAATGGGATACCAAAAATGGCCTTGATGAAGAAAGCAGGCTTTTCAGTTATGTTAGTGTCTCTATGTGGTAGGAGTGGCAAATACTAAAATAGTACAGCAAGTTTGCAGTATTTATACTGAAATCTACCAAGAATACTGGGGATTACTTTGCTATAATGTGTAAATAGAATATTTCAGTCTCTAATCTTACTTATTTCCAAACTTCCTAAATTAGGCATTTTCTTTAATCTTTGTATTAATAGTTTGTTTTGTTTGCTAGCATCTAAATAAAATTCTGACTAATATGATGATACTTGTCCAGGCACTAGTCCTTCTTTGAAGACTAGTGCCTAAAAAAAAATCCCCTTTAATCTAGTATGCAAGCTACTAAGCCACTGGGAAAGATCACCTTCACTGAAACTCCCATCACAAAAAGAAATCTGATGGTGTTTTCTCACTCATTCACAGATATCTTCTTGCCAGCTCCCACAAATTCTCAGATCCATGTAACAGTAAAGTAAATACATACCACTCAGCACTGCATTATTATGCTTTATTTTTATATATGCTAATGAAACAAAATCACTCTAGCAAAGAACAGAATGTTTACAACTCTCATGACTAAACAATAACTGTGTAAATTTTTGTCATTCAGGATCATGAGCAAGATCTGAAGTCTTACTGGCAAAAGTGCATTCCTGCACACACAGAAAGACCTGATCAGATTAAAAATTCTGTCCCTAATAATATAATACAGGATGTACTCTAAGCAGACCTAATTGGCATTGTTATGGGAGAAGTGTATCAGTGTACTACCCCACAATTAGTTGTGCAGGTCTGTTCAGTCTCCTTTAAAGGGGCAGCTCAGTGAATAGCTTCAGGAACTTAAACCTTAAAAGACATTCAGAAGGGATTTAGCATTATTCTTTAACTATTTTAAAGACTATAGTGCAGGTGAAAGAAAAGCAATACTGAGCTAATCACACTCTTATTCCAGTCTCCTGGGGAGACATCATTTGTGAGTTTCCCAAAAACGATGACATAGCTGTCATGAGTTCATGATTCCCACAATGCATTTCTTTTTCTCTTCATTAATCTGTCACTAATTCAATCTGTGAAGCTTGTGTCATAATCATATCTTACATTTCTCCCCATTAGTGTGGAACAAATTACAACATTTGTCATTTCAGAAAGATTTCTTACTTCTGTTGATAACAAGTTCATAAAGTAGAGATCTCAGTCCTTCTAATCTCCACCCCTAACTTAAATCACATTCTTGAAAACATAGAAAAAAATATTATACAGAAAATACTATGAGAACTATATTATCTTTTTCACAAGTATTAGAAGGATTCTAATTCTTGATTTTAGGAAAATAATCTATTTTCTTTCATGACACTTCTCCTTTCATAGCTGTACTTAAATCTGTTTTCTGAAAAAACAAAACAAAACAAAAAAGACTATTCATACTGAAAATCAAATCCTGAAAATGTATATGATCTCAGCTAACAAAAACAAAGATCTTTAGCTTGGTGCAGAACTAATATTGTTAAAGCTACAATGAAGCCACTTTCTGAGACATGATGGCTCAAAATATTTATCATATCAGACAGTTTAGCACACGGAAATCTTTTCATAATCATTGGCAGTTGTCAAAATTGTTACCACCTGACGACTGCTTCCCATTTGAATATAATGGTATTGGTGGTCTCAGTTCTCATTTCAGGAGGCCCTGATCCACTTCACAAAATGTAACTGCATTTGACACTGGATGACGAAAAGAGTCAATCCTAACTACATAAACAGCCCAAGTATGTTCTCATTCCCCAAAATACCAAATTTAGGCATGTGTTGTTCAGTACCAGGATGCAGAATCACCCAATATACTAAGGTTTTGCTGGTGTAAAGTCTTCTAATCTATGTGGTCACAAGTCTAAAACTGAAATATTACCTAAAATGCAGCAGTGAATTTATCACAGAATAATATTTATGCTATCTATAAAGTAATGATGCTAGCATATTAAATATATTCTTCATACACTGACTTAGACTTGATTCCATTCATTTATTTCTGATTAGTGATCTTCAAACTCATTTTTGCAATTACAAGAGTGAATCTGGGCACCCCAGACATAAAACTCCAATACCATTCTCCCAATACTTGGGAGCTGTTAATGGCAGAAATTTTAACTGTACCTCAATCTATAGTTCACTTCCTGATTTGTTTGGTTACCTAGAACTGTCCTGAGTAATCCTGGGGTGCTGTGTTATGTTTACACTACTTCAGTGAAATTGAAGGAGATCTGTATGTTGAAGCAGCTGGTGCCTGGCTCAACAACTACATTATTTACAGCTCAGGGCCTTTTCTTCAGACACATTTAGTCTGGCCTCCTGGTACAGCACAATGTATAAGTGTAGAATAGTGTCCAAAAAGCCCTCAAAAAACCCATTCAATCCCTCAAATGACAGTGAAACACTGGAACGCATCTGGTGCACACCTGGAATGAGGTTTGCAGCTTCAGGGGTTTCTTTAAGAAATTACTTCAGGCACACCAAAGTTCTGTGAATTGAAACAACTCTCAGTAACTGGAAATGATTGAGAGAATAACGTCAAAATGCACTCCAAATAAAATGCTAACTCTGACAGAGCTAGCATTGATTTCCTTCATGTTTCCGAAGTGGATGCTGATAAGTGATGCAATAAATGCATACAGAAAACCAGCAAAACCAAAATACAGCTTGATGCATTCTGAAGTTGTTGCACAAAAAGTAGTTTTTGCCTCCTTCTTTAAGCAATCAGCTATCAAAAGAGAAACTCTATACATCTGTTCACTATTAGCTTGTGTAGCTGCTTTATCCCCAAACACTTCCTCACACAATATACAACCAATCATTAACATTTTACTTTCCTTTTGAACAGGACTTAGATGTTCTGAAGAGCTATTTTTTCTATTACTCTAAAATCTCTCACTGTAACAGTGCCCCCAGGTTAAATGTCTCCTTTTCCTGTGTTGCTTTGGTTTTCAGTGTGCAAATCTACAGAGGAAGCTGTACCTTCAGCATTGTTTAAAAAAGTCATACACAAAAAATTTTTGCTTTTTATTTGGCATTGCAGCCAGCGGAAGGCTCAGTTCCGAAATTGAAACCCTAGAGCTGTAATTCACTGTTAGTGCTGTCCAGAAGGGCTTTTTTTCTGAAAGGTGATTAAGCAAACAAAATATTCCTATTAAAGATATTTTCTGAACTTGATACGATTCAACCTTGTTAAAGCTAGTATGACAACAAGAATGTAACTTTTTTATCCTGATTTATTCACTACATTTTTTAAATTTTAATTTCAAAATAAAGTTGTCTTCCACAGCAGAATGCTAGCAAAGTCTTATATCCACTGTGTATCATCATCAATATATATTTTTCAAAAAACAGCATTTCATTGCTATCACTGCAATTTCACGGTAGTCTGTTTATGACCTGAAAGTTTAGATAGGTAGCTGTGCTGGATCATATTTTGCATTACTGTGACTTATCTATTTATACAAGGGATAAGTGAATACATATCTCTTATATCTCTCAACACATTTGTAGCTGCTGGTTGATGTTTTATTGAAGACAGAAATATCAGTATGTAAATTAGAGGCACATAAGAAAAACTGGATCTATCTACCATGTCTCCACATCCATAGTCACGATACATAAGCAGACACAGTACAGGAGGCAGTCAGCATGAACAGATGAAAAAAGAATAGGATAAACAAGAATTTTCTATGTAACATATTTGTTAGGGAGCACAGATGACTAATGATAACATCAGCAGTAGAAGACAGTCCCAGAACTTCATATGCTTGCCACATCTAGACCTCCAACACAGAAGGGTAACAGACTCTCCACGGGAGAAAGGGGAACTACATTGTGATCATTGATGAACCCTGCTTTACTACCTGAAGTTATCTCAGAGAGGCACCTGGAGTTAGTTTGTCTCCTTCCTTGTCCTTCTCCTGTTTTGCAGATGACCTTCTAGGTCTAGGGCAAAAAAATATGCCTCACTTTATTTAAGCTTGCTATATATCTGTCAGTGTCAGATATTACTTGTGTTTATATCTGCCCTTTCCTCAAAACCAAAAACCTTGGTTCTTTCTAAAACTTTTTCCTCTGGTTTTCTGGTTTACTAATACATTTTTTCAGATTTCCTATTTTATTTATTGTAGCTATACTACTACTGGCAGCATCTGTAATTGATAGAGTAATAATTTGAATTGTGGAAACACTAAGACAATTTTCGCCTTCCTTTTATTACACAACTTTCTATGCATTTGATTTTCATTGGACTTAACAGAATCACAGACATCACTAGAACCTCCTTCCAGGTAAGGCCTTGACCCTCCTTTTCTCCAGTCTGAACAGCCCCAGCTTCCTCAGCTGCTCCTCATCAGACTTGTGCTCCAGACTCTTCCTCTGCCCTGCTGCCCTTCTCTGGGCACACTCCAGCCCCTCAGTGTCCTTCCTGAATTGAGGGGTCCAGAGCTGGACACAGGATTTGAGGTGTGGCCTCACCAGTGCCAGCGCAGGGGGATGGTCACTGCCCTGCCCCTGCTGCCCCACTATTGCTGGCACAGACCAGGTGTCCTTGGCCTTCGTGGCCACCTGGGCACAGCTGGCTCATGCTCCGCTGCTGCTGACCAGCACTCCCAGCTCCTTTTCCCACAGGGCAGCTTTCTAGACACTCTGCCCCAGCCTGTAACACTGTCTGGGGCTGTTGTGACCCAAGGGCAGGACCAAGCACTTGGCCTTGTTGAACCTCACTCCTTTGGTCTCAGACCACATGTCCAACTTGTCCACATTCCTCTGTAGAGCCTTCCTGTCCTCCAGATCAACACACCCACCTAGCTTTTCTCAATGAAATACAATGGGAAGAATTTTTTTCTATTCTGCTAAAATAAAAGAAATAAAAGAAATAAGAATCCTTGCAAGCAAAAACTTCTCATCCCAGTACTGAGTGTTCTTGTTTATTTAAAGGATTCTTTGTTCATTGTCTTCTTTTTCCGTATGTCACTGTAAAAATTTGCGTTTAAATACTGGTCTGAAAGGTCTCTTTGTACTGTACAGTATTTGTCATCCAAATATCATTAAGAGCCACAAAAAATAGAGAAGATTAATTTATTTATTACAGACGAAAAATTAATAGTGTTTTCTATGCATTTTTTTTAAATACTGAAATATGTTGTATGGAAACGTGTTGGACATCAGAAAGAAATTTTCTTAATTGCTTCCATTTTTATCACTATCTGCAAATTTTTACAAAGCTATCCAAAACAAACAAAATAGTGAGAAAACGAGATTCATTAACTTAAATTATTAGCATTATACACAGGTGTAGTATTGTTGAACTGCTTCTTTTTATGCTCTGGTGGACATTTATAGGTAATCAACCTTCCTGTGGAAAGTTTGAGTAAAAAATGCCTTAGGAATTAAAGCCAGATATATAGCATACTGTGTTGGTAGAGGCTTCATTTCATAGAACAGTTCTCTGTACACTGAACTGTAAAGATAAAAGGTATTTCCTGACTGTTTGCCATTGTAATTACACTATTAGATAGTGTTAGAGAACGCACCATGGCTAATTGTCCAAAATGTAATGCATAATAGGCAGCAAATTAATTAGTTATCTAGCTTTTCAATCACAAGGGAAGCAGTGTTCTTCAGGCTATGTTCCTAACATACTGACCTTGTGATTGTAATATCACTTTGGACCATGTTGCTGCATGTATCAGAACAGGCACACAAGGTGACAATTTGATAGATCATCTTGATATCTTCCTTCCTTGACTAAAAAATGAACCACTCTTTAAGGGACAAATCTGGGGAAGAAATAACTTTGGCAGTCTTGTTGTGAATTTCCGAACATTAAATTTATGAAAACTTCAGATTCTGCTCTCCTAAAAATACCAGCTGCAATTTGTAGTAGCACATAGGATTCATATATGCACACATGATAGGCAAATATAAAAGTATTTTAAATCTTGTCCTGACAAACTAATTCAGTGACAGTGTCTGATATTTCATTGAATGGTACTTACTAATGATTATAATTATAGTTTTAATAACAGGAAGATAAAATGTTACTTTACCTTATTTGTAGCCCAGTTTTTCCAAACAGTTCCACCTTTCCAATCCAGTTTGTCTCATGCTAAGTCAGTATGAGAAAAATAATTTGCTCAGAAGGGAAAAAATGGAAAGGACACGTAGGAAAGTCTCTTTTTTTGTACTACCAACGTTTTGGAAGTTTGAAGGTTTTATTTTGATAGGGTTTTTTTACTGAGAAATATATAAGTCAAACTTCTCTTGTTACTGCTTTAATCTTCACCTGTAATTACCATCGAAAAACAGAGTAACACCTCAACTAAGAGATGACTCCGGACTGGACATAGCATCAGAGGGTGAACACTAACCTGGATAAAATTCCCTTTAATTCTAGCATCTCTATTAATAAAAACCTGAATGAAGAAGGGGTATATAAGAGCTCAGCAACTCAACGAACTTTTGCAAATAAGTAACATTTTGACTGTATTCTGCACCAAAATATTGAACTTCAACAGAAGAAAGGAATTTACTTTTCAAAGTGTAATATGCAAGTAATAGATTTTTAAAATTTAAATAATTGCCAGATGTATGCAATTCTAATGATAATTGTCTTTATTAGAACATGACTGCAGCTTTTCATATGCCCTAAACTTTTCCTCATTAAAAATGAATTCCAGTGCTTCAGTTATCCCCATTCCATATCCCCAAGGCCTTTTTAAAGTGACCACTCCTGGAGCTTGGAAGTGTTTTCTCAGGAATAACTGACTTGTTCTCAGGAGCACACTGTACTCTGTCCTGGCCTGGGATGTTGAATATTAAACATCCTACTACATGTCCTACAATATGAAGCAGGTAAAGTTACCAGTAAGGGACAGATACTTTGTCTCTTTAGCAGCCATACGGGTTCCTCTGAGTTGATTTATTTCTTTCTAAGATACATATTGGCCACTCTTGCTTCAAATTTTTACTCCCTCTCTCTAGGAGGACCCACCCATAGTGGTTCAGTCTGGGGTTAAATTTTCTCCCACTGGCTTTATACGTTGTAAGGTTAGGCAAGCATATCACAAGGCCTTCAGCAACTGACATGGAACATGCTGGTTGTGAGCCATTTTCTCCTGGTAAAAGAATGCAAGGCAATTTTCAAAACAAGGTAACATAAATAATGATGTATTCATTTTCACAGATATATATGCAGAATCACTATTGACTGCTGGTATATATATATATATATATATATGTCTATATATATATATATACAGAGGCGTGCTGGTCAGCATTAATTCTAGAAAAACAGGTTTCATTCAATTTCTTGGTGTCAGTATTGGTAGAGTATTTTATGGTGAACATTATACTCAAATGTAGACACCGGGTTATGTAACAAATGGTGTTTGATTGAAATCTTATCTGTTCCCTACACACTGAGAAGACAGAAAGAAAATCTCATGAGCAGAGATTGAGGAGAATCAAATCCATTCTTAATATACTGCCAGCAATTTGCAGTCAGTGTTTTTCATCATTGTGATCATAGAGAAATATAAAACAATCCAAGAACATGCCATCCCTAAATAAGAATTTGCAAATACAACAACATATGGTTGAACTTTAAGATCAAACTATTTTGCCACTCACATTAAGTCTGTTTTTTGTTTTCAATTTTAATGGCTTGAATCTCAAACCACTGATTATCTCTCATTTTGTCTCTCAAGATGTGCTGTTTTGAGATAGAGACCAAGCCAAACAGTACAATCACACAAAGGCTTCAACTTGAAAACTTCTGCTGTTCACTCGTGTACATGATACAAGAGTTTTGGGATTGATTTCATTGCACATAGGAGTCAAATCTGGAGATATTCACAAGCACCTTGCTAAAACCCCAATAAATCAATTACTCTGATAAACTAAAAAAGACAAACAAAAATACCAACATTCAGATACAGCAAGATAAGCCTAATTAAATACTGAAATCAAAAAACAAATACACAGGGTTTTTTCTTACCCATCCTTTCACCCTTCCACCTTGACTGTTCTTTTTTTCTCTCTCTCTCTCGCTTCACTTTAAGCATGATACATACAATATGTAAGTTAATGCTGAGCAACTAGTAAGTTAGCGAGTTTTGAACACAATGATGAAGCTTCTAATAGGAATACTATTTCCAGAAGAATTTGTTATGATACTCAAGTCCAAATGTCAAATACCTTTAGAAGAGTTTTCCTTAACCAAACACAAAGACCTGGAGTCCTATTTTCAAGCAACGTCTAGGAAAAATTTTCTCCAAGTCAGATAATTATTTCCATAGATCCCAGAAAACAGAGGGGATATGAAGAAGTGGTGGAATCATTTCATAAAGAAGCTTTCCAGTTTTGTGACAGATTGGTAACATGACATAAAAAGATGCATCACTGAAAGAGTAGGATCAATCTGGATTGGGATATGTCTAGTAGCAAGAAAATTAAAAGCTCTTTGTTGTTTGTCCTACACAGTCATGTGGAGTCTGCTTCTATGTCATGTCCCACATGTCCCATAAGCAATGAGAAGCTACATTCTAGGTAACAGATACCTGAGATCCATTACTCCTCCTTGTAGGTCAGTAATCCACTCTGTGGGCTGGCTACAGGGACTGTTACCTCGTAGTGGAATTTTCCTCTCTCTTCAACATCCAACCTCTAGAAACCACATCTAAAATATAATTATGGTGATGCCTTGGGTTTCAGCTTTTATATTTTTCACATTCTCTGCTGCTTAGTGTGTAACTCTGAAACTTCTTGTTAGGTGTTAGTAAATTCTCTTCTCAGAGTAGCTGGACAAAACAATCCCTTCCTAGCTAGAGAATCAAGAACAATCGGTACCCAAAAAGCAGAAACAATGGCGAAGAAAAGGAGGCAAGCCAGGGGGCTGAGACTTAATGGCTGGGGCTGTCATTGGACAATTGACCCCAATATGTAGATGAACCAAAACTTATAAAAGTGTAAAAATTCGTGACTGGGATCCATCTTGGATTTGATTTGGGTGTAGCACCGGCCAGGGTCTTGTACTGCCCAAGGTGTATCCTTTCAATAAATACCTATTTTATTCCTTTTATTCTGCCTAGTCTCTGTTCCAGGTCAGCCTTTCCAGGCATCAATAGAAACAGAATTTATAATTTGCTATGATCTTCTCTGCAACATAAACTAAGGGCATAGAAACACAACAAATACCTACCTCCTTGCCTCTGTTGCACACAAGTCACTGACAGAAAATAGTCTAAGCTTGTTTTCCTGGGGCAAGTCAAGACACACTTACTAGGTGAGTCAGTATGGCTGAAATCAACTTCAAACACTGTGATTTTTTTCTGATGTTTTTCAGCTTCAGTACTTCCTTAAGTGTGCCTGTGCCACAGTGGCACAGTATCAAATCAGAGCTGACACAGCTAAATACAAGAACTACATATCTAGAAAAATACACCGTCAGTGACCAGTGCTAGAGCAAGCGCTGAGGACAGTTTAGCTTCAATGCGACAGTACTACACCTGAATGTGTATTTCCCAATTCGGGCATGAAGTGTCAGCTCTGTGTGGCTTCTGGTGTGTAAACAACTCAGTCAGTACCAGGCCACCTGTTATACTGGAGAATGCATACAGTAATCATTACCTGTGATAAATAATGAGTAATACTTCTGCATCAAAATTCATGCTGATTGTTTTTAAAGATAAGGCTCTTTTTAGATTCTGAGATGATGCTGGGGATCAGAAGCAATTTGTTCTGTGACTTTGACACATTTCTGTCATTTCTTTGATATTGGCTGTCCTGCATTGGAAGGCTTACACAAAAAATAATCTAGTTGGATAACCTCATGTTTTATTCTATTCTAGACCAATAAAAGTGCATTCATGCCAATATTAACCTCATCAAATTACAAGGTAAGCAATTTTCCTTTTACCCCTGACATTACAAAAGCCAGCCTTTCTGCATTTGCAAAAAGCTCTATGACATACTGACATTTTGCAGTATGCAAACAGAAAGACAGCTAGACCATGACTTCTAGTTTGTCCTTCACATTAAAAGGGTGAATGAACAGCTCTGTCTTTGCTCAGCCAACACAGTAATTTCATTTCTCTGGTAACAGTTATACCTCTATGTCTCCAGTTCCTCTGGATGAGAGCACAAGTGCAAATAACATAGGAGAGCAACAATAAACTTCTAATGAGAACAGTAGCTCGTTCCAAATAGGAATTATTTACACTGCACACCACTGCAATACATTTTTGTCCTTCATTTTGCAGAAAATAAGAGAGATGGGAAGAAAGAAGTTAGGATCTCAGCATCAACATGAATGTTTGCCACTGAAGAAGCTACTCTAACAGTTTATCACATATACACGTCCCTGGCAAGCATGCCCTTTTATAAGGTCTCTGCTAAAGAAGAAAAAATTAACTGTTCTAATTATTAGGTATGATTTTGTTTCTAGTAGACATTGCGGTGATCTCAATGTTTTCTAAGTACATGAGAAACCAAGAAAAAAAAATCGTCAAATTTGATTTGCTTATTTTTGTTTTTCAGGTGTTTAAGAAACTTTAAATAAGCCTTTTATTGCAGACTGAACATCAAACACCACGTTTCTTCTGCCTTCATGACCTGCTAAATTGTGTTGCCAAAAAGAGCATGATACTCAGAATCACTCATTGATTTTCATAATCCATTTCATCCTCACATCACAGAATAAATACACCAAGGAGCAACAGTGATCTGACATAACAGCTGAAAAACAAAGCAAATGAACTAGACAAAGAGTAACTACAGTTGTTTTGCTAATGCCAAATTTTAATACACATTCTACATCAGGAGTCATATTCAAATTAGTTTACCTACACAAGTGTTACCTACACAAGTATGTAATTCCCTAAATGGATTTGTCTTCAAGAGGGCAAAATCTATTATAAGCTCTAAAACTCTCAAATGTTACGCTAAATTACAATATTTAAAACCTAGACTGACAATTTTGGAATTAAATGTCTCAATTATATTTTTCTTTCATTGTTTTTAATCCATTATGAATATCTGGGCAATAATAATAATAATATAGATTACCAAATTATCACATAAGCAACTTCTCCACTAGCTGTTTTTAGAGAAATTTCTCAGTTCTGTTGTTATTTTTTGCTCTCCATGACACAAAGTCAAGAGCATATGAGCCATACATTTTTAAAAGAAGTGCTCCTTGGTTTATTGCCTATAAAGGCTGAAGGAGAAAAAAAGCCACAGGCAGGGTCATTAGAAAAATGAAATAGCTCAGGACTGCTGCTGCTGCTGCTACTGCTATGCAAACTGCATTTCTAACTAGAAGTCTTCATCTTGAATATTAAGAAAAATGATGGGCACTTTGAGCATATGCCTTTTCCTGAAGCAAGTATGTATCTATAAACCTTAATGCAAACAATGAATAAAAACTAGTTCTTCATGAACAGCAGGAATTTAAGAGAGGAAAAATAATCAAAAACCCGGAAATGGCATCTGAAAGCTCTCTACCTTCCAGCAACACTTTTCTTTTTTGCTTAGAATTCAAGTGTTTTCCCCTTTATAAGGCTAGAACCTCATAAATGATGCTTTCTCCTTGTCTTACATTAAAAAAAGGAGATAGATTTATGCAGAAAGTCTTTCCCATACAGTTTCACCAGGCTCAGTTTGACGTATGTTTCCCTACATCTTCAGTACTTCATAATCACAGTGAAGTTCAAGCAAGTTTAAAAATCTTGCAGAAGTCCTGATTTTAGGCACAAGAAACGTCTAAAAAAGCATCTTTTATTCTGACTTTCATTAGGAATCTAATGTTTTTTATTTGGGAAATGTTGGCTCATCCCTTTAACTACTTTAGCTTAGGGCAATACTTATATGTTTTATAGACAGTGCTAAACATCTGTTTGTACACTCTTCCTTTCACAAAATGATTTCACATTACGTTTCTATCAGAATCAGCTCTTCTGCTGAGGAGACTGTTACCTCTTGTGGTCCTGTTTTGTGAGGGCTTTTTAAAATTTCTCTTCTTTACTTTTGCCTTCAGCTAGATATAACAAGGACATACTGGATGCTAAAGTCCATTCCCCCTTTTCCATACTTACAGATACAGGAGCACAGAGCTGCAACATTGTCCAATAAATACTTTGTTGGTAAAATGTACATTAGAGATCAAAAACATAGCAACCAGGCAAATGTACTTTTTCAGGCATTTATGTGTCTCTAGCTCTTAAACCATTAGATACTGAGTGTGTCATACAGATGGCACATTCAGTCCCTGTGGAGTGATGTTGCTGTCAGAAACACTGTACCAGATGTACAACTAAGGAACACCAGCAATCATGGCTGGAATGAAAATTCTGGGAGGCAGAGAGAAGTAGGAACACACACAAATGTATCAAACTTAATGGTTGTTGTGACAGTCCTTCCATAATTATGGTAAACAAATTTAATGAAAATGAGTCTCTGCCATCTAAAATCATAAAAATAAATTTATCAAATGTATGAAAGTCAATGCAAAAAGCAAAGATGGCTTACCAGTTTGGGGTTTTTTTCTACGCCCATCAATCTGCTCTTTGCTTAATTAAGCATTGGGCTACAGAAACTTAGTATTGCGATCTCTAGAAAATTCAACATCTAGATTATTTTCTTAAATTTTCAATAATACTTCTATAAATATCATTTCAGTTCTCTATAACAAAATCCAAATTATGCTTTTTCCTATTAGAACAACTGTTTAGTTTTCCGTCAGTATATTTCCTGCTTAAAAAGCTTGGTAGCCATCAGTATATGAAAATTCTCCTATTCACCAGTCAAGTAAGTTTGTTGTACAACTTTCACAGAGAATGTTGCAAACTTCGTATTATCTACCCATTTTCAAGCATTATTTATCTGCACGGAGTACTCCACAGTTTATTTATTTCTAGTATATCTTTCTTTATGTATTTTCTTCTTCCTGACTTTAATAACACCGAAGATTAATATTAGAATATTAATTCACAGATTTCTTCACTTGATATGTTTAAATAGAATAAATTCTGTTCCAAGACAATACTTTTATGTGCAAGTCTTCTATCTTTTCTCCTTCTTCTCTCCTTTTTTTCCTGTCTTCCAAGTTACACTTGATGGAATCTCAACTGTAAACAGAGTTTATTTAGTACTGAAATCACTGCAATGAGGGATATTTGTGACTTCTCCGACATGAATCCTTAGTGTGCCAGTTCTCATGGGGGGTTTTCGTGTAATTTGAAGGCCACAGACTACATCCAATCAAGATATACTGATCATAAGAGTGGTCTCTGGAAAAGGATGACATAGGCAAAATAAATGATAAACAAATGATATAAGGACGAGAAAGTATGGGAAATAATATGCTAATGTTAGCACTGTATACAACGTTGAGTTTATTTTATTTTGCAAGTATTATTTCAGCATTTCTATACATTTTTGTATAATATGGGCATACACTTCATCAGACTGTGGAAATAATTGACCTGACCATCAAGTCTAATTAACCAAGCATTTTTGTAAGGCAAAAGTGCTGTTTCTCCTACCTGTAAAACGCGCTTCAAAAGGCAGCAATCTAATGAGAATTAGCATTAGTTTCAAATGTAAAACGTCTAAACAGTCACACTTATGGAATAGAGCTACATCCCAATCAGCTTCCTTTGCACTGCATAATCTGTACTGATACTGCATTGTAGAAACATTTTCTTATTCATTGAAAACTTGTTAGCATTAGAATAACAAATCTCTGTACTTCAAAAACATTCCCCAGAAACATTTTTAATTATCAACAAGCTGCTCTTAAGTGAGCTGGAACAAAACAGCTTTTAAAATTATTTTTCCATTGTAAACTCCTGATTTATGCCCCTGGTTTGGTTTTGAAAAGCCTGAACTTTTTTCCATTTTTTTTTCTGCTTTCTTTTTTCCAACTGACTCCAAATCATCGATCTTGTAGAAGCAGCCAGTTGTCCAATCAAGATAACAAAGTTTCACTCTAATATTCTGAGAGTAGACAACATATTAATATCAAGAAATGCTTTTCTGATTATTGTTCTTGGACTTTCAGAGTAGAAATTTTATTCCCAGGGTATCATTAATATTTACTGTTGGGGTTTCGGATTGTTCCTTTTCTTTCTTTCTCTTAGGGAATTTTCTCCCATATGTCCCTCGGAGACAATAACGACGGGGTGCTTAAGAGATACAAAAGAAGTGGACAAGCTCAGGGGAGGGGGCACTCGGCTGCACTCCTCTTATCTGAGGGTTTCTCTCGCCGGGGCAGAGGTACCGGAAGAATTGGGCTGGGAAATAAAGGGCTGGGACAGCTGCTCGCTCTCTTGTGCTCCCAGCATTCGGAGGAGGAAAGAGGCTGCAGTCACTGTAGTAAGAATTCACCATCATTGTGGGGTTCTGTCTCCTGTTGCCTTTCTTCTACCATGAGCGGAGTGAGAGTGGCCTTTGCACCTGGACCTTCTTAACACCCTACCTCACCAAAACAAAGTGTCCTTCACATTCTGCTCCGGTGCCTCAGGGGAAACCCCAGGATCCCCCAGCCCCTTCCTCCTCAGGAGGAGCTTCTCCCTGCCACGTTTGGGAGCTTGGCCGCTACTCCCAGCCCTCCCCGAGCCTCTGGCACGGCTCTGGGACTTTTTACTATAGTGTAGCCCTTCACTCCTTGCCTGCCTATTCCGGTTCCAGCTACAGCTGGGCAGTTTCTGACACATCTCTATGACTCCGGGACTCCGCTCCTCCCTGCCATCCCAGCTTCCTGCTACCAAGAACCCTGCTGGAGCACCGGGCCCGGCCCTGCCACAGGGCTGCTGAGGCGCAGCCTCTCTTTCCCATCCCTTCCCGCCCAGCCCGGCCCTGCCCCAGGCTGCTGAAGCGCAGCCTCTCTTTCCCGCCCTTCCCGCCCAGCCCGGCCCTGCCCCAGGGCTGCTGAAGCACAGC
>JAODKT010001809.1:836291-855892 GCA_027576195.1 Cossypha heuglini | reverse complement strand
ATGGTGAATTATTAAATGTTAGATGAAGATGTCTATGCCTTTCAATGCAAAACGTGCTTAGCTATATCCACCCTTAATTGGAGCCAGCTGGAGAGACACTAGATCAGGTACCAAAACCAGCCCTCTTTCATAGGCACAAAATACAAACTGGGTGAATGTCTTGAGTCTATTTCAGACATTCCAGGAGCTATATGCGTAAGTCACATGCAATATTGCACACCCTTATTTAGACACATGAGTAGTCAAGGACAAACTCAGAAATTAATGGAGTTTCCCAGGGAAGACATAGAGAGAGGAACATAAGTCTCTAAGGTAAGAAAGTTTCCAATACAGCCATGGAGTTCACATATCTGTGAGCTTCAAGATCATAGAAAAATCCAAAGAGCAGTTAGCAGATTTCCTAAAATTACCCAGAAAATCAGCTCTTTCCCCTCTGAGGAAGGGCACCATTGTCTAACACCTCTTACTACAAACTTCAAAGACCTTGAAGATTGTATCTACCAAGGATAGATATTTTAATAAAGACTTCTAGAAGGAAAAAAATATTCCAAAGGTAGAACTGTCACCAGTGCACACACCAAGAAATATTTATCATTGGACAGTGAACTGCTTTGTCACGGCAAGATCTACCTCCCAGAGCCTCCCAGCTGTACGTTCTATGAAAAACCTAAAAACACCTCTTTCTCACAAGAAAAAAATGTTTTGAAAACAAATTTTGAAACAAAACATTTGAAATACCTTATTTAACCTTTTTATTGTTTTCTCAGTGGTTCAATTGCTCTCAGTATGATTAAAATTTGATATTAAAATAATTTTAAAAAGGTAGTTGAAGTTGATAATTTGGCATGTTGCTTTTCAAACTGTTGTTTTCACTGCTTTAAAAAATGTCTCATTACCACCACTCATATTCAGGGTTACTCTTACTTCAATTACTAAGACTTTTTGGGTTATCTTATTTGCGTTTTAATGAAAAGAATTATTCTAATCAACTGTGATGAACAGCACTCACAGTTTACAATTTTCATGATTAATCCAGCAATAACATACCTGTATTTCATGTCATATAAGTATGACAGTCTCTAGAAATAGCATTTTCAACAACAACAAAAAAAAGGAAAGGATAATTAAATTTTATTGCATACAGAGAAATCACACTACTAGTTTTTACACCAGATGATGGAATATTTTTTTATATTTCCAGGCAGTATGTAAAAATACAGCACAAGGAAATTTATATGTCTATTGAAGTTTGTCTGTGAAATTAAAAATAATAATAATAATTCCATCTTTATCTGCCCACGACAGAAGATGGCACATTTCACAAGACAAAAAAGGGTTAGGGCTTTCAGGCTAATGTGTTCTTGTGCACCAGAACAATGTGAAAGAAACAATGCAAAATCCTCAAAAACTATTCCATTAACCATTTCAAAATATTGTATATATTTCTGCTTCATAACACAGCATTTTGCCATGTTCAATGCTTGTTTTGTGAGCCCATAAATATTGCTGCACTAAGAAACACCAATCCAAGAAACTGATTAAAGCAGTTGGTCGGCATCTTTCTCATTCTTCTCATTGTCCTCACAATGCAGCTGTAAGCATTTAACTACTGGTGGTCTTGCCAAAACCTTTGCAAAAGCTGCTTAGTGGTTGGCTGTTGGCTTGAAAAACTGAGACTGATTGTCAGCAAAATGTCAAATGTGACTCTACAAGCTGCAGTTGCTTTAAAATGACCATCATCACAGCATCGACCTTGAAAATGATGAAGATTGATAAGAGTTAGATCACAGAGATTTATGTCCCCTAGGGCTCTTAGATTTACACCTGCTTCTGCCCAGTTTGGGGGGGAAAGTAGTACACAAGCACCACTGAAGGTATAACATGAGAGAATCAAGTGAAAAAAAGATATTCCTTATACACTGGCTGCATAGATACAGTGACACCGTAGCAATGTATCATCAAGCATCAGTTAGATATGTCATATGTAACTGAGGCCTGAATATTTCCATAGAGTGTAAAACACTCTTTTAAATGACATTTTTTATCATTTCCAAGTACCTGGTGCTTTTACACATTTTTCAAAGTGAACCCAAATTTAAAACACATCCTTACATCACAATTTGATTAATAGATTCATATTTTCTGTCCTCTTCAAACCCTTCTTCATCCACCTCCCAAAACACATTCTAGTTCAAATCCCATTTTAACTACCTACCAGCATACTTACAATTGTGTCTTAAGCCTTACACATATAACAGAGCAGATTTGACCAAGGCTTGACTAAGAAATAAAGTTTATATTAAAGTCAATATATTATTCATAAATATTCTTTGTCATTCTTTGTTAGCTCTGAGAGAAGCCAATATTCTAGCTAGGCTAAACACCGCTCCATTAAGCAATGACACCACACTAAATTAAAATCTGTTAAAAGAATATGCCTGCTAGAAGGAAGTGCCATTCTTTATCAATAAGACTTTGCATTTAATAGGTTTCTAGTTTATCTTTACTCTAAATACTTAGAGGCTCTACCCTTTAATTTAATGTATCAATTGATTCTACTCTGTCTCACCACACCTAATGAGCATATTTGGCTCTTTGTCAATAGAAGCTAATGATTAAATGAAGAAAGGTAATCAGATTGAAATAAAGACAAGAGATATTTATTTTATACCAGACGGGAATACACTATTGCCAATGCCTTTATCTGTGAAAAAAAAGTTAGATCCAGTCTCTTGTATCTTGTTTGATACCAACAGGCAAGGCTTTAATGGCAATGCAAAGGTATTCACAGATGTACTACTCAATTTGTGAGACAAGACAATGGTTTTACTTTGTGTACAAATGTTCATTATACGTCAAGGAAAGCAATCACATCCTGTCCCTCTTTCTGCAAATGATAACTATTTTTAGTGCTGAAAGTCCTTGAGAAATACACTGCAGCAGAGCAGAGGGAGCTTTACCCACTTTAACAGAGCTTTAATGTATATCTTCAAATAATACGGAAAGTATGGAAACATAAACTTCTTTGGAATGTGAGTGACAGAACACAGAGACTTTGGATGTTTTCACTAGGGAATAAGCAAGCAAATTAAAAGAATGCAGCAACAGAAATAATTTCTCTTTTTTCTCTTCTTTATGTTTGACAAATTTGTATAGCAGATATTAACAAAATTCCACATTGAATCACACTGAAGACTGCGATTAGAGTATGGCTCGTAATTTTTGGTACAAAGTGAGCTCATCTGTGAGTTAATATATCATAACTAAAAACAAAAAATGCCATGCATCTTGTATTAGCATGGAAAATAAAGCATGTACATACATTAGACAAAGAGAGGATTTTTTTTTTAACAGTGTTGTTATTATTATACTGTGCTTTCAATCCAGTTCTCCATATAAACTATTTTTATATTGGAAGAAATACATATTCATTATAAATGGTGTAGATAAAATTTATAGAAACAAATCTCTGTATTTTTTCCCTCTCATTTCAGAGCTCAGTGAAAGTAAATACTCTTACTCTTAAGCACAACGGAAGTTTGTTGAATTATTAGTAGTTTGGATTGCATATTGATTTAGTGAAAATCATTAACTACATAATAAAATCTAAAGTATGTGAAAGAAAATTGTGTAGGAAAAGGAATTCAATCACTGTTACACTCATAAGAGAAAAGGAGCAAAATGCACTTGTACTGCTTTTCAGTAAATCTCAAGTGGTAATTTTTCCAAAAATTCAGTCCTGTTTGTTCGTTTAAATAAAAGAAGCAAATGTAATCTGCAGACACAATTTTTTCACCTCCTCTGCTGATCCCTGCTTACATTTTGGGCAGAAAGTCTAAGTCTGTAGTGACACAATGGGAATGCAAGCCTTGGAATTATCTTGGCAATGCCTTCAGATTGGAAGTAACTGAAGGATCCACTTTGTGGATCCATTTCCTCTATAGCTGGTCCTTTAAATTGACCCGACTTGTAACTAGCCCTCAAGTATTCCAGTATCACAAAATAAAACACTAATCTTTTCTTGACTCCCTAGTGATGTGCCCCTCTACCTACCTTCACCAGAACCTCATTCTCAGGATACCAAAAAGAGAAAGCTTCAGACGTGCAGCATAATACTTTTTTTTCTCATGAAAAATGCTGAAAATTCTAACAGGATTTGTGAAGTATTCCTGCAAGTGGTAACCATATGGCCAGCAACCTTATCTTTTCCCCAGTGAGTGCTATCTCTAGACTGAGACAGAGATAACCATGAAAATAAATAATGTGTTTATATCTTAAACTTACCAGACCCTGGTCAGCACTGCCATGGCTAACCATTCTCTTACCCTATTGCTTGAGTGGTCCTCTTGAAAACAGAAGAAACTCAAGTGTGAATGATTTCACCATTTCAGTGAAAAGCAATCAATTTGTGACTAGCTCATTTGGAATTCAATCTGGCTAAGGACATCAAGAATAAAAATAAAGGACTCTTCAAATGTACCAACAACAAAAATAATATATTGGGGAAAATGTGGGCCCACCAGTGAATGGAACAAGCACCCTTGCAACAGAGGTTGCAGAGAAGACTAAGATACTGGATGCCTTCCTTGCTTTAGTCTTCACTACAAAGGCTGGCCTCAGGAATGCCTGACCCAGAAAACCAGAAAGAAGGTCTGAAGAAAGGAATACTTCCCTTTGATTGAGGAAGACTGGGTTAGAAACCATTTGGTCAAGCTTAACATTCACAAGTCTGTGGGCCCTGAAGGGATGCACCCATGAATGTGTGGGGAACTGATGATTATTGCTATTCCACTCTCAATCATCTTTGAGAGGACATGGCAGTCAGGAAAGATTCCTGAGTACTGGAAGAAAGAAAATGTCACCACAATCTTCTAAAATATTATTTTGCAGAAAAATTAATTTAGTATTTTCTCTAATAAAAATATCCGAATTAATCTGTTTTCCATGTTTACATATATTTTCCCAGTATTTTTTTATTATTAGTTTTTGTTCACTCGAAAAGTAGCATCTCTTTACAACCCTCTTTAGAGGGTTCTTATATGTTTGCTCATGACTTGGACCTGTGCACTCTTAGCTGGGTAAAAATCTGAGAGAGGTGGTGAATGGACACACGTCCAGCTGGCAGCCAGTCACCAGTGGGGCTCCCCAGGGTCAGTACTGGGGTTAGTCCTTTTTGTCCTATCTGGATGAGGGAATCAAGTGCATCCTCAAACAGTTTGCAGATGATGCCAAGTTGGGTGGAAGTCTGAGGGTATGAAGGCTCTGCAGAGGGATCTCGACTGAATGAATCAATGTTCCAAGGCCAGTGGAATGAGATTCAATAAGATCAAACGTCAGGTCCTGCCCTTGAATTTGCAACAACCCCACAGAGCACTACAGACTTGGGACTGGAAAGCTGCCAGTGCTCGACAGCAGCTGAACGTGAGCCAACTATGCCATGTTGCCTAAGGAGCAGTGGCTAACATGAGGAACTGTGGCCTGTATGAGAAACAGTGTGGCCAACAGGACCAGGGCAGTGACCTTCCCCCATTCTCAGAACTGATGAGGCTGCACCTCAAACCAGTCCAGTTCTGGACCTCTCACTACAGGAAGGGCATTGAGGAGCAGGAGTGTGTGCAGAGAAGGGCAACAGAGCTAGGAAAGGGTCTGGGGCATAAGTATGATAAGGAACAACTGAGAGAGCTGGGGCTGTTTATCCTGGAGTCCACTCAGGATTAACATTATCACTGTCAAAAACCACTTGACAGGAAGTTGTAGGATTGATCTCTTTTCCGAGGCAGCAAATGACAGAGCAAGAAGACAGTGTCAAGCTGTTCCCCAGGAGCTTTAGATTAGATATTATGAAAAATTTCCTCACCAAAAGGGTCATCAAGTGCTGGAACAGGCTGCCCAGGAAAGTGATTGAGTCATCATCCCAGGAAGAATTTAAAGTCATATAGATGTGATATTTACGGACACAGTTTAGTGGTGGACTTGCAGCGATGGGTTAATGTTTGTACTCAATGATCTTAAGGATATTTCTAACCTAAATGGATCTTTGTGATTCATGATTCTGACATACATTTATTACCAAAAATATTTTTGTTAAATGTACATCATCGTCTGAGTTACAATTCAGGTAATTTTAAGGTCTCTAATTGACATGATTCCAGTGTGACAGCATGACACAATTCCTATAACGGAATTTCTTACATATCGTCTAATGTAAGATAAGGAAAGGAAAGGAAAGCTCCAGGGTTTCTTAAATATCTCCCTGGATAAGAGCAGTTTTCCTTATCTCACAAATGAGGACATTTGAAATATCTTAAGTATGAAGCTTCCAAATATTTGCGTAACACTGCCACCTCTTACTCATTATGTGGACTACTAGAGATATAAAATCATATGTAAACATCCTGAAGCAGACAAAAATAATTTTAAAAAAAGGAGAAACTATAAACATATGCTTGATATATTTGCATTACATATTGGATGCATTAAACATAAGAATAAAAAAATAGAGATGGATTGGCCATATGGTTTCACTCGGGCCAACATGCACAAGTAAAAATCTAATTCTTTTATGTCTTTCTGAGGACAATTTTTCAACACAGAAAAAAAAAACCTAAGGGTTAATGGGCATTGCAGGCATACAGGGGTATTTATACAGTGGTATATAGTGGTATACAGATATATCTCATTGGCATAACAGTAGGTAAGGATTTGTACTACATGCTCATAAACTGATAATATCATAGCTCACATAATCCAAAAAAAGTAAATTAGTTCTCATCCATGACTAAATATCAGTCTGGAACCAAGACAGCAGAGACAGCACAAAATAATCCCAAAATATAACTGCAGAGTCCAACTAAGTACGACTGGCAAATCCATGGAATAATGCATGATTTCAGCAAATCCCACCATCCAAAATAAACATTTGAATATGACATCAATTTGTGATCAACAGATCAGGGTTTTTGTAATATAGCCAATCCAATCTTCCAACCCATCAAAAAAATAAAAATACTCACATGACTGGCAACAGTTAGTGAGAAATGGCCAGTGAGATAAGAAAAGGATCAATCAAGGCAAATATCTCTGACCAGCAGAAGCCTCATGAGTCATAGATACATTATTAGATAAGAGAATTTTTTCAGTTTGTAATATTGCATTTGGAGATTTGGTCACATACATTGCTTTTTTTATATAAACTTTTATATAACTTTTATATAACTTGTTTATATAAAAATAAGACCTGAGAGTCCTGCACTAAGAGCAGTCTGGCAAACTGTAGTCTATAGAGGAAGGTGCAGAGAGGATAGAAAAGGAGATCTTAAAGGTCAGTACTTTAAGGAACTTTCATAGCTGAATATATTATGTTTTCTTTAATACTTTTTTCTTATTTCTTTTCTTTCTTTTTTTTCCAACATTTTGTCCTATATATTAATAGCTTTTTATAACCAAATACTTTGTCCTGTTTCTCAGCCAGGTCAGCTGGGCAAATTCTCTGGCATCATGTTTAAATGAGCTCGCCTTTTATGGGCAAAGCAAAGCTTCTGCTGACATATGAGACAGAAAATGAACATTGCCTTTTGTAAATAACTCTTTTAATATGTAAGTTATTTTTGTTTCATAACATCTGTAGCTAGTGTTGAAAATATTTTGGTACTTATTCAGTACATCATAGAAGCAATTGCTGAATTTTAAAAATTAGTGTAAACTTTCATTATTTTCAAATCATATGTTTATATTAAGTTCCATTATGGGAAGAGAACTAAGAAAGAGTCTTGCTGTCTGTTGAACATGATTTGTCATGTTCACTGCGTGTTGATCAGGTCTGTGTGTGTGAATCTAGGTGCATGTAAACACAGACAAAAAATGTGGTGATCCTTTTTCTTCCTCTGGATTTAGTATCTTTTTATTAGAATAACCTATTTCAAGACCAAATTCTTCAAGGAATAAAACACACCTTAGGAGGTTTTACTTGATTTTCTAGTTTGTAGCAAAATCAGAGTATTTATAGTTCCAAGCGTGAGTTTTCATTTCAACTGAACAGACCCTGTAACATTGAGGAATTAACAAAAGTCACGGTATTTGCAATGGGATCAAGGGAAAAAGCAAATGCTCCCATTGCAGCTTTTGAAATTAGAGAAACAGTCCGACAAACAGTGGAAGTAGGATGAACATTAACAAACAGTTGTTTTTAGTTGACCTTTTCATCACTGATGACACTAAAACATTAATTCAGTTTAGCAGCTGACTGACATGTTGTATACAAGATGTTGGGGATATACCAGAATTGTTGATGAAGACCCAGTTTAAGCTTCTGAAAAGATATTCTAACGTTTACGACTTTTCTCCACAGGCAACAGTTGATATGAACAATAATAACTATTCTCTGTGGAGAGTTACAATAACAATAATGTCTTGCCAAAGCCTGGCGATAATGAAGATGGGTAGTGTTTGGAAAATATTTTTATCTATTACAGAATTTCTTCTCAAAATCTGTCAGACCGGTTGGTGCCGAGTGACACAAAATCACAAAGAAGTTGAACTGATACTGTGAGCAAAATTTACTCAGGACAGTAGAAAAACAAGGATTCTGTTTATTCAGCCAGGTTCAGGAAATTCAACAAATAAGGCATGAGACAGTGATATGATACTTCAGACTTCAAAACCAGTAAGTAATATTTGTGTTTATGCTAACAATCTTGAAATCATCTATTTTCTGGTTTTAAAACAACAACACAGCTATCATATTGCATGGCTAGCTCCACAGAGTCTAAGGTAGTATTTGGGATTCACATAGAAGTTTAGGAGCAAAATCAGTAAATAATTACTGATTTCTTTCATCCAATATTGATATTTGTTCAGAATGAAATTTAACAAGAGTTCTCAAAGCATTTTATAAATATGAAGCTAATCTTCACAGTATTGTTATTAGTAACTCAAAGAATTATTTGTACTCTTCAGTTCAAAAACCACTAGGCATATGCCCTTGCCTGATCTTGTATCTACTCTTTTAGCAAATGCAAACGTTAGAAAATGAATAGGTGTTTCTGCTAAGAGAATCACTTGTTTCTTATTCTATATATTTAAATTGGTTTTAATCATCGACACTTTATATATAACACATCCTTTATTCCTCCCCGCTGCACACATGCTCTAAATTTAATTAAATTAACTGAAATGGAACTATAGATAATTTGTTTTTTAAATAGACTGCCACATGCTCCATTTACATAAAACCCATTAGTTTGCATTAAATACAAATTAGCTGCTGATATGAGTTAAATCACATATAAATAGTTCAGAATAGCCTCAGACCCACATGTTTTAATTAATATAACAGTTAACCAGATTTTCTTTAAGGTAATCAAGACTCTCACTCATTCATTCTTCAGAACACTAGGCCAGAGAATTAAGGCCTATCCTCTAACACTGTTATTTTACCAATCAAAGGCACAGAGAAAGTAGGAGAAATGCACCAATTTATGCATTTATAACAAATATACTTCTTCAAAATGATTCTGCAACTGCCATACTAAAGACAATAAGAACAAAATCTACATTGTGGGGAGAAAAAGAAGATGTTGAAAAACTTTTAAGTTTTGAATGTCTAGTTGTTGCAGAATATTGGGGATATCATAAAACAACTGTGAAGACACTCTTTCTTACTATCCCTTCTGAACATAAAAGCAAAATATAATATGACAAAAGAAGGATTTAAGACACTTCTTGAGGAATTGTCATATGATGAAAGGAGTTATTCAAAACTATGACATTTACCTCTAACAGCTAGAAATACCAGAAAAATAGTGTCATTCCTAGGTAATAATTTCCTCATCTCCCAAAATGGTTACACCACCAGTTTGTTTAGATGTGAGTTCTGCAATTAGTGTGCTTGCTGAAACAAAGCAAAACACTGCCAGAAGCTCATCTTAATGGCACCCTGCTAGTAAATGTTTCTCAAGTTTGTACCTACACAGATCCATAAACGAAATTTTGGCATATATTTCAGGAACTTTAAAATTGCAACATATATTGAGAAAGCATATATGCAAAGGCAACAGAAGTGATATCCCTGAGCTCTTTATAGAAATTCAAAATTCACAAGATTAGAGAGATCTTTAAACAGTGATGTTTAACAAATCAAAGAAACAGCACCCCATGGAATCCAAAACACAACAAATTCACTACCACTGTAATGAAAGAAAAAGACTGGGAGGGGGAGGGGGGGAGTAGTTAAGTAGTCAGGCTATATGAATTCTTTGGCAGAATAGAGAGCAATTGAAAAATTGAAGTAGCAGTAATGTAGGAATTGTACAGCCATTACAGGTTTTGGACAAGTTAGACTATCAGAGGTTGCAAATGATTCATGTTGTCTTGCTGCTATGGTTACACAAGGGCAGAGACAATACTGAAAGACTGGACACCTAATTTAATATCAAGTGTAAGAAGCTGAGCAATGTCATCACTCTATGAAAAAGCCAGGTCCAAGTGACACACCATCTTGCAAGGTCAAGACCTATTTGTGCAAAAGTTGGGCTGAAATTTGTCTCCCATCCAGACAGTAGAAAAGTTAATTCCTGAACGAATGTGATAGCATTAAATCTGCTCTTTGAGCTGCTTAATGTTTGTAGAATATGGTCCTTAACTGCATTTTTTTTTAAATCAAAAATAGTTTTTTCTCAATTCTAAACAAAGGTGTATTACACCTGTATTACACCTGTATTACACCTGTATTACAGAGGAGTTTGACAGAAACATCAAAACTAAAATGCTCTAAAATTGATTGTAGAATTCAATGTGGTATAGAAGTATTTATATTTAACAGAAGGAGAATTTGATCTGGTGTCTCTAATTTGGCATGCATATACACTCAAAGTAATTCTATTCTGTTCAGTCAGGAAGAACAGAGCATAATTAGCAAAGAATTAGTCATCCTAGATTCACTGAATCATCTTAGCAGTGTTTTACATAAAGTATTAATATACAGTGCATAATATGCTATGTGTCTTAATTTTTAAATGATTTAGGAATTTTAAATGCAAGTAAGGTCCTCAAATGAATTAGAATTGACACTAATATTCCAAAGAAATGCACAAGGATTACAATCAAAAACAATTCTTAGACATTTAAATAAAAATGAAGAAAATATTCTACATGATAACATCTTTGAAAATATAGAGGAATATTCATTATTCATATTAAAACAAAAAATATATTTAGTACCACATCTGTTTAACATGGATGTTCACTCACACATTTTGCTACCCATGGCAATGGAACAGTCTTAATTCCATTTGCATTTCTCCAGAGAGGTAACCATCCATAAAGACTGAGTAATTTTAGTCAGTGAATGTCAGTGAAATAAACAGTGCCAAAACAGCTCTTTTGCTTCTTAAAAGCCAGTTTTTGTAGCAAATTATTCATGGTAAGAAACAGCAGGATAGGCTACGTCAGTTTCATCAGTGTCATATTTCACCTGTTCCAAGGTACAACAGACTATAACAGGTGTGATGTATCACAACAAAATGTGAAGCATGAACAGACAAGTAACCCTCAAAATACCCAAATATTTTCAATAAGCCCAGTAACTTAATGTAGGAACATAAATGAAGTAAAATCTAACCTTTTTTGAAAACTGCAATCACTAACCAAAGAGCCAAGCCTTGAAAACTTTTAAGTACTACTAATCAGAGAAGATTCATGAACATATCATTACTCAGGATGAGGAACAAGTTAATTGAAAAGCATTGTCCACTGTTTTGCTGTATTTCAGCATATAAATATTCTCTCTCTAACTCTAAAGGCCCAACAAAAATTATTATATGTGGTGGCAGGATGGTTACATAGAATTGTTTCTGATTGATTATTTTCTATAATACAAGGTCCTGTGAAAATCCTTAAAAGCAGATATTTCTTATAAGGCTACATAGTCCTGTAATCAAGTAATAAGTGTTCTGACCTATTTTAAGAATTTGATTCAGGATAAATTCTTAACACTCCAAATTAGCTTTTGAACTTCAGAGGTTTTGACAAAACAGAAGTTCTAACAGTTATTTCTTTTCCTCCCCCATCCTAGTAATCCTTTTTTGTTACTTCACTGATTTTCCTAGAATATGATAATACAGGCTTCTCAAAGACAATGAGAAGAGACACAGAAGTTACTTCACACTGGCATTGACTCAAGGCCCTTCTATTTATACAGGCAGCATTGAAGTTACATTTTAGTCAAGTCTGGTTTCATTAAATGACACTGTAGATACAGTTTGCTCAGTTTTGAACAGCAGTTGCAGTGTAATTAGTACCACTTAATGGAATAATGTAACTGAGGGGCATATTGTTATTAATCAAATTCCAATATCAAGCTGTCTGCTGTAATAATGGGACTGATTATTGACTGATGAGCTGTTCAGCCTGGAAACTGACCCTAACTGAATCCTGTCTTTCCAAAAAGGACCAGACAGGTAGAGACCTCAAAATAAGTCATTTCTAGCACTTTCATGACACAGATCTATGCCCAGTACTATAAAATGTAAGGCATTACATTTTCAAATAAAGAACAAAAGAATGTAAGAATGTCAGGACCTGAAAATATAAGACAATTAAGAAGTTTTTTTTAAACTAAAAATGCTAGATTTATGATCATAGTCATGAAACTCTGTAATAAACACTGAGAATTTACTCCTACCAATGTAAAAATATTTAGGTCTTCTGTTTAGAATCTAAAGAGATCATAAATTATAAGTTTACACAGGTACCCATGGAGAGGTTAAAGCCGACTAAAAATTCTTGTGATTCTTACAAAACTGAGGTGATAATCTGCCCAGCATTTGATGGTCTTTGTGCCATGTACATCACACTATTATCTCCTCTTAATTCTGGAAGCAAAGCAAAGCAAAGCAACAACCACAACAAAGAGGAGAGTATTGTAGGTTCTTTCCCACCTGGATTTCCTAAAAAAGCACTGTGACATGCTTGTTGACTTTGAATACCTTCCCTCCCAAGACTTTCATTCTGAACTGGTAATTTTCTGTACTGCTTCTGCGTTGATCAGGGACGGATCTAAAAACCATATTCAAGCAGAAACTCAGTCTATCATCTAAATCTCATGGTTGCTGCAGCAGACCAGAAATTCTACAGAAGTGACAGCTCCTTCACAAGTACCTGGGATACATGAAGCACTTCAGGAAAGCAGAGTACAGGAAGAGCTTTGTAGTAGTAATCACTGTAACAGAAAAAAATCAAAACCAATAAGAAAACAAGTTTACATTGTGAAAAATACTGCCATATTAAACCAGCTGCTACAGGAAAGTATCCTTAGCTATCTACTACTGAGAGTATGTATCTTAAATTCAAGTGTAGTAGTTCGGCAATGAAGTATCCCATTCTATCTCAAGAATTAGGATTATTGTTTAAGTAAATTTGTATACTCAAATAAATGAAGCCTGCAGTGAGATTAACAATATTGGTGCTTCGATTACAATTATTAGATGCCTGTTTTGACTTCTCACCAAGGTGCATCTGTTAAATGCTTATTCCTAGCACACATGCTGATTTGTAAAAACATGACATAATAGTTCTATTTTGAATTATATCTATTTTTTTAGCTTCTACCCCCAAAACTAAGGGCAAGAATGTATTTTTTTAAAAAGCTACAGAATACATTCCAGCATAAAATTCTCTGGCAGAATATTAATAAATGGTAAACTCATTATCAAAACTTGAGGTTTCATGATCAGCTGAAATCTATCAAAATTTATGGTCTCTATTTATCCCTGCCCACGGCTCAGCAGAGGTTTCAGGATGTTCCTTGGATATTATGTGGGAGTTGTGGTGTTGAGTCATGGCTGAATTTGAAGGTTTAAGGGGAGACATTTTTTTTTTAACAAATAAGAAATTACTGGGGTTGACTGGGATTATCTCTAAGGGTTTCTTTGCTAATAGAAAAACAGAACTCTGGACTGTTGTCAAAAAAACTAAAATAATATTTTCAAGTAGAAAATTTTTAGGCTAGATAGTTCCTCAGTTACAAATATGAAATTATATGAAATGATGTGATATTTAGATATATAATCTACAAAATTATGCTTTCCCCTGATTACATATTATGTATCCAAATTACAGCTACATTTAGACTCACTAAAATGGATTGGCAGACTTTGCACATATTCATATAAACTGTTGGTTCGTACATTAAACTTTGGCTGAAAAATTAAAGTAGAAATTGACAATGAGGCTATTTATTCTTATGGATTTAATTACTGTATGTAATATAGAACCAGTTAGAGAATGAGATCACAGAGAAGACAGTATCCAAGAGATCTTTCAGGATTTCACAACAGAAGCAGTTTGTGTAGATTTTTGATTCATTTAATTTTCTTTCATAATATCCAGACTTCTCTGTTCAGGTTTTTAAAAGGACTTGTATCTACACTGCTTTATTTGAAAAAGGACTGATTTTTCCTTTGGCTCTTTCGCAATCCACTTTTACATTTTTCTACAATAAGAATTGGAATGGTTAGTGGTTATTGGAAATTTAATTTGTATTCATACCTGTTTCAGATGTTTTGAAACTTGATCTAATAACATTTATTGACTTGGAAAATTTGAGCATTTCCTTTACTAAGGACTATGAATGAATAACTTCTTACTTTAAAGCAGTCCTGGGGATTATGTTAAGTGATTTTGATTTGTCAGGAATTCACCTCAAATTTACATATATTAATATAAAATGCACTCCTAAAATACTAAACACATCACCAAGTTATTGGATTGGACAAACTAGGCCAGCAAACTATGGCCTGAAGGAAATGCATAGCTACCTTACCTGTTCAGAGTCCCAGGCACCTTGGCCAGGGGAGGCAATGAACCACTGAACTCAGCTGGGGTTTCCTATACTAAAAGCCATCCTAAAAACCTTGAAAACTAATCCTGATATTTGGTCCAAAGCTAACCCTCCCCACTCTGCAGGAACATTATCTTGTTACAATCTTGGCTATCAATTGGCAAATGAAAAATGAATTGAAAATTCTTCTTTATTTAAATAACTGAATTTTCATGAACCAATTGATACAATTTTTATCTAAAGCAGTTTATAGGGAAAGCAGCTATTCCTTTGAGGTTCCTCCTTTTTTAAACCCACATATTCAGCCCATGTAGTTTATGAAACTTATACAGCATTTGGCATAGTCAGGCAAGAAGGTGGTCTTAATTCCACTGTGCTCTTCTGCAATATGGACCAGAGTAGAGTAAAGTAGTGTAGGCTGTTTGGTTAAAGAGGTTAATTGAACCAACTGAAATTTTGAAGCATGACACAAGATAATAAGCTTGGAACACTGTAAATAAATGCAGAGCATATATTCAAATGTTAAAAAAAAAAAAAAAAAAAAAAAAAAAGAGAGAGAGATAGGGATTATCAGCAAATTATCTTTAAAAAAATCAAGAATTTTAAAGAAAGCCTATTAAATGGACTCACTGAATAATGTGGAATGTTTTCCTCCCTCTATCTATAAAATGCAGTAGCTATTATTATATCATATGAACCAGGAAATTCACTCTTCTGTGAATTTCTCTAGTGAAGCCAGATGGACATGTCCTTTAACTACTGACCTTACATATGAACAGTATTCCACTGCATCCTTGATAGATTAGATAAACATAATAATTCTATTCTAAATTCATTCTCCCACTATTCAGTAACTGTTACATCAGGTAAATAAATTTACAAATTTCTGACTAGAGTACTGCCATGCCTTAAAATACAAAATCAGGTTGTTCCTTAACTGCAGTTTTAATGAGCAGCACATATTTATATACAACCTCTGTCATGAGAAACACCAAAAGTATTCTAGGTGACAGTTAATTAGAAACTTACTCCTTAAGTATAGCAATAATTCCATTTCTGATGCAGTCTTTGGTCATGCTGAAGGCTTTTATATTTAACTAAAGATATTGCTAAAGCCTTTTCTCCTTTTAAAAAAATATCTTTTTCTGAAGTTACTTGGAATTCAGAAAGGTAATAACTACTTCTTCATTACCTTTTAAAATTGCCTTTTGCATTTTAGTTGAAGGTCTTTTAAAATCTATATTTCTCATCAATTTTTAGTAAAACCTAAAACTGTACAGTTTATAGAGTATCCAACTTTTAAAGTGATGCAAACTTCAGCAAATTAGTCTTGTTTAGGTTTTTTTACCTCTTCACAAGGAGCCATGCAAAATAATTACATCAGTCTCATATGGCATGCCAGACACAAGTCAATTTCACTGGGTTTAGTTTTTCAGATCATAACACAGATTTCTGTAAAGAAAAACTAGATCCTCTTCAAATAAAGGCAAAGTCTGATACTTATTTCACACTACTGTAAATGATGAGTAATGCAAATGAAGGAACAACCAAAAGCCCAACAAATCTGTTGTGGTAGAATAGAATTTACTATTTTTGTCTTCTTTGTTGTCTATATTTCAATATTCATATTCTTGTTGAACACATTCTATTCTGATCAATCTAATTCACATTATAACAGTATTGAGGTATGAAAATGATCTTCTTTACTAGAATAAACATTTATCAAACCTTTAAAAATCAACCATAAATTTGGAAGATAAATAGATGTGTACAAAAAAAATTATGCATGTCTGAATAAAAATATTTGCCTATAAAAGTTTTTCAACATTTTCTTACTACAGATAAAGAATGAAAGGCTTAAAATAAGGAGTGTCTCCTTGAGACAGAATCTGTATGATTTAGAATTAGTGTCTCCTTCTGCCCTCTAAATTAAAAATGTTTATCTGCTGAGATACGGTTCAAAAATATAAGTTATAGCTTAAAATTGTACCATCATCTAGCCCACTCTAAATTTCCATATTTGCCATACTAGCAAGTTAAATCTTTATTGAAACTATATCTTCATAGGATGAATAGAAATTTTCCATACTACCGAGGTCTTAGAATTTTCCTTACAATGTGCATTTTTATGTAACAGCTCTAGGTCCTTTATTTGTCTAATGTACAGGCCTGAGGCACACAAATTTATGTTTGGTATTGTCTTTTTAATTCACACTCTTTTAAGTATATAGTATCTATACCTCCATGTTAAGGCTTTGATTTCAACAGCTTCAAATTTATTTTTTTTTTTAGCCCATCCAATAGAATAAATATGCAAGTTCCAGAGACCAAAGTGTTCCCAAGTGTTGTTTAACAGTGTACACAAAATCACAATGCCTGAAGATAGTCCACTAACAAGTAACTTGTAAATACCTCTATGATCCACAACCATGTACATACCAATATCTCTCGACCAGTTCACACACAGCTGTTTTTGTGCCTTTGGTCAAATACTAATGATGAGGAAGGCTACTGCAATCTACCACTATTTTTTGCACAACTACTTTCAGATTATAATATTTTGGTGAATAAAATATGTTTTATTTCAAAAAAGCTTGCTCGTGTTTTGTCATTTATATTTTGCTGAACACTTTATATAAAATGTTCCTTACGAGATGATTTATGTCACAAATTCCCATTTTTTGATGTAAAGACTGCTCAAGCTGTAAACAATTTTTGTCTCTTTCAGCTATTGGCATTAATGAAGATGATACCTAATTTAAATGGGTTAAACTGGAGTTCTACAAATGTTGCCATATTTGGAAAAATACTTGACATGGCCACTATTATTTAGATAAAGAAACTGCTCCATCTTTCTCATGCTAGAGCAAGGAGATACTCAAATGGACAATTGCAGTTTCTTACTTGCATGAGTCTGTTGTGATTTTCTCAAAGCATCAGAGAAGTGACCACTGCTGAGGGAGGGGTTGGCCCTCTTCTTTGGGGCAAGGAATTTGTGCCCTCACTTTTGAAAGACAGCAGAAATGGCAGACTTCAGCCTCTGGTTCTTTCACTGGCTTTTCCACCTGCTCCACCCATTTCCCCAGAAGTAGTTCCAGATCTTTTCCTCCCCATCGTGAAAGCTACTCTGTTTTGTACATTTCCTTTTGCTAACCCTTAACTTGGCAAATTCTAAAACATTTTGATAGGTTATGTGTCCTTTTATAAGCAAAAAGTATGAATCTCCTCTCTGTCAAAATATGTTCTGCTTGTCCACCAAATGTCCTGTAAAACTGTAGCCCAGCATCTCATAATATGAATCTTGTAAGTGTAGGATGAATAATATGATAGGTATGACTCCTGTCAGGACACTTCAAAGATTATGCCATAGCGTATTAGTGATACTAAGCAAAAAAATTCCACACATTTCAGAATTTGTCAGCAGAAACTCGTTTTCATTTATTCAATACTGACAAAGTTTTAACAGAAACTTCTATGCTAAGTTTTTATATGAGCTATAAACCCAGTCTTGTAGTTACTGATGAGGTTGCATTTGTTTTATCCCTGATGGCCTAGCCTAAATTTCAATTATACAACATTCACTTAAAATTCATTTTGTTGTCAGGTTAGCTCACCAATTTAGTGTGAAATATTTAGCCATACCTCTTCTTTAAATTGCTGTGAAATGCCCTGCATTTCTTTGACAATCTTTACTTGCTGCGCAGGACTTGCTGTTTTGTCACAATCTTTTACCAGCCTCATTATAACCAACAAAATCACCTGACTATGAGACACAAAGAGGATTCCATGAGGGAAAAACCTTGAGCAGCCAGCCACTAATACATCCCTCTCACTGTGGTATCTGTCCTCTTGATCAGGTCGTCCCTTGAAGGCATTGACTTCAAGAGCAGAGCAACATTTGGGAGAACTTTATCCCTACCCACCTTAGTATCTTTAAGATGCTCACACTTACACCTGCACAGCTACACAGTTGATGTACTTACATCAACTTTCAGGGTTTTGTCTGGATATGTCTATCTACAATGATCCAGGCTCACAGCTTTTTAGAGTAATGTCATATTTTTCCTCAATTGCCAGCCTTGATTCCCTACTGACATACATGACATTTCCTAATTTTTAGATAACTATTTAAATTAGAAAAGCATTGGCCTTCTCTTTCAACCACTTAGTGGAGCTTTTATCATGAGACAACTTTAAAGTATTTTTAGAAAATTCATTTTATCTGCCAGATCTCTATTTCTAAGTGTTCATAGAATCATAGAAAGGTTTGAGATGGAAACAACATTAAAGATCATCAATTTCCAACCCTTTGCTGTGGACAGGAAAACTTTCTGCTAGACCAGGTGGCTCAAAGTCCCATCTATCCATTCCAGGATTGTTCTCCTTTTTACCCTCCTTCTCTCTGCCCTCAGGATCTTTAACCCCACTATTTTATGGTCAATGTACTCACAAGGGACCCGGCGCTTTACATTCCTATGTTGCTTTTACAAGGCCTGGTTTTTTGTAACGGGGGCTTCATAGAGGTGGCTTCTGTGAGAAGCTGCTGGAAGCTTCCACCATGTCTGGCAGTGCCAATCCCTAATGGCTCTGAGGATGGACATGCTGCTTACCAAAAATGAGAGAGGCTGGTAATGCATCTGTGATTACATATTTAAGAAGAAAATCAATACAAAGTACACACAGTATTTGCTCTAGTCAGAGAAGAGGAGCAGGTGAGAACATGTGAGGGAAACAACATGGAGACACCAGGGTCAGTGGAGAAGGA
>JAODKT010001809.1:798856-819251 GCA_027576195.1 Cossypha heuglini | reverse complement strand
ATCTTTTTCCATTCATCAATCAGTGGAATCCATCCCATTGTTTCTTTTGTCTCTCGATGCTAACCTTATCTACCAGCAGATCTACAGCTTGTTTGTAAAGACAAATGCAACATTCCCCTCAAAACTATTTAAAATCATTTAAAGTATTCAGTTATTTAGAATATCCAGGTCAAGCAAGTTGAGAACATACGGTAATAAGGTTGGTTTTGTGATTAAACAGTTCCACAAGGATTCAAAGAGAGGTTACCTACGCAGCCTGCAAAGACAGAGTGTTTGTTGTATACATGCTCATAGACATGTATCACCTTTCGTTTCAAGCATGTATAAATTGTTTTTCTCTCCAGTGAAACACTTTCTCCCTCCCACTTGTTGAGACTTTATATTTATGCTGTCATATAATCTCATTCTTGCTTTCACACTCTTCATCTGACAAAACGTTCACAAGTGTGAGAATTGTTGATCTTCAACCTGTGGCCATGGCAAGATTCACTTCAGGCAATGTGAAACTCAAAAATAAAGCTTTTAATTTACAGATCTAATTTTGAATGGAATCCAGAGATCTAACCTACAATGGCTAGATTTTCTAAATGACAAAAAGTGAGAAGCTGGTGCTATAATTAAAGACTTTATCTCCAAAATAATCAAAAATTGTTATGATGCCTAAATTTTAACAAAGTTCTATCTTAAATATTGCAGTGGATTGAGTCCAGATGATAGCCAATCATTCTTCCTTTCACTCATGTCCCCTTCCCCCAGGGGATAGGAGGAAAAACAGAAAGAAAACAAAAAAATACATCAGTCAAAACAATGACAGTTTGATAAGGACAATAAAAGCCATGCATGCAAGTAGAGACAAATAGGGAAATTAATCCACTACTTTCCATTGACAGGCAGATGTTGACCCACTTCCAGGAGAACAGCACCTCAGCACACAAAATAGGAAGACAAACACCACAATCTCCAATAGCCCACTTTCTTAAACTATATTGCTTGGGCATGATGCAGAATGGTATGGAATGCCCCTTTGGTCAGCTTGTGCCAGCTCTCCTGACTATGCCCTGTCTCAGCCACTTCTCGCATCCAGCCTGTTTCTGTTTGGGCTGAACAGAGGAAGGCAAGCCTTGACATTAAGCTCATCAGCAGTAACCAAATACTGGCATACTATCAACACTGCTTCAGCCATAAATGCAACACACAGCACCATACAAGCTACCGTGAAGAAAGCTAACTTTGCATCTTCAGCCCAGACAGATCCAGTACAAACATTAAAGCCAAAAAAATGAGAAAAAAAAATCTACAGATAAAAACTGCTTAGCATTGGCAACCCCTACATACCCTTCTCTCTCAGTTTTGCCAGTTCAGTACTAAAAAGAAGATGCTGTCAGACTCTCTTCTTTGAAGTCCTTCCTCTAGGAAATATCTACAAATACAATATCTACACTCTGGTCAGAAGAGCATAGGTTGAATTCAGTGACTGCAAACTCTGTGCCAATCTCCTCCTATCACAGGCAGGCACTAGTCTCTATCACAAAACATCAATATCATGTCACATTACTCCTCTTAGAAATCTATTCCAAAAGATCTGCTTTATCATGACAAAACTGAATATTAAGTCTGTTATACTTGAAGGACAGTACATAGGCCAGTGTATATACATAGAAGTTCTTAACAGTCCAGAAAAACTTCAGACAAATTTGAGCAAAGGGTCACCAAATTATTTTAAAGGAGGCAGAAAAGATGATAATATTTCTTCTTCAGGCAGGCTGTAACAGTCCAGGACTATCTCACCTGGAGGAAATGCATCCTACAACTTCATGTTCTATTCTCTTACCCAGTGAAATTTGTACTCCTTTCTTTAGAGAAGTGCATTTTTATGTGGCTGAAATAAGGAACTTGAGAGGGATTTTAAGTGTCCCTTTGTAATCAGCAATGATTATTTGCGAGCTGTGGATGGGATAAAGTGCCTGCTAAGATACTGCTCAGGTAAGTCCAACCTCACGTGTGTGTTTCCCTATACCAAATGACTGATTGTCTTTTTATGCAGTTAAAGCATCAGAGACAGAAGAAAATTTTTTTGTGGAATAGGACTTACTGATACTACCAGCAATAATAACAATAGTCACAAACAATAACTTAAGTGTTGATGGTCAGATGTTTGAGGTGTAGTTTTGTACTTGAGACAAACATCTCATCTTACTGCTTTGAAAACAGATATTTATTGTATTGATTCAGATATAAGTTGCTATGGAACACACAAGGCATGTGAATGAAAAGTGGGACACTAGACACCACACTTAACTGATGATGAAAAAAGAATTTAGAAAAGAGCTGAAAATGCCCCAAAGGGCAAACTTAAATCCATTAATCAGCTTTGGAAACAGTCCAGGAAGAAAACAGATGGAGAGGATAAAATTGGTGAAAATTCTTTGAAAAATAAACACCAAGATGTAGAAAAAATATATAGGAAAAAAATATAGTCCAGGAAACAAAACTGTACCCTTTTCTGTGATTACCTGAGCACCTTCCTCTGGAATCCAGAACAAATACACAAATCACAGTACCATTACTCAAAACTTTTCAGTGCTGCAAGCACTGCAAGTGAAGCCACTGGGAACTGTTTGTTAAATACCCGTAGAGCTGGGTAGTACTGAAGATGACAATACTAAGGGAAGGAAAAACAAACGAACAAACAAACAAAACCAACAACGCTTTCACTCCTTTCAAATGCTCTAAAATGAGATTATAACATTTTTCTTAATGTCTCTGTATCTCTGTTCCTCATTCATAAATCGAAAAATCTTTCAGAAGAAATATAAACCAAAGTGCACAAACATACTTGTGAAGTCTTGTATTAATTTAATAATTAACACAGTAGAAAAGAGCAAGGTAAAAACTGTGTCTACAAGGCAGAATGTGGAGAACATGTAGTTTTGCATCACACTCATGGATAAAAAGTTGAATAGCTGACCATTGAGTGACATCACACACCACTTGCACAAAAAAAATCGTGGGTCCAACAGCTGTATATAACATAACAAGAAACTACTCCATTGTGTAAATGTATTAGCATAATATTATTTTCGTGCTTTTCCTAGTTTTTCAGCATTTGACTTTGGAACTTTAACAATCTTCTTTGAATATGATGTTTTTCATGGAGAAATATATTTCTGTCAGGTCATTTTATTAAAATAGTGATAACCAAAGAAATACATCTCAGCCTCTCTATACACTTCATCTACATAGATTTTGCTTAATCTCCCTGAGAACTCAGTTTTAAATATTACAAACCTGCTTTCATGAATGGATGTGTTAATAATAATACAGCCATTTGTATTCAAACTCCAGCTATCTCACCTTTGGGGACCCTTTGTCTCAGAGACTTGATTCATTATTAGTATAGCTAACAAGGTTCCAGTTTCTCAATATCAGTCTCCTATTTAGTTCTAATTTGTAATATCACAACCTTTGCTTAACCTCAGCTGCAGAGAAGTATTCCTGATTCTATTCTAGACAGCAAAGTTGCATTAATTCCACAATGGAGATTTAGATCAATGAAAATATGATGTTAAAAAGTCTCTCATGCGAAGAGTTCTATATGGTTTTAGTACCAGCACTTCAGTATGTCTCCAGAATTTAAAAAAAATAATAATAATAAAAAAAACCAAAAAATAATCCCAGTCTTTCATCTCTTTGTTGCACATGAAACAGTCCTTATCTTGGAAAGATTTCATAGGCATAACTGTATCATGAACATTTCCAGCTCTCTTGATATCTGAGAAATGAAAGAGAATATCTCATGCTGGGGACATACCCTATATTTTCAACAAAATAAAATGCTGTTTTCCCAGTCATGTTTACATTATTGTACCATTATAGAATATTGAGTTATTTTGTTAAAGTAATTTATGATGACATGCAAGACTGAAAACAACCTATCATTTCTGAGTCATTCAGTTGGTAATTCTGGTACCAAATTATTTACAGGACCAAGCAGTCATAAATTTTCAACTGTTATTAGATGTAAGAAAGTTTTTGTTCAGCAAAACAAAGTAGTCTAGATATAATAGAGGAAATTTCTTCTTTTCATTGACCACTGCTCAGTATTGGAGAGTTACTTAAATTTGTGAGCCAAATATCATGTGAATTCCTTGTCCCGCTATTAATAAATACTTCACCAGACCTATTCCTTTTAGACAGCATAGACTCATATTAACCTGCAAGAGCATAAAAAAGTCCCTGGTTCATATATTGAAGTTGAGTACTTAATGATCATGCCATGTGAAAAAAAGACTATTAATGGAATACTCTACAGCACTTCCCCCAGTAAAAAGCAGAGACTAGGTCTTGGTTGCTTTAATGTTTCAAAAGAAATTACAGAGTAAATACATCTTCCTTTCTTACATTTGGCTTAGTTGCTTGCAAACACACTTTCCTAAAGCTAAAGTGAATTTTTTTTATGCATTTAGTTGACATATAAATAGTAAGCATAAAAATCCAATCAACTTCCACCTCTTCTCTTACAAAAGAACCTCAGAAGGAAAGGGAAATTTTGTTTTTTGCTGCTGAAACTCCAGGTTCACAGGCTGAACGGACACAAGGCATTTCTTCTGTACAAAGATGAGCACTCTTCAGCGTTAGGGTTCATAGCAGATCATTCAGAAAAAATACTAGAGAGAATCCTCCAGTTAGAGAACAAATTCAGCGCCACAAGATGGAGTTGTCAAACACATCTGCCCATTTCTTTATGTGGTACTAAATGTCCTATTTTAGGAAGAAATGCATTTTTAATAGTAGAGGGCTTTAGACAGAAGGACATTTTGGTCTCTGAAGTCAATGCCTTCAACAGAGTGAGAGCTTAAAGGCAGGAATTAGCATTGAGCTTTAAGATCTTTAAGAAGTATTAGCTTCATTTCAGGGCTGACACATTCAAAACCAGTGGAGTATTTCAGACATATTTATACAGATATGGCTACTGAATTTTTTAACAGTCATCTTGATCAAGGATACTTGTAGAAATTTTCTTTTCTTACTTTCCACGTTACATTAAAAATCCATGAGAGCCATTTTCAATGCCTAAAGGATGCATCAGTTCTATTCCAGCTGTTCACATTTTGCGACAAAAGAATCTAAATGTAAAAAGGAATGGTTTCTTAGACTATCATTGAACCCTCAACACATTTTTCCTTACATATACTGTTAGAATTGTTCGAAAAAACATATAGAAAAAAACACATCTTATTGCTTCAAATAATCACATATTCATTTGTCCTATGAAATTCTTCTTCAGTGAAATTAAAAGAACATGCCCACACTCTGAGCAATTTTTCTTTAAATATGTGATTTTCCGTCTCCAGCAATTCCTTTTTTTCCTCCAGGCTTTCAACTTTTTATTTTTGTATGGGGACTTTCAAATTATCTGTGTCACCTACCGTCAAAGACTGTCTATCACTAACATTCCACTCATCCATTGATACTAATTATTTCTATTTACCTGCTACCAAACCCTTACATACCTAACTGGATTGCCCAGTGTTAGAAAGAAACAAGAAGCTGAAAATTAAATACATACATAAGAGCCATACAAATCATTATTATTTGAATAGTAAATATAATCTGTACTCTGCTGAATAAATAATCACCAGCTTATGGATCAATAAATTGCTAACACTATCTTAATTCTGTTAAATTAACAGAGTATCTCCATGCATTTCTCCCAATAATAAAGGGTGGGAAAGCAATGCTCTGGAAACAAAAAAATCAAATTTTTTTTTTCCTATGATCTCAAACAGGTTGAGGTAATTTGACTTATGAACTGGGAAGGTTTCTATCACTTCTTGGAGGTTTCACTACACCTTTGTTACCTCCATCAACAAAATTCTTTGTTTGACTGATTTTTTTGTAAAAGATGCAGAAAAATGTTTTTCAAGTGTCTACCAAACAGTCTGGATGTAAGAATTTGCATCATTATTTTCTGTGAAATACTACTGTTTTTATACAAAGTCTCCAATGTCTACAGGTGAAATAGTGAAAGTCTCAATTAAAGTGATTTAATTAAACATCTCCAGCCCATTAAGTCATTCAATTTTGCATTAAAATCATTGGTATCTGAAATGTAGCAACAAAAAGATGGTGACAGTTGTGAATATAAAATAGACATACGGATATTTTTACCCAAAATAAATATCCAAATGTACACACTGAATATGCAAATTTGTACATATAAAGGTTCTCCTTTACCTTATGTGTTTCCCTCTTATTTTATATTCACCCAAGTTTTCAACTTCCTTTATGGAAAATTATTGCAGCAGGTTATGTTTAATAGTTGCGAATTTTCACTATCGTGCTATCACAGTTTAAGGTTTGGCCTAGGTCTAGTAACTTATCTTCCAAAGTTAGGCAAAATTAATCATGCTAGGTCAGCTGTTTTGACACCAGTTTGAATCTATGACTGTGAGAGGATTTAAACATAGAAATATTGACAGTGGACTCACGACCAATGCAAGCATCAGCCTTTGTTTATCTTGCAGTAAAACTTTCATACCTTCTCTCTGTAAAGTTCCCACTGGAAGCAACACCAACTCCTCTCTTTCCTCTACTACTACTGTATGACCAGCCTACCCACTCTCTTATAACACACATCCTCACTGGACGTAGCTGCGACCTATTAAGGGCAGGGCGGCTTCCAGTGTTTGTAATCAGCACAGCTGCAGCTTACCAGGGGTGAGGCTGCCCGCAGCACCATCTCTATTCTCTTACAATCCGTCCTCCCACAAAATATAAAATTATAGAATGGCCTGAGTTGGAAGGGACCTTAAAGATCATCTGGTTCCACCCCCCCTGCTGTGGGTGGGGACACCATTTATAGACCAAGTTGCTCAAAGCTGCATCCAGCCTTGCCTTGGACACTCCCAGCAATGGGGCATCAACAGCTTCTCTGGGCAAGCTGTGCCAGGGCCTCACCACCTTCACAGTAAAGAGCTTCTTCCTAATATTTGATCTGAACCTACTCACACTTTTAAGCCTCTCCCCCTTATCTCTCTCTGCATATCACTATAAATAGTCTCTTTTCATCTTTCTTGTGCTTTCTGGACTGGGAGTGCCCATGGCTGGCTCATGTCCAGCTCTCACCCCAGCATCCCCAAGGCCTTCTGGGCAGGGCTGTTCTCCATCTGTTCATCCCCAGCCTGGGCTGGCACCAGGGGCTGCCCCAACTCAGGTGCAGCACCAAGACTTGACCTTCTTAAGAAAAACCTTGGCCTTCACAATTTCCACTGCTGGTAGCAGCCAAACAGCCTCCACTGTAAATCCAAAATCTGAATGTTTTGTGTATTTTTCAAGCACACAACAAAAACTGGCCTCAAACTTACTAAAATTATCAATTGAAATACATTACTTGCCTACTAAAATGAATATGCGATCTGTGAAAAATGCCTTTCTACCACGAAAAATTACTGCAATTGTACAAAGAATGAACGGGCTGTAAACACGACTGGAAACATAAATTGTTCTTCTGTGAGCTCTCTAAATTCCCTGACCAATCACACACTGCACAATTAAATTGCAAACTATTTTTATATAAATTTAGTCAATCAAGTGCTGTAGAGGATTAGAAAGGAAAAACTATAGGTCAAATTCTCCATGTTCTCATTGAGCAAGAGTCCAACATTATTCTATTAGTTTCAGTGAAACAACACCACACAAAGCCTGGCCTCAGAATGATGCCCAGAACTTTAGAACACTGATAGAAATTGTACTAAGAAAATGCCAATTTATATAATAAACTCTTTAGAAATGATGCAGTGCTTGTTTCCTCAAGTAATTATTTCAGCAGATATGTACTTTGGTCCTTTCCTACCTCCGAAAACAAATTTACAACTCTGGAATTGGACTCCACCTCACACCTTGGTCCAGTAAAGTGTCAGAGGAATTCTTCACAGCTAGTGAGGCTGGTTGGTTTACAGAGACAGAAAGAAGGAAAATCTCATTTTTGTTTGTTTATTAATTCTTATGAAAATGTAGCAGTAGACAGTAATTAAAATCAAAGGGTTGAACCTTCTTATTTTCTCCAAAGAAAAATACCATTGAGGAAACTGCTTAAAGAGGTATAAATGCAGGACCTGTACAAATATTTTTAAAAGAGAATGAATACCAGCTGGATTGCCTACATTGACTATGTTGTTAGGAGAGTGTGTGTGCATACACTCCAACTAGGAAATCAGGGCCAAATGTTGTACCTAGGGATGAAATCACTGTGCTTAAAAAAGGTCAGCATATCATAGAAAGAACTTTAAGAGGTCACTTTTCCCCCCTCTTTGCTCTCAGTCATTATACCTAGATGATCCTGACAGACTGTCATCTATCATACCATCATATTTCCTTGAACAAAGAGGAATATGCATTATTCATTACAGTAATATAAGAAGGTATCATGCTCCAACCAGCATTGGATTCTCACCAACCTCTGTTTCTCCATATTCAGCACTTCTTCAAGGCAACCCATTAGCTGTCTGCCTGTTTTGAAACACTGGTGGTTTTTATGCTGATATACTACTCTCATGACCTAATTTTTAATTCAGAAGCTCATTTTCTCCATTTACACATGTTAAACACAAATAACAAAGTTTGGTTTTAATGGAACTCACTATTAATGAATCTCAAATAACCTGTAGTTTGCCAATGGGATATTGCTTCAGTCTTTGCCTTAGCAGTCTTCCTTCTCTGATACGTTATCATATAACCGCAAGCTCTTTCTTAGCACACCAGTGACTTTTTCTTCTAAATGCAAACATGGATAGTTTGTCAAAAATTTTCAGCAAACTATGAAAACTATCTCAAAAACAAGCACACATTAAAACCTCATGGAAAAAAAAAACAAAATATTCTGAGAGGGGGATAGCTCTGACTAAAAAAATGAATATATCAGAGATAGACCCACACAGGAAAAGCAGAAAATTCTGTATTTCTTTGCATGGAGTATGGATGATCGTTTTAGTTTTCACCTCTAAGGGGTTTTTCAACCACAGAAGAAGAGAATACTCAAACAAGATAGGTTTTCATTTGCTGGGGTGTTTTTGCCAAAGTAGTCTTATTGTTCATAAAAGGCAAGTGTACGGGAAGATTGATTAGTAGTCTGGTCTAGCACTGTTTGTTCTGTAAGATGGAGCACTCAAAAGTTAGTGGCTCTGCAGACTGTTGACGTGCTTATACAAAGTAGATCAATGTCTGCATGGTATTTCCTGTTCTCCAAGAGTCTGTTGATTAAGGTAATGTCGCTGAGGTGGAAATATATGTTAAAAAATACAGCAAACAAGGAAAATAATCAAGTAAAGGTTTCTGATATCTCAGGCTGAGCTCTGAACTAATTCATACAGGACCACATTACCGCTTATTCTGCCTATCTTTGACTAAAATTTTATGAATCAATAAAATTCAATCAATAAATTTCAGACTAAATAGAATTTATTGTGTTGGACGAAAAGTAAGTGGTTTTAAATTAGAAAAAGTTGAGGAAAAGAAATTAAAGTGAAGAAAGAAAGAAGAAAGAGGAAGAAGGGAAGGAGAGAAAGAAGATTAGTTTGTTTATGTATTCCCTGAAAAAAAAAAAAAAACAACCAACAGAACAAGTATTGAACAGCACTCAACTGGGAAAAAAAGCGGAGGGGGGGAACCCCAAACAAACAGAACTTGTGAGAATTGTATATAGAAACTTCTTTCTTTCTTTTTTGTTTTGTTTTGCTTTGCTTTTTTGTTTGTTCATTTTCTGATTTTTGGGGTTTTTTTAAGAAAAACAACAAGGACATATAATATGAAAATACAAACTGGGAATAGTGTCAGTGACAGGATACCCACAGAAAAACAACATGCACTTAAAAACTAGATCTGGAAATTGACAATTGGCTAAACTGCCCATGGGAGTCTCAGTTTCATCACCTCAATATAAATGTTTTTCTTAAGATGCTGCTGCAAAGTTACTCGATAGAACAGATCTTCAGAAAGTAATGAGTGAGCCTGTCACTAAGGGTTCCTGTACGCTTTTCAGTATCAAAATTGCTCTTGCTGGGAATACCTAGCCTTCCTGAATTTGATTGCCATTAAAGAAACAATTGTACTCCTTATTTCTCACTGACAGAAAAATCAGTTTGCAGAAAATTAAAAAGAAAAAAAAGTCCCACAGAGATCTCTGATGTAAAAACATCTGTGAGATGAGCAATGTTACAAGCCAGAGAGATTTGATAACAAAATGTCACCAGGCAAACGAACAACAGATGAGATTGTTTTCCTAATTTGAATCTGTCTGATGACAGTTTATAAAGTAGGTATATGGTGGGGGATGGGGATAGAATATTCAGAATTTTTTAGTAAACTGTTAACCAACCTTGTGAAAACTGGTGCTTTGTAAGCTTTAAAGTAAGGGATTGAGCATAGATAATAAAGGTATTTCCTATGCGAATTGGTTTTAAATTATTTAGCTCTAAATATTTTTCAACATCTAAAGAACATATAATGTCTTATGATTAAAATATTTAACACCTTCATGAAGTCAATGATACTACTTGTTAGAGCACTTTACAGATCCTACATGCACTGTCTAGTCCTGTCAATCTGAGGTGAAACTAAATATGATGAGAATCCCCTATCTACTCTATTTAGGAATTCTAGCAAGAATTGATATGGCTTATAGAGCATGAGGTGTGAGTGGAAAGAACAGACAGAAAAGTGACTACCTGAAGTTGGTATTTCTATAAGAAACATATTTTTCCATGCCTTCAGAGCCCTACTTTCTCACTTTATTGAATGAAAAACAATCTCAAAGCAACATTTTCCTACTGTTTACTCATCCATCCCCAAGAAGCAGGTGAGTTTTGTTTATTCTGATCCTCCTCTGCCCACAGCCCATCCGAGGGCATGGCTTCCCCTCAGTGACTTCATACAAGGCAAGAATTGACCACACCTTTCAGCTGGTGGGTGGGCTGTAAGGCTGAAACCTCATAATGCCGTGGCTGCTCTTCCCATCTCGGCCAATGTTTCCCAGAAAGATTAATGCCCCAGAAGTGAATTTGAAATAGATGCCACTGAAACACAGACCAGAATTTGCAATGTTTTGGCATAGGCCTCAATAAAGTCAAAAACCAGTTTACATCAGCTGAGTCTGACTTCAATATAAGGAACACTATATGTAACAATTTTTTTATTAAAGATGAAAGCAGATGTCTATGCATTACCTCCAATGTTTCTTCAGTGTTCTTCCCTCATAGCCTGCTGCCTCTTCTCGTGTTAACCTTTCAATTTAAAGTTGCATCACACAGGACTATTCTATACTGGAGGATGGTACTAAGTCATTTATTTGTATTCAGGAAGCATTTCTTCCTGCAATTTTCTCTTTCTGAGAAGAAAAATAAAAAGGGCACCAAAACAAAGTGATTAAATCTTTCTTATGATCCATATCTGGGCATAGAGTGTTTTGGAACACTGTCACGTTTTGTTGTTGGTTCCATCATGGAAAACCTTTCTATCCTTTCTCACAATTAAGGACAAGATGCTTTAATCACATATGATCCCAATCATGTTGCTCTTCCTATCCTCTTTATCTTGCTTTGTCATTCTGATGTCTCCCTTTTCCTGGGGGTATGAAATGTGTGCTATTATTAGCTCATTAGATCTTCTAGCCTCTGGCTCAGTGGAGAATGATTCACTATATTTCCTAGCCATTGACAGTTTCAATTCCTTAACCTCTAAATTTCCCTTGATATATGTGTTGCCCCATCTTATTTCAGCCTTTCAGAATATCTCTTGGCACTACATTCTGAAGGAAGACCCACCATCCCATACATAGCAAAACTAACAAAGGATAATTTTCCTTTTCCAGTCAAGCTTTTAATTTCACCAGTCTGTTCTTTGTTCATTATAAATTCAACTAAATGACTGAATTGCTTATTTAATATTTCTACGTACAATGAATAAGTTCTTTTTGTATGGTTCTGCTTCTATTTTTCTGTTTCTATTTTTGCATTTAGAGCTCATTAACAGTTTTTAAAAGGGACTAGGAAAATGTTGACTTCCCTACCTAGATAAATGTCTTCTAATTTGCTGCTAACTGCTTAAGATCCCAAATGTTAAAACTTCCTCATGAATTTAAAACATTTTTTCAGATTATGACTAAAATTTATGCCTTACAAAATGAAAAGCCTGAGCTGATTTGCCCTAATTCAATTGGAAGAGTATACTAGTGTAGTGTTATAAGCCCAAGATTGTTAGCTATCTTTTTCTTTAGAGGCTTGATAAGATTGTTCACATGATACCTCTCTAGTTGCCATAGAAATGGGCCCTTATGGGAAAGATCTTCTGGTTAATTTTGGCTCCAATCACTGAACTGCTAAAGCATATTCTAGCTCAGCCAGACAAATTCAGAAAACTCTGCTTTCTCATTCTCAAAGTTATGTGCAAAAAAAAATGATATTTTTATTTAAAAATTTATATTTTCTTGGACCTTTCAGAATCAGACTTATTTTTCTTTTTACTCTGTTCATCTGTAGGAGCCTGTATGTGAAATGTTGGTTACTGGGTTCGAGCTGGTCATTTGGCCTCTCTGTTCAAAGCATAAGCACTTGGCAAATACCCTACAGTGTAAGAGCAACTTCTGACCACTCTGTTCTGGAAATTGGGTCCCCAAGGTTTCACATCTGCCAGCTGCCAAACAAAGCTGATGATATTCTAGGCAATCTGTAGTTAGTAGCAGCATAGATTTTCAGCCTATATTCATTTCAAGCCAGAACCTAGCATTTCAGTTTTTCTGCTCAAAAATTTAAAATGTCCTCCTACTTATCTGTGTCAATATGGACACATATACCATAACACCCCTTAGAGCCAACATTCTATTACGTTCATTCTATTTTAGATAGAACCACTGTGACCATATGTGTTCCCAAACCCTGTTTGTAGCACTGTCTCTATCAAGACACTGGAGACCTTTTACAAAAGCTGTATGCCAATTTCTCTAAACTGCTAGCATTGAAGGCAGGCTAACAGGAGGGAATTTTTTTAATACATCTTTAAGGAGATTTTACCTGGAAAAAGACTAAGTTAAACCTAGGTTTTTAATAATTAAAGCAATTAAAGTAGCACAAAAGTCGTTGTGTATCTCAACAATAAATTTTTACAAAGGGAATGAAAAGGTTTTTATACCAGTTAAGAGGGATTTTTTTTAATCCTCCTTTTAGTTCTGAGCAGAAAGTATTTTGTTTTTTTGGTGGAAAAAGGGAAAAATGAGCTTTTCCTGTGGAGAATTTTTAATGCTTCCTAAGACTTCCAGAAACTTTAATTGAAAAAGTAAATGGGAGAACCTGTTGTTATATTAAAAAGTTTGGTTTATGAGTGGAAATTACTTGTCCCTATTTAGGTCCATATATTTTTCGAGCTACAAGGAAATCAATCTACCTGATGTCCTTCCAAACAAAAGATTAAAAAACATATCTGGTAATTTTTACCATCAAGTCTTAACTTCTTGTTATGTTTGAGCACATTTTCATTAACTGGTAGGGACCAGTGTATTTCCAGGTAAGTCATTCCACTTGTTGAATGCCTCTGCTGCAATTTTTGGCAATGTGAAGTAGTTTTCCATTATCAGATACATATTCTCTAGTTTCCTGGGGGATACTCATTTCTCAGTTAAGCCAAATAGATTGATCTTCCGTAGTTCATGACTGACACTTCTGGAATCTGGCATCAGGAATGAACATGGAGTTTTATTCATATTTTTTTGAAGTGTCATGTTTAGATGGTTAGGTCAGATAGGTTAGCTATCTATCATTACTATCAGCTTGTTACTAATTTTAACAATATGATTAGTTGCTTTTTATCTTCTTTTTTCTCTTCAGCCAGAGTCGGGATTAAATGCACAAGGGACAGAATTTTGTGTTTGGACTCAGTTGTTTATGAATTCTTACATTACAGTGACTGCCACAGCATTTCTAGTTACTAGGCTAAAAATGAAGAAATGGTGACGTATCTTGCTCATTACAAGGTCTTTTAAGGCTAAACAGTCCAATTAAAAGCTAACACCTAGATTATTTTTACTTTTGACCAAATGACGAAACACCCGTGGCCTGCAGTGCAGCATTTTCTATCCAATTAAAAAGTACTACCTAGACCCAAGAAGAAGAAGGTGAAAAAGAAAGAAAACCCCCACCCTAAACCCTCCATCTTGCCTTCCACACATTGCTATATTCTAAAACCCTAAATTCTAAATTTTTCACCATGTGATTCCACACTTCTATTCAAACTACACACCAGTGATTCTAGCTCTATCATCAAATTTTGGAAGCCTTCTCCAAGGCCTCAGGTCAAAAGCAGTGTTCTTTTGGGGGTCAGTGCCTGACAGCACAGAAAGTTCAATACTCCCAGTTTTCAGGGTTCCAACATATGATGAAAATTCAAAGGGCCTGGAAGTTATAATTTGTATCTGCGTAATAAATTAAAATTCCACTGGAAAATACTGTCCCTCTTAAAAAGAGAGATCAGATGTTTCTTAAATCAGATACACCTGCAGGGTTGATGCATTCCTCATAATACATGATTATTGCAGAAATATCAGGCATTGTACCATAATCATCTATTTCAGAGAGAGTTAATTCCAAAAGCAGAATAATTTTGCTTTTAGCATGAATGCATTTAAGTTGAAACAGAGAATGAGGCATATATCCCAGATGAGAAGGTTCATGCACAGCAGAGTTGAGTAAGTATCAGACAACAGTTAACCTACATTTACATTTTGAAATCAGTCTTTGCTCATTGCATCAAACAGAAGCTTTTAAACTTAGAAACTTCTTTCTTCCAGGGAAGAAAGACGACAGTCAAAAAAAAAAAATTCCCTGGAGCTGTTAAGTGAATGCTTCTGCTAAATTCAAATTTATATCTCTGTGGTGAAGGTCTCTTTTATGACTCAGACTTGCTCTCTTGTTACATCTTGTTACATCAATATCAAATGGATTTTATATGTGCAAAAAATAGATGGCCTCCCTCTGAGGTATTTGCCAATGTAGTGTCACTGCACTGTGTTCTGTATTAGTGATTAGCTTGTTAGTAGGAGAGGGAAAGTAAAATTGAGAAAAGTACAATTAGCACAAGGTTTTCTGGTTTTGTATGGCATGAAATTTTACTTTCCTCATTTCTGAGTTTGCAATGTGAAATGTGCACATTATACACACGGAGTCTTTATGGTCTTCTAAGAGCACAGTGGAGCATTTTCCAAAAATTAAAATCTTAAAATCTTTGCAGTGGAAATTTGTTAAGGCAGAACTAGTAAGTAAAATTATTGTACAAAGAGATAAATCAAAATAAAACCACACAGATTTGTGAAACTAATAAGTAGCATAATGTGTATTTTAGCAAATGCTCATCAAAATGAAGCCTTTCTATGTGTTTTGTACCCTTGAACTTTTAGAATTTTATTTTAAATATGTTAGAAAACACTAGAGCTATCTCAAACACTAATATTCATTACTGTGACAGCTTAGTCAGAACAAATCACAAACAGCTTCTTATCTAAAGAAGAATCTAGGATTGAAGATGGCTTCAAAGAGATTTCTGGGAAGAAACCTCTTCTGGACCCACAGAAATCATTACAGTATGGGCTTTTTCTTTACTGTTCACATTATTAAAATGCAACAGGTTATTAATATTGCCAAAAAATTGTGAAAACAGGTGAATTAAAGAACCTTTTAGTCCATATCCTCCACATACAACTTCAGAATGAAATGCAAAGGGCAGTGCATATGTAACCTTAATTAGGTCGCTCAGAACCTGTAACAGCTACCATCAGGGGCTGTATAAATAAAAAATAACAGCTTTGATAGGAAAGTGATCAACATCTAAAGAGAGTATCTTTGTTCCCTAAGGTGATACAATTAGATTTAGACATTTTCTGGTAGATCTTTGATTCAGTGTACACTGGTATAAAAATCTCACCTGGAATATTTTCTGGAAAAATTTTCTAACCAATTAACTTATCCTTTTCTTTTAGGGCATTAGACTAGTTGATGTTATTCCCCATTTTCACTCTGTTTGCATCCTATTGATAGGTGAAGATTTCAGCAGTATTAGATTAATGGTGTATCTTAGGATACCATGATGAACCTTCACTATTTTATATTTAAGTAAGTAACTACTTAAGTAGTTAAGTTATGTTAATTAAAGACTTATAAGGGGTCCATCTTTACCCAATATATGCTGCACTTCAGTTAAGGAGAGTAGCTGCTGAATTTTGTTACTGGCAGTCAAGTGCGTGGTTATACAGTAGGCTCTAGAGAAAGATTTTAAAGAAAATCTTTATATTCTAACTGAAATAAACTTTTTTTGCAGTATATTTGTATATATTTGTTCTCTCAAGACGCTCCACAAGACTCCACTACTAAAGTGACTGCATACATGAATCATGCCTTAAGCAATTGCTTTTGAGGTGCTGTTTAACATGAAAAGAAAGTATGAAGACCATTCTATACAGTTTAAGGTGGTTGTAGAGAAGATAAAAATTCAGCTTATCCTTTATCTTAGGCGTGTTGTAAAGCTTAATTAAATAAGGTTTACAGCATACTCTGAGATACTGAACTCATGAGCTGAGTTTAGGCAAGATTTCTTTCTATTTTAACATTAAAGACAACAGGTCTAATTATATTCAGCACATACAGTAAAAGTATTTGTACAGGTTTCTGAGACAAAGAGCTAAATCTACCAGTTTAATACTCTTGAATAAAACAACACAGTAATTTTCTTTAAAATCTGCGTATCATATAAGTTCTGACATAAAATTAAGTTGGTTTTTGATTTGGAGAGTTTTGGTCGTTGTGAATTTTAAAAAATATTATTATATAGTGGTTTCTGGCATTCATAAACAATTAATGAGAAATTTAGAATTTAGACTTTTCAAAGTCTGACTAAACAATTCCTCATGTGATGCAGGTAACATGGGAGTTCATTGACTATATTGTATGTAGGTAAGGATATATCACTATGACTTTTTTCACTGAAGATATGCAACTTGAAAATCTCAAACTTCACAAAATTGTGAAAGTGAATTACCTGAGGCCAGTGGGTGGCCTCTAGTTACCTTCTCTCCCATTACCACCAGCTGCTTTGATTCATGCATGTGTAGCAAGCAGAATGGTCACAGCAGTGATCCCGCCTAAGGGTCCACTCATTCAGATCAGATCTTCCTCTACATTTTTGCTAAAGTCTGTGCTTAGAGACTTCAGACATATTCTGACAGCAAGCTCCTACAAATGGTTTAAGTTGTTGCCTAAAATCAGGCTGTAGAAGCAAGCCTGCTTAAGGGAAATGTAAAGTCACTCTGCCCAAAATTATGTTTTTCAATAGCTTTTCATTTCTGGCATACTCACGAGCAAAGGCGGAACACCTCCATTGCAACAGGAATAAATAAATGCAAGTTTGTTTCTTGTCAGCAGCCAAATACTCCAGCTTAGCTGAGAGGTTGCCATTCCTAGGGGCAGGACAGGGAAGCTTTCAAGGGATGCAAAGAGTGTGATCATGCACAGGTCAGAAGTGACAACAGATAAGATAAGCAAGCCTCTTTCATATTGTGACTGTCTAATAGAACATATTGTGGTCACAAAAAGAGACTTTCACCACAGAAAAGTAAATCTGAATTTAGCTGAACCATTCAGTTGACAAACTCCAGGGTATTAATTTTTTTGTATGACAACCTCATTAAAATACAGGCTGCTCTTATGTCAGGGTAGTTTACTGTGAGGTTCTGACCTCTGGTGCTCTAAGGCACCAACTTCATCGGGTTATCTTAAATGATCAAAGCAGCTAATAGTTGCTAAAAACCGTATTTATTACAAAGCACGTCTTATTATAAAGCATATCAGTCTCAAAGGGTAAGCAGAAAAGCAATGGCAAAAGCAGTAGCAAAAGGAAATGGCAAGAGCAAATGGCTAAAAGCCCTGACAGAAAGCAAAAGGCTAAAGCACCAACTCTCCCCAGTACATATTCATATTGGGTTTTTCCAACAAGCTAAGACACAAACCCAGACCACCACGCATTAACCTATTAGAATTCTAGTTCTTAGCACGCTAGGTTACATATAAACTACACATACAATCTATCTTGTTCTATCTTAAAAATGTAAGCAATATTCTTACTATAGCTCTATTATGTCTAGGTACTGTCTACAGCTGTGGTCCTGGAGCCTCTACTGGAAATATCAGTATGTTTCAACCTTCAGTAGAACTCTCACTGCAACTTTGGAATTTGAAATCTTTCACTTACTAAAAGCATTAGAGCTCACTCTAAAACTTACTAACTTACTTCTACTTCAACGTCTACATTATGTGTGGGTAGCTTAATACACTTCAATCCATCCACAGGCTTTAATTCAATCCCTGCACTCTGGTTTCTCTCTGAAGAATTCAGAGAGACTCCTGACTCACTGACTCCAACAGTTTACTATTATGAATTCTTGTTTACTAGGTAGTTTGCTATTATGATTGCTATTATGAATTCAGGTATTCTCTTTCTCTTTTGGTCTCAGCTACACTATTTAGAGAAAGTTGAAATTATAAAATACATGCTAGTAAAAATTACTCATTAGGTATAAAAACTACTGTGTATTTAGGAGACCAAACACACACAGAGACAAAATTCCTTTGTAATCTGAATAATGTAGCTTTCATTATCTCTTATGGTCTGTATTCTTTCCTTTTGTTGACTGATTTACTAATTTCCTGATTAAAAGACCAATAATAGACCTTCATTTGTATTGACTTCTCCAGAACACTTATGCTAACATCTTCACACAAAAGAGCAGTCAGACTGGCAGCTCTGTGGGGCAGTGATTCTTTTCTGGCTTGGCAAGTGAGACACTTTCCAACAGGCCTGTGGGACTTGAGTAAAAATAATGTTGTCATGTAAATACAGCAGCAACAAATGCAAGGGATGCATTTTGGTAAAAATAGGAATTCAGTCTACCTAAACACCCTGCAGATTGAAAACAGCTCTAATAGAAAGCACAGAGACCTACTGAGACAGGATACACTGATGTGCCAAACAGTCTGTCTTAGCTTGAACGAGTGGACTTCATTTTGAAATTTGGAAATATTTTTCTATCAGAAGTCTTCAGCACTCCACTTCGGAGTCTAAGCATTTTTCAAAGATAAATAAGAGCAGTAGAAAGTTCTCTGATTCGTTGTCATGTATCAACATAGCGATCACATGCAACTCTTCTGATAAAGCAGTTTTGGGATTTTTCTTACAGCTGATGTTTCCCATGGATGCTTTTCAGCATAATTTGTTACCAATGTACATATTTTGCCAAAAGTCAGATTGATGCCCTCTCAGTAACTGGTAACAACAGAATTTTATATTCATTAAAGCAGTAAGCCTTCAATATTTGAATGAGGAACAAAGGACCTTTCATTGTTGTAGTTCATAGCAGCTTACTTCTTTAAGTAACATCACCACATTAGCCATAACACATTTCCTGGGAAACCACAATTTCAACTGAGAAGATAAAGTCCAGCTTGCAAATCCATTCAGAAAAAGGAAAAAGAAACGTTAGTGAATACATCCTGTATCCACAGATTTGATGACTGATTACACATTTTCACACCGAGCCAAGCCTACACAACATAGCCAACATAAATGTCATCTGTCTTAGCAGAACACACAGCCTGTCCTCCAGCACATACTTCTGACATGCACATGCCAATTAATTGTATGTTAGCCTATCTACTGCAAAGTAAAAAGGACTCCACTGAACATTTTTAAGGATACTCAACTTCCCCTAAAAGTACAGCTGTAAAGTGGAGGGCTCAGATGTGACTTTATTGTAATTTATTTCAAGAATCTCTGTTATCATTAAATTCAAGAGATTGTTATTGGAAATTTTCTTTACGTTCTCTCTCTGAGATGTTGACCTCAATTTAATTTAGACAATGAAGTACGACTAGCAAGAAAACAACTGGTGCTGCCTTTGCTTGGTGTGTAGTTCCTTTACTACCTAATTTTGCAGAACAGGCATCAATATGACAGAAATTGCACTGATGACATCCAAAACCTCATCCCATAGCTACAGTTGCATAATGCCCCTCATCACAGCCAAGGTTCCTTGAGAACAAACAATCCTAGTCCTGCTATAAAACCTCTGACTTTGTGCTTCCATTCATCTATCATGCCTGCAACAACACTCATGGGGCTGCAAGAGCTACTGGAAACAATTTCTGCCTGTACATCACGTGTAGTGTGGCTCTTTTGATGGGGAAGTTAACCAAGTGTGCTCAGGAAAAGATACATGTCGGAAGAAATGGAAGACCAGCCACCAGCTATCAAGTTCAGCAAGTCTCGGTTTATTGTTGGGTACACCCATAGTTATACCCCCGTTAAT
>JAODKT010001809.1:757378-798756 GCA_027576195.1 Cossypha heuglini | reverse complement strand
AAGCTGCACTATATGTTAACTGTATCATGGCCCTTACTCTGCAGCCAGGATGTTGTCAAACTCTCAACAGATACAAACTGGGAAAAAAGTGCCCTTCTTACCTAGGGGAAGGAAGAGTCAGTGCAAAGGCTGAAGGAGATCAAGAAGTGCCTCAGAGTCCTTAGGAACAGCTATAAACAAGACTGAGCCAAGTACAAGGGCTAAGGGAAAATGTACTGATCCTACGTGGAAGTACAGCTACTTCACAAAAGCATCATCAGTAAGTGATGACACTGCTCTGGCCAACACTGGGAAATATTTTGCTCCTGTAATAAGGCTCAGACTTTGGGAGTTGTGCTGTATTTTGTGTTTATATAAAATAAAGGCTTTCCTGACACCCCAGAGATCATTTTAACAGGGCGCAGTTAAAGAGAGATACTCCTGAAACAGAGCAATGTGTAATTTGGGACAGCAAAGAATTTTAAGCACTTACATAGATATTCTTGCTTAAAGATACCCTGATTTATTCCGACTTGCTAACAAGAAATATACAATAAACAGATTATGAGATTCCCGTAAGTATGCAGATTTAAGGAATTGTCAACCATATCATGCAGAATTCAAAGTTTTGGTCATTTCTGGGTTTGTTTCAGCATGTTTACTGATAAATTTACTGGCTTTTTAGTCAACATCTGCACTGAGAAAAGATAGGCCAATCTGAACACACATTCTGTGTGGAGATCCATGACCTCTTTCTCACTACCATGACCTCTTTCTCACTGATGTATTTATTTAGGAAAAAGTTTCATTTTTAGCAGCACCTAAGCTCTTAGTGATTATTGAAAATAATTTTCAAAGTGCATTTATATATAATTGGCATGTTCACAGTGAAGTGCACAACAACATTAGCAGCTCTCTAAAATTCAGTATACTTTGAAAATATTATCTTGTACCTTTTCATGACCAAGTTTCAAGTTCTACTTATCTACTCCATATTTCCTTATGTGAGCTTGCTTGAACACTGTTTTTTATTGCTGATTGGGCTCTCCAGGTAATAAGACACCTTTTGGACACAGCCAAACAATAGGTTATGACTTCAGGTGTTTTTAATTGTAGATACTAAAATTTAGAATTTAATAAACTTGTGAGATCCATGTCTAAAGCATAATTTTGATGAGACACAAAATCCACTTAGAAATTAGCCTTTATAAAATGCTTAGGCCCGGCTTAAAAAGACAGGAGTTTCTTTTGATTATGAAAGAATGTTTGTGTGAAGAGCAAAATACAAAAGAGAAAGCAACCACTAAAGAATTCTTGATGGGCATTTTAATCTTCTATTAATATGCAAATTTTGTGCTTTAGGACTCCAGAAAAAGATAATTTTTCTCACAGATTATTTGAAAAATATCTTACTCTCCCAGAAGTGCTTCTTGTATGAATCCAAGTGAAACACTGTATTTATGGTAATCCCCAGATACTCCTCTATGTACCGTTTTCTTTTTGAAATTATATGGAGTTTACTGAAGCACATTTGTAAAACATTCCACAGCTGATTTTATTCTAAAGATTTCCTTTAATAGGGCTGAATCCCCTGTTAATCTGTGTCACGTGAGAAATCATCTTCAACTACAAGGGAAAAAATGAAAAAGTCTGTATGAAAATTTGAATAAGAGTTTCAGATGAAAATATTTGTAATTTCATTTTCATAATCAGCTTCAGTCATATGCATGTCCCTGGAAATACACAAAAATATTTTCTGTATTATATGCCACTCTTCAGAGCAAAAGCAATTTTACTGCTGGAACAACTTTATTAGTATATATTCAAAAGTGCATTTCCTTATTTCCTTTATACCTAGTCATAAGCACTACTTTCATGGGGAAAAAACAAAGAATAAAAATTTAAAAAATCTTCTTTGCTGCTATCAAAAGGGAAAATAGAATTTTTTTGTTTGTTTTGGTTTTGATTTGGGGGTTTTTTGTCATGAAGTTAATCATGTTCTCTATTTTCATGTAAAAATAACAGAGCAAGGCAGTGAGTTGAAGTCTGTTTCTCTTGCAAGAATTCCTCACCTTCTGTGGTTTTATTCATGATCAAGGAAAAAATGACAGAGCAAGGCAGTGAGTTGAAGTCTGTTTCTCTTGCAAGAATTCCTCACCTTCTGTGGTTTTATTCATGATCAAGGAAACCAGGTTAATCTCTAGAAATTGTGCATGGAATTCAGAATTATTATGAATTCCAAACATTTTTGTCTTGTTATTTGAAAGATTGTAATTATTTGATCTCACTTTTCACTGTGAATCCTCTTTGATCCCACATATATGCCTTCTTTCTCAGATCCCTCATAGAATTAAGGTTTTAGCTGTGGGTTTCTTTTGACTTTTATGAATTTGGGTGTAGCTACATCACTGTGAAATGCAATGTTTCTGTACAGCTGTAAAGCTGTTGAGGGAGGGAGACTTATGCACTGGAGTCCCATTAAGAGATAGTATTATATTACCTTTTTGCTGGCACAACATGGAAAATAAAACAGGTCTCCAAAACCAAGACCAACCAAGAAAAAAGACAGACCTTCATAGGATTACAGAAAACTATTAGAGATAAATTTATTTGGTTTTAATATATTCCTCTAATATTTGCTGTTTGCTATTATAGAGAAGACATAAATTGTATACCTCTAATTGAGCTGGCAGGTCTGAGGTCATTATTCTATTTAAGGACATGGTAAAAGAATTCCAGTTTAAAAAGCAATGTAGATTTTTTCCTCTGAAATACATATGTGAATCAGACAAAGTTATGTTTCATGTTACACAATGTATATGACAAGTAATAGTTAAGAGAAAAAAGTCAACAAAAAACACATAAATGTGCTGCAGGAAGTGAATGAGTGTTTCTTGAGAGAGCATGTATGTAATGTGAAATGTTGCATCCAGAACCAGGTACTGCAAATTCACTTAGTGTGAAATCTTCCTAGTTTTTCCTGCTTCTGCCACCCAGAGGGGAGCTTGACACAGTTATAAACACTATTCTGCCTTTAGAGAAAAGAAGTGGCAGGTTTTTGGCAAAAAGCAAAGAGGTGAGGCAGGACAGGCAGTGCAAATGCAGGATTATGTAAGCTAAGAGCCACAGATGCTGGAGAAAGGTAGCTTTAACAGTGACAGTAGCTGTTGGGTTGTTTTGGTTTTCTTTTCTTTTTTGCCTAAAGACACAGTTTTAACTAAACAAACCAAACAACAACAACAACAAAAGAAAATTTAAAAAAAGAGAGGGAAAAGCAAAAATATGGGACCACAATCAGTTTAGTTGGCATTAATTTTTTGAATCTATTTAATCTGACTAGATATTAGTAAACACAGTGAATGCCATACCCTGAAGGGGAGGATTTAAATAGAAAGCACAGAAGTGGACAAGAAGAGGGTGTATGGTAGAGACCAAGTGATCACAGCCAATAATTGCACTGACAGCACATAATCTACTGTCAGCTCCACTCAATTCTGAGCTCACTTTGGTAAGCATCTAGAGGTCCCATCAGAAAGGCTTGGTATGCCTTGCAACCTCACATTGTTGTGGGGCAATTTTTCTTGCCAGTTAGTCCTCCACACTGATGCTCAAACATGAAAAAATGCTTCCAATGCTCTTGTGTGTTTCAAAACTGTTCCAGTGGGGATAGTAGTCCCCAGCTGGATGGAGGCTGAAGTGACTTAAGTGTCTGTGTGAGAACAAACCTACCTTGGCTTTTTTTTCCTGGTCCCTCACCAACATTCCTCAGTGAGTAATTCATTCAAACATACACACATGTAATTTCAGTGGTCACATTCAGTCGCAGTGCCTGTCACTTTCCACCCAAGGGCTTCCTGTTTCCAAAGCAGGACGAGCTAAGGTGCACAAGGTCCATATCTTGAGCTATTTCTCTCAGTATTTATGTTAAAGTAACTTGGGCTCAGTTTCTGCCTGAGAATATAGTGGTTAGTAAAGTGAAGCACTTAGACATTGCTTAGGGACACAAACTGGGCAAATTAGCAGGACTGTGAAGTTATGTGGCAAAAGTTGGGTCTACATAGCTTCAAGGAGCACAGAGATAATGGCTGGAATTAACACTTCACCTCACTTTGTTTTGATTTTCTTCTTAAATATGTTTTCTCAGAGATGTTACCAGCCTCTCTCATTTTTGGCCAGCAGCATGTCCATCCTCAGAGCCATCAGGGATTGGAGCTGCTGCACACGGTGGAAGCTTCCAGCAGCTTCTCACAGAAGCCATTGCTGTGGCCTCCTGTTATCAAAAACCAGGCTGTGCCAAACCAATGCACTGGTACAGATTACCTTACTCACTGCCTTGCCCCAGGGTGCTCAGGACTGCCCTTGTCCACACATGAGTGTGTTTCTCTCCTGGAAAAATTACGGGAGGGATCTGGCCGGGGTGTCCGTCCTTCCTTCTGGACACTTCGGGTTGCCACTTGTCTTTGTATCTCTGCACTCCCTTGGTCTTGTGAAAACAGTGAAAGAACTGATGACTTCCGTGCAGAAGCGCCTGAGATTACCCTGGCAGAACATTGCTGGGGCGAGAGAGAGCAGCTGCCCCGCTCTCCTTTCACCCGCTTCTAATCTCACTGTGTCTCTGCCCCTCCCTCCGAGACAAACCCCCAAAACCAGAGGGGTTCCCCCTCCCCTGTCTCTAGTACTTAGCCATCAGTGTTTCATTAGCAAGTCAGTGGGAAAAATTCCACAGGTGTGCAGTAAAAGAAAACCCAACCCCAACAGCTCTGCTTCCCACAAGCTTTTTGGACTTGTTACTCACAACCAGCAGACGAGGAGAAGAGGTGAACTATTCAAAGGTGTTCAAAATTCCTCTATAACTTCCAGCTATTACTGCTTTATGTTACAGTAATAAGACACTGTGATATGTCTGTTCATTGAAGCACATAAAGATGATGTATTCTGTGTAACCAAAGAAATTAAGGTTCGCCAGCTTCAACCGAGCTCTTTATTGCTCTGGTTAAGAAATAACAACAAGTAGCTCATTCACAGACAGCTCAGCTAGGTCAGCATCTTTAAACAGAAAGAAAAACATACAGTGATACAAACAAGATGGTAGTAAATCAAGTTTCACAAACGAGATGAAAAAACTAAGAAAAAGATTAGCAGAATGTCAAGGAAATTCTGAAGATCTTGTGAAATTATCAGCATTTGAATTATCCAAAAAGTTTTCTAGCTAGTAGTGTGCAAAGCAGCATGTGTGCACGTGTGTGTATGTCTGTCTGCATGTTTGTTTCAAAATGAAAACCAAAACAAATTATGGCATAAACTGAGCTGTGCCAAAATTTAAATAATTAAGTTCTAAAAAAGGCAGCCTGTACAAAAGTCGCTTGTTCAAAATTACAAAAATGTTACCCAATAAACAATTGGCAGAAACAATTAACAAGAAAATCTAAATTATGCAAAGCCTCAGTCAGGTAGACCCTTCTGGATTTTTCTCTCCATTAATGTAAATCAAGTTAGTCATTTCTAACAACTGAAGGCAGTTAAAACTCCCATCAATTTCCACTCCCTTCCTCTGTATGTGTGTATATGAGTATAGATCAGTTTGGAAAGAAGTTCACTGACAAAACCACACTTTTTTAGCTATTAGATATGCACCAGTTTTGTTATAATATATTCATCTTCTGGATTGTAATAAATTTTAAAAGTAGTCCTCTCCTTCAATCCTGCTCGTTGTCTTCCCTGTCTAACAGTCACAGTAAAAATGTGTCTAGGACTAGGAGAAAAATCCATATTCACTCCAAATGTTGTGTGTGTGTGCCCAACTCCCAATAAGTTTCACTTAACTGCAAATGACTGAAAATTTACTGAAAAGTAAATTACTATAGAATGGAAATATAAGACAGCGACACATGAGAATCCTACCTTAATTCAGTTTGCACAAAAAAATGGGCAACCACAGAGTAAAAAAAGGGTAGCAGAAGATAAGAATGCTTTAACATAACGAATGGTTTTATGCTACTTATGTTTGTTCATATTATGAAACTAAGTACCCCACAGACCAAGGAATATTATTTGCTTTTATAACGCAGACTGCAATACAGATCTTCAGCTTCCAATCAAACACAAGTGTGCCATTTCTCCAGCCATGGAGATTGAGGTGCCTGATTAACATGAGATTCTGTTACTACTCATTTTGTTCTAGAAATCTCCTTATTCTGCATCTCTCCTCTGTGGAGCCCAGTGGCATGAAAGGGTTACATTCTTGTTCAACTAAATTGAGAACTGCATTTGCTCAAGACCCCTCGAATATTATGTGAAGAGTCATAAGGAATGAGGTGGGGTAATGGGCTGATGTAATCTTTGCAAAATACAAGGAATAAAAAATTGGATGTCAAACCATCTAATTTCCCAATTATTCCTGGCAATTACAAGTATAAATATAATTGCAAGCTATTTAAACACGGGTTTTTGTATCTCCTCAGCTGACAAAACAACTTGAGACACATGGAGCTCTGCAGCCTCCTAAAATTTACCATTACTATGATGTCCCACCTCAAAGATGAAGCAATATTACATCAGAGGACCTCTGGTCTCCCACTAATGGCATTAAACAGTCCAATGTTGTTCAAAATGACGCCACAACAAGGGAAAAAAATATACTCCATTGTTTAATAACCGATAAGATTGCTTTACTCTGACCTCCTCAGGCCTGTGCATACAGCTAATTTCTCCATGGATGTGGGACATCATTGGTGAAAGTAGCTCTTTCAATTTATCCATGCTTGCCTTCTCTGTGATAACTTTCTAGTGAGTGCAAAAGATGTGAGATTAATCAATATCAGATTAATCTGCACTACAGCAAGAACACTTTAAAGCATCTACAGCACTTCTACCAAGAGCGCTTTTAAGAAAATCTACTGTGCTAATGGCTGAACATGACATTTACTCTTCAAAATAAAATGAGACTCAGTGATGCAGTAAATCTTCAGTCAAACTGTCCCTTGAAAACAGTGTAAGTGTGACTATGGGAATGAATTAATCTCTCGGGTCATCAAGTCCACTCCCCCATCATCACCTAATCCCTTCCATAGGCTTACTGAACTTCACCTTAGATCTTGTCCATTGCCCCAGTTATTTTTATCAGAAGGCTATTCAAGGAGCTTAATCCTTTAAATTAAGGATCTTTTCTATATATTTCCAGCCTAAACTTACGTAGGGCCAGTGTTCCCCTTTCTATGTCAATGCCACTTATTAGCACAGCCAGTGTAGCTTCCATTGCAGTTGCTGTCCCATCTTTCACACCCTGCCCTTTCTCTTTTATCTGCCTTTTCCAATTCTCCTGTCACTGATCTACACACTACCACTACACCTGAAAATCATAATTCACCTTATTTGTTCTTGTGAGGTAGACTTTTCAGACAGCATTGTAACTAATGGAAATCAAGACACAGAAACTGCAAATATTCCTTTCTGCTATTCTTGAAGAAGGAGCCACAAGTTTGTTGCAGTGGTCTAAATAAGAGAATGGGTGCTGGAAAAATCCAGAGATTGCAAAAAGTAAGCAAAGAAAACCAGAACAATGTCAGAGCCCTCAGCACCAGCATTTTCCCACATCCCTACCCATGTCTGCATTGACTGCATTATTTCCAGAGCATTATTTATCTGTAGTATATATGAATTCAGCAGAGAACTAATCCAGCCTGAGAGGCGGTACATGAAAGGAAATACTCCTGGAGGATCCTATTCACAAACACTTGCCCTTATATTTTTGGTGGTACTCCCATCATCAGAATAACTGCATTTGGTCTAAAGAAATCTAGCTAAATTCTACCCAAATGACTACACAACTATTTACATTTTTTTTTTAAACAACGTTGCTAATTCCACAATTAATTGCTAATTCCACAGTGCAAAACTGAACAGCCAGAATAATTCCAGAGTATATTCCTTGCAAATATTACTTGATGGAGTAGGAAACAGTCAGGAAAAACCAAACTGTTTGTAGTTTTGCAACAATTTTGCTGAGATTTGAAGTCTTTTATTGAAACTCTATTTTATTATAAAGACCTCCTCTAGATAGGTAGTACTATACAATTCTGTGTGGCCCTCCTGGATTTACCCAGTGAAGCTTCTTTTAGGATGACCTTCATTTGGAGAAAACTATGCAAACATTTGCCATTTTAGTAATATCTCAGGAAGTTGTGTAAGAAATAAAGTCTCTACTCTCATTGTTTCAAATTTATAAGTCTGCTTTGAGTTATAATACTCATGGGGTTAGTTACTTTATAAAGTAATTTACATTTAAAAACATTGTCGAATCTTGTCAATATAAGAAGAAAAGTCACCAGTTTATTTCTTTGCTCTGCACTGCCTGAGAAAATTGTGCTTTGGGCATGCTCTGAACCTCAGGATACTTTAGAAGACTGGCATAAAACACCACAACAAAGTCAAACCTTGGTATGAATATATCAATTTTTCACTCTAAAAATACCCCACACAGCACTAAAGGGGCTGTTCTAAAGCATGCTCAGCTCCTTAAAATGGTTGCACATGCCGTTGTAATTTCTTATTTTAAAGGAAAATTTCAGTATACTTAACTGAGTTTTCAGATATCTTTCACATTTCTGTAATGTAAATCTTTAGATTATAATAATAGTTTCAAAATTATAAATTTCAGAGCGCTCTGAGAAACAGAGCTGTAGCGTGATGGTGTGTAGTGTATTGCTGCTGATGGACAAAAGATACAGAAAAAAAGCTTGTCCTTCTAGCTAGATAATGTCTTATACATTTATTTAGGGTTTTTTCACTTGTAATGATAGAACGCCTCTGATAGTCTGATAGATGCTTGGTCTATATCAACAAGACTAACTTGCAAAATCTCAAGATGAAACAATAAAAAGCTTTCACTGTTTACCTCTGTTTGCTGTTCTACACCTGCAAGTGTAGTTGTCAGCTGAATGTTCTGAAACCTCCAGGCAGAGCATGTATGCAAGTGCACCTGAATGTTTATATAATGACACTGCCCTTACAGAAATTATCTTCTCATATAGTCAAGTTCAATTTCGGTGGCAGGAGTACATGTTTGTAGCATGAGAAAATAAAGGTTATGTAGTCAGATATTAATTCCCATTCAAATGTTTTGTTATTTGCAATACATGATATCTTATACCCTGCCCAGTGAAGCAATAATGATACCAGTTATAAAGGTTTAAGAAAACCCAGTTCTCACTGAAGATTACCAAATAAATCAATGTGCATGATTATGTAGAGAAGAGGAATTTTTCTAATCTTAGAGCTCCACTACTTTCCCATTTAATTTTTAAGATCACATTTCTATTTATATAGTTTTTAATTAATACACTCAAAAAAGAAAAAATAAGGACTAAGATTTTCTTTCAATTATTAATATTAGAAATATGCTCTCTTTTTCTTCTTTTAAACGGTACAAAAAGTTTTGCACTTTTCTTCATTTCCTTTTGCTGTTTTTATCAAACTCCAGCGGTAAGAATGGAGAAATACCAGCAGGTAAAAGAGCTAGTGACACTGTCCTTTGGCTCCACAATGCCCAAGGTGACATTCTCCAGTGTTACGTCCTAAAAATCGAAACCTGACTGTTTTCTGTTCAAAGACTGACAGCCCAGACTGATTATCTGCCTTCTGACCCTCATGAACTGGCATTCCAAGGCGCAACAAAAATATAGTTGCTGTAAATTGTAAAAAGTACAGTGATGTTGTCTACTGTTTATAGAGCCACTCAAAAGTTCTGCAGCAAAAGCAACACAGATCCTTCAGGGTGTACAACCTGCTCTGCTGCTCACACAGAACTTGTCTCTGCCACATCCACAGTCCAGTCCTGGCAAAATACAGGAACCACAGCCAGGAATGTGTCTCCATAATTTCCAGGTTTTCAGTCATGTTTTTAGTCCGTTTAGTTGGCAACCCTTACGAAATCCATCTACCCATCACAGCCTCTGCTCCCTTGAAGGACCACATAACTTCTGATTTTCTCATACATAAATGAATACCATAGGAGTTTCTGCTATTCTCAGCTGTCACAAGCACCACCTAAACATCTCTGACTGACACTTGAACCAATCATGCTGTGAAAGTTTAAAAGTCTAGATAAAATAAATATAAGTGCTTGTTTGCTCATCACTAATAACACATCATTTCATCACAAACACTCGAAATGCCTAAAGCAGAAAAATATTTCAATAGTGCAACAGGCTTGGGAATATAATTCCCATTTTTTAATTTCACAGCTTTATCAATGACTCTAGCAGTGAAGCCAATTTTCATTAAGTCAAGTTTCCCCATTTTCTGACCATAGCACAGGTCTCATCTCATTTTTTCTGTGTGATGCAAGATGAGAAGAATGAAGACATTAGTGATAGGTTAACGAAAACACTAGGTTTGAGAATCACCCTTGAAGGATAGAGTAATTCCCTTCCTGATAGCATTCTATCCTGGAAAAACATGCTTTTGCAAAAATTTGATAATATTCAATAGCTTATATTTACAACTTTCTTTCAATCAAAAATCAAAGTAATTCAGTAGCACACATTAGAAAAAATTAACCATTACATTTTTAGTAAACAAATTTAATCTGCACCAGAAGGGGAAGTTGTCATGCATATAAACATTTTGACTCGTCTAATATTAATCAGGAATACATTTGAATGTGTTATGCAAAGAGTAGGAAAAGCGAAAGAGCATATTTTAAAAAAAGGGTAAAAGAAAAGGTGAAGTCAAGATCCAAAGCAAGTCCCAGAAGTCACCCACAGCATGGATTAGTCAAAATGTAATGTCACCAGTGTGGAAAACAATATTAATTTAATTATTTAATTAGCTGCAACAGAGTTGGGGAGGGTGGGACCACAATAAAAATAGCCCACCACCAAAGTTGTTTGTAGAGCATAAAAATACTGACACAGATTCTTATTTTCACAGTAACAGAGTGTCCTCTCTTTGCTATGTGTGGTAAGAAAAACCTAGAAGGAGAGAAACAAAAACTTCAAAATATACAGCAAATAAGAAAAATTCAGGAAAGTTTGTTTGCATGTTTTTGTTCAGTCACCAGTCTAATGCTGAAATGTATATTTCACATTTCTTTGGATAAATTAACAGCCATTTGCAAAGACCTAGCATAGCTCTAATAAGCACTGAAACTTCTGATATACTCACAAATGATTTAGATAGCAGTTTCATCTTTTGTATGCTTTCAAGGATTGATACATATGCAACAATAACAGATTTATCTTCACCCAGATGAGAATGAGGTAAAGATTAGAGGGAATTTAGAGGTACTTAATTAAAGCAGTTACCCTGACAACATTAAGCAACAGTAAACATTACAGTACAATACAATACCTTCTTATAGTTGTCCATTTGTCTTGACATGCTCTGTTTCTGTGAACTCATGCTCATTTTCAAAACTGCAATTATAGATCTTTCTCACATGCAGTCCCAAATCCTTGCATAATTCCTTTGATTTCAGTGGAGTTAACACCAGATGGAGATCTGGGCAAAAGATTCAAAAGTCTAAAAGCTTCTTGGCACTAAATAGAGATTTCTCTCAGCTTTGTCCTTGGAGTTTCTCAGCTTGTACCCCTAGCCCCCTAAGGTCTTCTGTAGTTTGCTGAAAATCCAGATGTGGCAAGTAAAAGCTGCTCTCATTAGATCCTTCCTCAGTCCTTCCTTTGATGTCTTAGGCCTTGCCTGCAAACACCTAATTTCCTGCTGACTTTTTGGACTCTTCCTCCAGCAGTAACCTCCTCTTCAAAGAGAAAGACGTACCTGGCCTAACTCAAAAAAAATAAGGTAAATAATATTTTATGTCCAGCTGCCAATGTAGATGACTGAGGGTGAGAGCTGGTTTAGGGTTTTCCAAATACTTCATTCATCCTATGTGTTACACACACACACAAATACTCAAAATATCTCTCGAAGGACAGAAATCAGCTCCACACAGACAAAGGAATCTTTCCTTTCCAGGTCACCAGCCTAGTAAATTGATGGATGTACAAAGCTGGAAAGGTTCACACAAGTACAACTCCAACTGTTGACAGCAAGCCACTATTTGTAACAAAGATTTTCAGTGGTTTTAAACAAATCAATGTTATTATTCTCTAGGCCAGCTCAGCTTTCTGCTTCAGACTTGGTACTAAGAGTACTAAGAGGGAACATTTTGAAGACATTGTTGTGAGAAGTACACTTGAAAGGGTATTGAAAACTCTTTCTGACATAAGGAATAAGCTTTGTAAATTTTCTGAACAGGAAGCAGACTCGGGATAAAAATTCTCTAGTGTTGAAACATTTACAGTGTTTTTTAGGTAGCTTTTCAAGTTAGCATCTCATACTTCTCCATAGATTTTAATGAGTAATAAGACTCAGTTATTTTCCATGCATTCCATAGTAATTTTGCTCTCTGCAGTTGGAAAAGTGAGAAAGATGCTTGTTTGATTGCACTACAGAATATATGGTATAAGGCTAATTTTTTTTACTTTTGCACTTCAAAGTGCAGGAAATATTAGCTCACTACTACTTCTCCCATGTTTATAAAAGAATTATGCAGTGACAAATGCAAGTTCTCAGGCAGAAGGATATAACAAATTATAGACAAGTTGTATTTTTCCCTCCACTTTGTTCTTTCCAGTTGCAATAGATTTTAACACACTGGTTTTGCCAATGTTTCTGTTTTAGTTTTTGTTTTCTTTGTTTTTCATCATATAGCTAGATGCCAGTAGAGCAAAAGTTCTACCCAAATACTGTTAGGCTAGGTAGACTGCCACATTTTCATTAGCCATTTCTCTATGTAACTGTTAAGCACAGAAAACTCAGAAAAGGACAGCAGTCCTGGTGCTTGCGCTTTTCTAAAATATATATCATCTGGAAATTCAGACAACTATTTCTAACCAAAAAAAAGTGTATTACTTTTTCCAGGATATTACAGATCATTCTGACTGCATCTCCCATTATAAGAGTTCATAGTTTAAACTGTTTGCCCAGGGGGGTCAATAAGACGCAAAGTCCTGTACAGAGCTTTAATAAACCTACAGGGCAGAGGGATTCAGGAGTCATGAGTTCCAGCCATGTCCCTTGTTATATAAGCCTACAGCTAATATTGCTTCTTGCTTATAGCTCAGAAATTCTGCACCCAAAATTAATGAAATAGGGTAAGAAAAGGTTTTAGAATATTAATGCTCAAATAATTAAATAATTTTCACAAAAAAAGTGCATGGTCCAGCTGCAAGTGTACAAATGTCCTAGTCATTGTATTAGCAAGAAAAATCCCACTAGCACTTCCAGAGCTTGCTTTCATTCACGAATGTTCTTCTAACCTTTACCCTACGCATCATGCTGCAATTACTTTGATCCTCCAGCCAAGAGAAGTCCAAATCTTTTGGATGGAAAGGGCATTAAAAAATAATAATTTTGCCTTCTACAGTAGAATCAATGATTTCCTATATCCTTTTCCTTAAAATCATTTTACACAGCATGAGACATTTTATAAACACATTGAATTCAAGTTGCACTAGTAAAAAAATAAAAAACCCACACCATTTTTATGTTTTGACTGTTTCTAAAGCAACCTACAGTTATTTGCTAAGGAAAAAAAAAGAAATAAAAAAAAACAAGACACCAAAAATCCACAAACAAACCCAACAAACAAACAAAAGAAAAACCTGCAAAAAGAATAAAACACCCACAACCCAAAGACTAAGAACATTACAAATTTCTGAGTTAAAGAATAAGGTAGACCCAAGAAACAGAAAGGCAGATTTCAAACAGTTCTGTTCTCCAATAAAGTTTCAGTTTCACTTAAAAAGCAGTCTTCTTCATTGTAAACATCGACATATCTTTGTACCATGATCCTGCCTCCTTTTCAGTCTCCATTTCTGTGCCTGGACTATTTCAATTCAATAAATGCAAGAATATGCTGGAAGTGAAAAAATATATAAAAATTGGTCAGGTGTGTCACTGTCTCTTGCTACAGACTGTCTTGCTACTCCTTACAAAACCTATGCTGTCTTACTCACTCTTACTATGGAAATAGCAGAAAGTATTAGGCATCAATCTTAAGTCTTCTCTCTCTGTCAGTCGATAGGTAAGCACTTTGTTCCCTAGTATTTCCTTTTCTAGCTGGTGTATTTGCTTTCAGATAAATTCTGCTGGTGAGGCAGACTAAATCTGCGACAGGTTTTACTTAATCTCAAACTTCTTTCTATGTAAGAACAACTTTTTCAATTTTTTTTTTTTTTTTAAATAAAACACAGAGCTCCAAACTAATCTCAGCAAGCAAAGCCCAAGACAGTTCAGATAGGAAATTCTGTGACTACACTATGTCATCACAGATCTTCAAACCTTAGAAAATATAATTTCTCAGGTAGCTGGAGAGGAAGGATTTGTCTAGTAAGTTTCAATATACCTTCCTACTTTTCTATATTTACTTTGTGTCTTATTATATTCATACTTTACTGGATTCCAAGCTTCTAGCCCTTTTTGCCTTGTTGCAGAAGAAGATGCAGTCTCTGTACCTTCTTCCAATTAAATAAATTTAAATATATTTAAGGAATTCTCTTCTTAAATGGGCTTAATTTCATTTTAAAGCTGATCCCTACTAGAATCTCAGCAGAAATTCAAGCAACTAGAGCATCTATTTGATCTAGACTTTGAGAAAAGCCATAAGAAGGAGTTTCTTGTGTTACATTTCAGACCTTACAGTGGGTAATGCAAATTTCACCTGTGTATTATACTACCAGTTGCATCATGTCTAGTTTACCTTATAGATTCCTCCGCACAAAAATCAAATGTTCTTTTTTTCCCCTTGGCATAGTCTTCTATGTACTTGGGCAACATCAACTTTCCTTAAATGCATTACACTTGAAATGCCATAGAACAGCACTTTTGGTGGTCATTGGTTTGTGAAAAGTTTGGTACCTTGAGTTCAAACAGTTTTGATTCTAAAAAATCTACACAGTTGGAATGGCCAGAAATAACCATTATTCGTCAGCACAAGCACTTTCTAATTTGTTTCATGTAACCCAATGACCCAACAGGTCAGATCCTTCACTCTAATTCCAAGGTAGAAGGCCTAGGCCTCATTTAAAAATCATTTAGAGGTCATTTAGATAACTCAACTATCAGATCATTTCATTCCAACCATTTGCTTTTCTAGGGTCTATTTCAGGTGCAATTGATGGCTTCATAACTCATTTGGGTTATTTTGTCCACCTTAAAAAAGTTCTATTACTGTGAAGATCCTTTTTCAAAGGCAGTTTGTAGACCAAGTTGTGGGTTAGGTATTTATTTTCATCTAGAAACCTGATTAATTTACTGGTCCAGTTTCTTAGCTTCTACAAGTTGTCACTTGTACTGAATATAATAGACTTAAAACCCTTCTCTCCATCTAAGAAACTTCCATATGTTCTTGTAACTGGGAAAATTCATCATCAGGTTCACCACAATAGAAATAGAAAAACTTTTCTAGTAAGTATTAAACTGCATCGCAACAAAAAGAACGGTGTCAGATCATTTTCTGTTCCAAAGTATCAGGTTGCATTAAACATCACTTCAACCAAGTTTCAATTTCATATCACATTCTCTAGGTCAATATCTGCAGTAGCTTAATGTGGATATTTGTAAGAACATTTGCTTTTTAAAATAATTTTACAAATTACTGTGCCCTGGGAACAAAACCAAAACCAGAACCAAACCAAACCAAACCAATCCAATCCCAAAACAAACAAAGGAAAAGATTGCCACTGCCATAACTCAGACATCTTTTTGTGCATGGTAGCAGGCCTAATTCCTATTACAAAGATATTTTTCTATTTTTATGAAGTTTTACAGTCTCTCTTGGACCTCATGAAGATAACATCAATACCTCAACTTTTTCTCAGCTACTACTGTGCTTAGAACTCTTGCTTTTTGAATAGAAAAAATCGATAAAATCACAGATAATCTGGAACACCTCACATAGCCCATATTTGGATCAAATTAGAAAGAGACAGCAAAACAACCTGTTTTCTTTCCTTAAGCATAAAGAATCCTAAGAGCAGAAAGACAAAAGAGATGCACAAGTAAACATTTTGGGGAAAAGGCAAGGTAAACCTTTGAAGAGAAGGCAATACACAGAATCAAAAGAATGTATGAGAAATGATAGAGTCACAGAACACTATTCACTAATAGGAGAAAATTAACTGGTGCAACAGGACAACCTCTATTTTATATATTTTTCAAACTCTTTATTCTTAGTGGATTGAGTTATTTTGGAGAAAGCAAGGCAGGGGGCAGTGCATAGGAAATAATAGCTCTACCAAGCCTACTTGTAGGAGCTAAGGTGAACTTAACAGCCGACTCCTAACTAAATGCTGGAGACTCTAAATACACACTTTGTATTGACTAGAAGAGAATTTCCTCCTGAAGACTGCAAAAATAGTTTTCTCTCTGAAGAATAAAAGGGCAAGAAAAGAAGAATGAGAAAGTGAATGAAAATGGAAAGAAACAAAAGGTAATCATACAGAAGAGACAGATAATTTTTAAAATATTCTTAAGATAATTAAATTTTTCAGGGTTCTTGAAGATGTGGAAGTCAACTCAACATAGAAAACAAAACAATCCCAGCTCCACTAAAAATATCCATCAAACAAAATTTCCATTCTTTGCTAGGAAAGGAAGAACAAGTTGCAAAAGAACTTTTCAGGGTGTTCTTCCAATCACCCCAATATTGTCTTTCTATCATTTCCCTCATTTTATGTATAAAGCAGAACAAAAGGCAAAGTATGTGCTAGAACTAACCAAAACTTAACTAGACTTATGATGAGAATTAAAGACAACCTTAATCCTCTTGAATGTAACTGAGTTACATTTAAGGGTCAATTTACCTCCAATGAAAACACTTGTCCTGAAGTGTCTGAAAACTTTAGAAATCTGTGACTTTAACAACCTACCAGAGGGTAGATACAAGTCTGGTGGGAATGGAAGAAATTCTCTTCCCATTGTAGACCTAATTGTGGGAGGGGAAAATTCATATACTGTGACAGGAAGTAGGATGGAACAAAAGGCTGCAGAGGTGGCTGCAGTTCCCAGCTCTGTTTTGTTCCTTGTTACAGAGTCAAGAAAACAATAGGGAGAATCTGCAAAATTAATGTGTGGAAGTGGAAGATACAAGTACTACAGAATACCCTGTTAACTCCTCTGACCCTGAATAAGTTGGTGTGGTAGAACAAGACAATTTTTATTCTTCTGCTGAGGCAGGCATTAAAAAAATATTTTGAAGACATGAGACAAAAAAGTGACTACGGAAAAAAGCACCCTGAAGAAAAAGCAATACTGCCTCATCAACAGAGTAGTTCAGAGGTTTGGATCTTTGCTGCTAAGGCACTACCAAAATTCATTATTTTCACTGACCTGTGGTGACATGATCCAAGCTTCCTACTGTGCTGCAAAGCATCTGAGCTGCTAGAGTAATGCTCAGCTCTTCTCTCCACTTCCTGAAGTGACTGTCCTTCTCAGGACATAATGAGAGAACATCTCTTTCAGTCACTCCTCTCCTCCTGCTTTTCCAGTGGGGAAAAATATCACTTCAGAGAGGATTGCTGGTATCTCAGGGGTTTATTGTTTATGCCAAAGAGAAAATCAACACGGGATGGAGAGCACCCTTGGCATAGACTATGCAATGGTCTGACTGCTAGGGCATTCTTTGGGGAGTTAAAGTCTCGTCAGACAGAAGGAACTTGGCTCTCCAACACCCTGGCTAAAAGCCCTGAAGACAAGGCTTCCAGAAGAAATGATCTTGAATTTTCTAACAGTATTTTAAAACTAATCTTTCATTTCTTTTCTTTCCAAATATCTATAGATGACGTGTTTGCTTTCATACGTAATAGAATATTTTGACAAGACAAACCCAAATAATTTTGTTTTAATTCTTGGTTTGGTTGCCAAAACGCCAAAAACTTTAATTACTTACACAGCCTTACAATTCAGAAAATACGATTTATAGGTACTTCACTAATACCAGCTAGATGTGTTGCTTCTTTTCTTGCATCATTTTGTTACTAGAAGCAAAAGTTTGACAGTCTCACAGGATTGGTGAATCCTTTTTCCAGCTTTTCAAACCAGCCATGGCAGCATATTGGAAGATTCAACATGCTTCATCAACAAAGAAAGTGATTCTCTAAAGAAGATTATAATCAGAAACCTGGCAAAATTCAGCATTTTTTCCATGCAGACACTTCAATATATCCAGTCTGATTATGCTGCTGCCTTTTACAAACTATAGTGAAGGAAAAATTTTCAAACATGCAGTGTCTTGTCTGCTATTGAGTGGCTGTATACACTATCCAGTTTATTTCTATTCAATCCGAACCATTGTTATTTTTGTTTCCTTACCTATTGTACCATGCTAACAGGAAAAAAGGAGCAGAGTCTACATTGACTTACTGCCTTTTGACTTTTATTTCTTGACTACTTTCATTGCTTTCTGAGAAACCTAAACTTCTGGGTGGGTAATTTTAGCAATTTAGTGATTGAGATGGGAAAATCACAAGAGGGGCAAAAAATGATTAGACTTTCATCTTAAATACTGAAATATGACACTGTTTTATTTTGCCTTTTTCCAAGCTCCATTCCAGAAGAAAAAGAATGGGAAAATGATTATTCAGCAAATTATGATCTATATCATTCACTGCATGAGAGGATTTTATGTCATCTGATTCAACATAATTGCACATTCTGTGTAGGACTCACACTATCATGTATATTTATGTCAATTGGAAATGGCTCATCCCTCCCTAGAAATTACTGGACATTATTAATTATTATCACATAGGACTAAAGTATAAGGGAAGAAAGATATAGACTCATCTGTCCTAAGCCAACCAGCTGAAGTCAAATTGAATCTTAGCAGCTCTAATTGCACAAACCTGTGCAAGTTTTACCTGACTCACAGCTCTATATGGATCAAATAACAAATATCAAATATCAAATATTGCATAGGTATTTCAAAGCAATCTGAAAATAAAATGGATATAGAGCTAATTAATTACAGCTGGAACTAGTTTCTTTGATGATGTTCACAAGATGGCATGTCAAGGGGCACAGAGCTGAGGAAAATGTGTATAACCTCCAGTTAAATACCTCAAAAAGTCAAATAGGTCCATTTTCAGACAGCAGCACAAACTATTCAGGTACTGTAATTCAAGAGAGGAATTTATTCAGCTGCCCATAAATTATGAAATGGAAAATACCTGTTATGGTAAGTAAGTAGTTCAGTGCATTTGCTGTGTCTGTGAACTTACTAAGCACTAACTCTCTTGTACCTACAAGGTTAAAAAAAAAAAAAAAAGAAATCAGGTTTCATGTTAAAGTACTTAATTTCTTTCCCAAATTAGCTCTCTTCTGGGAGATAATGCTCGATAGTTATCCATGTAATACTTTCATTATAATGGAATGGAGAATAACTGCATTATGTGCAAGAGAGATACGAACTGTAAAGGTCGCTTTCCAGATAATGGGATTCTTCAAGGAGACTGAGAAGGTACTGGACAAAATCCACAATGAGCATCAATTTCTTTCCTTCACTTTAACAATTTTTGGTGGAGAGAAGAAAGTCAAACTCACAAATTCAAAAGGGTTTTCAGCTGTCAAAGTGAATTTGCTCCATCACTGTATCCTTTGAATAGGCTTTTAGTACAACTGTGAACAGGAGATGGTAACCAGCAAGCTCTGAATGATGAAAGAAAACTCCAAGATTCTTTTGGTTTCTGCTAATACATACTCAATTAATTATTTTTACATGGAAAATCAAGTTCTCCATTTCTTTACACAAGTTTCTTTTCCATTAGCAACGTGAGTATAATATCTTCCTTGTATTTTACTTCATACAGCCTCTTTCATCTCAGAACACTTTAAACACTTATTATTTGCATTTTATGCATGATAAAACACAGGAAGGCTAAGGACCAGTTTCTGTGTCATGTGCAAACCTGAACCATCCCAGAGAAGCAAAAATTTTGGTTGAAACAAAATTATTCTCAGATTATCCATGCTGCTTTCCTTGCAAACCAATGAAGCTAGGGGAATAGGACAACCCACCAATTTTACAGTTTCTTTTTTTGATCAAAATGAACCTGAATGACACTGTCCTCTTTTGACATTGAGAACTGCAGGCACAGTAGTCATCTCTCATTTGAATCATACTCATATGATCATTTCTCCTTCTGCCAACACAAACTCCTAGCCTTGCTCAAAACAAGCTGAGTTTTCATCTGTAAAAGGGATTTCTACTGAGAACTAAGCAGAAAATCTCAGCATTTGTATTCATTTGATTTGTCCACTTTACTAGCCAAACTGAGAAGTCTGGAACACACAAGAAGTATTTCCTTATGGTCCCAGCTGGCCTGTTTTTCCACTTCTGTCCTGTATCTCGACAGATCTTTGTTGGGTAGTAGCTGACATTGTCACTTTGCCTAGTCCTACACTATATAGCATTTTAGCAGTTTTCAATGTGCTAGACAGGTATAAGAGTCCTTTTTTGGTGAATATCTTGAGAGATATGAACTCTGTCACCACTATTTTACTTAATTATTAAAACTTTAAAATACATTTTTCCTGAACTACCAGTACATTTTGCAAGCACCTGAGAAAAGAAACTTGTCAATGCACCATCTTTAACAGGAAAAGGCAGAGTCCATTTTAGGATTCTTCTGTGCCTTATGACAGGTGGAATAGTAGCCAAGAACTGTTAATAGCACTAATCAAGCTCACAGGCATGGCTACATGATGAAAGCAAAGCCTTGAACAAGCCATAAAAAATGTATTCTAAAAGATGCTATTACTGCATACTAATCCCTACCCACTCCTTCTCAGAAGAAAAAAACTTTATCTGGTGTTATTATGCCTGTTATATTGTGAGGCCAATAATTTACTGTCTTGATACAAATATAAAAATATATGAAAGGAGCTCTTATATGTTTCTAAGCTCATGGTCCAGCACTAGCAAATATCGCATACAATGAAATTCAGCAGTAATGGCAAAAGATTCTTCCTTAAAATATATCTATTCTCAGCTATTCCTATTTCCCATAACATAACTTTCAAACAACTAGAAACCTGACTTAGCCACCAAATCATAATAGTACCATAATATTAGCTTTTTTTTTTAATGCATGGCTAAACGCTGCAAAGCAAATGAAATTGCCTGAGAGACAACTGAGACCTAATGCTGAGCAACTTTATGGACATATGCTGTAAAAATATCCCTGGCTTATATGCCAATCATTCAACTTCTCTCAGTTCTGAAATAGAATGGACCAAGGATCTGGCTCACATATTTATTTCTACACAAAGTGCTTCTTAACGTGACACAATACAACGGGTGCCTTCGGCATTTCATGTTAATGCTGATCAACAGTTTACAGTTTTCCATGAACCTCACAGAGAAGAGAGTTGCTGGTTTTCATGAGAATTGCACTCTAATTATCACCTGGCAGCATATGCAGACTAGTCACATGGACTCTTGGAGAAGGGCTTTGCACATGTGCAAGGTTATTTTCTTTTTCAGGAATCTAAAATGCATCAGATATTCATACATTCATGAAACATTCATGGCTAACTCAGAAGAGCTGGTGATACAGTCAAGTATTTCAAATTAATATGAAAAGTTTAAAATTTTTCCAAACTCTCCAACCAAAACAAAACCCTGAAATCTGTCATTTCTACTAAGTATTGGTGTGGGATTTTCACACATTCAATCTGTTGTTGGTGTTGGGCTGGGAGGACTCACTTTAGATTTCATTTCTCTTCATGCAAAAGCTAATACAGTATTTGAATGCTTTGGTGTGTTCAGAATAGCTTTGTTATGGACTGAAATCCACCTGGATTCTGCTTGAAATGGATAGTCAACTTAGTGGATTAGTTGCAAAGGTAATGAAAACCTTTCTAAATCAGTAGTCAGTAGACTACCTAACAGATCAGACGAGCTTTTTGATCCATCTCTAATTCATTAAAGCTACAGTAAAGCCCACTGAACTCTGCTACAGTTAGCTCTGTGTAAACTCTAGTGAAATAGAGAAAATTAGCAAAAAATTTTTCCAGAAAGAGATAGCTACAAAAGGCTAATGTATTTTGTTTCTGTATTTTCCCAGAATTGACAAGACATGGAGGAGAAAAGTCCTTCAACTTACCTGAATTGTGTGCTTAAGCGCAGGTAGCTATTATGAAGACTGATATTCGAAAATAAGTCGGTAAACAAATTTGGCTGAATATTTATTTCTATATAAAACATGCATGAATATTTCTAAATACAACCCAGGACCTACTAGAACCAAAATCCATGGTCCAAAACCCATTAAAATCAAAGGAACGACTCTCATTAATATCAATGACTATTAGATAAGGCCACAAGCAGGGAAGATCCCCACTGAAATCCCTTTGGAAACTGCTAGTGTTCTTTCTTCTTTCATTTCTTCATAAATATTTTATAAATAAAACTCACTGAACATAGAACTTGTGTGTATAACCTTATGCAGCACTTTTGTTAGGATCTTTCTGGTCTTAGCAGACCTTTCTTTTACATATTTCTATGTCACTTCAAGAGCAATCTGAAGATAAAATCTCCTTTAGGAAGCGAATGCTGTGGTTTATTTTGGCACTGTCACTATACAGAAGGTATGGACTAGAAAGGGCTGTTAATTTAAGTTAATTTATCCATTAAGATGTCAGTCTAAGTACATTTTTAACCCCTTTCTGACAGAAGAAAGAAGCCTTTCTTTCAGAGTTCACTAAAATGAAACACTTTTTCTTGCTTCCACGCACAAAGAAGCATAATACACTGAGCATGCTTTTTAGCCAAGTTCAGTAAGTGTACTGGGAGATTCTGTTAAATGTCATTTGAAATGTCTGCCTCAGAATGAGAATGGTTTTCCAGGGCTAATATTGCAGCCTTCCACCAGACACTATGCAATTAGTGGCACACAGAAGTAAACTGATAAACAGGCTTCTGTCATCTGAATGCATTTTTTCATGTCACAGAGAGCCAAATGATATTTTTGGGTAAAGAGATTTTTAAAATTTCTTTATGAATTGTGGATTTATAAAATGTCACCAGGAATCATAAAGCTCCTTCAGATGCATTTATTAAAACATACATGTGGGAAAGCTTATGCTTATATTGAGAGACTTAGCAAAAAAATATTTAGGCATTTTCTAGTTAATTGTCAGTGATTCCCATGTGACCATTTCCTTTATCTACACCATTAAAGCTTTCTGAAAATAGTTTGAAATATTAGTTTCACTGCTATGAAAGTCCATAGCTCTTTTTATATCATTTTTCCCTTCACTTCTGAGAAATTCAATCTTTAACAAACATGAAAAATAATGCTACACCAAAAAAAATTGAAACAATTTAGAAATCATGTGAAAAAGCTAGAAAATATGTTAATTGAGCAATAAATAAATGCAATACAAAGCTGCACAGTGACAAAGAAAAATAAATGGAAAATATCCAGACTTTTAGTAGGCCTTTTTCTACCTCCTAGGTCAAGTCTTATCATTGAAAACTTGTTGTGGGCAAGACGAAGTGGAAGGGGGAGAATGTTTAGCATATGGTGCTATAACTATTTCGAAGCTATTGACTATCCCCAAAAATCAGATTTGTGATCATGCAAGGGGCATTTATAGGCAGTATTTTTTGACGAAACGCCCCACAAAACTTTACTGTGTCTGGGATAGAGAGAAGAGCAAGAGACTAAGAAAATATGAAAAACAAATGGCAGATCATAGAGGAAAACAGTGAGAAACAGCATATGAACCTCTTTCCATCCCTAAGGCTAATATTTATATTTCTACTGCATTAATGCCTAGGCTGATCTAATGGGAGAGCTGAGCTTAACTTTTTTATATTGGTCATGCATAAGCAAAAATTACACTCTAAATATGAAAATTCAGCTTGCAAATTTACAGTACTGTTCTGTGCAGGATTCAGATTTTTTCAACATTGCAAATATATGAATATACTAAAGTTATGCACAGTTACAAACCTTTTTTTTTTTTTTTTTCCTTCAGGATTGTTTTTGTTTAAGGAGCTTAAAAATTCAAGCTATTCATATTGATTTAAACTGGAGGTGAATTCTCAATGAGAATATCATTATGTTCTAAACTCTTTGCACCCCTCTATAACAGAAAGGGGTGGAAAATTATAGTCTCAGCCCATCTGAGCATAAGCAGCTTACTTGCAAGTCTTTTTGATATCTCCTACTCAGGACAAGATAGATTACACTCAGAGCTTCATTGTGACAGGCATGAAAGCTATGCAAAATTTTTCCAGGTTTGAGGAACACTGTAATTCGCCTTTTTTTGCTAGTTTTTTTACCCACATAAGATTTCCAGAAGGAAAAGAAAAGTTATGCCTAGGGTAAATTAGATATACAGCAGTTTTAATTACACTAGCAAAATTTGGTCACACTGGGGAATGCAACTTTCAATCTTACTTCTGTCCCTCTTTTTCTACTGATTTAATGGATGAATGTGTCATAACAAGAATGTAACTTTTCACACAGCCTATGTAAACTTATGTCTCATACTTCACATGCATCACAAGTGTAACTGCTCTGAAGTATCTTGACCTTTTATAATGGAACCAGAATATATTTAAAAGTGAGTTCCAGGTAAGTTACTGCCATTTGCTTTGAGGAAAAGTAGGGAAATCTGGACCCACAAGAGAAAAAATGAAATTTATAAGCATCCATATTCACTCAGATAGGTCAGTCACAAAGCTGATTAAACAAAGTTCATTTTCAAAGCATGAGAGATCACTCAAATGCTGTCAATAATGGTACTATCAACATCTTTTGGTACCTGGACATAATTTTAAAATACTGTGACTAATTTATAGAGACAGGATGAATATTCACTGCAAACTCTGAATATTCCCCGTTGTTCAGTTCGTGTTTGGTAACATACATCTCGACACAGACAAATATAGACTTCACATAGTAAGCAAAGTAACCATGCTTATTGTCAGGGGAATAAGCCTTATACTATGGCTTTTGGGTTATTATAAAAAGTGTCAGAAAGGTTAATCCAATTCCACACTATAGGATTCCCTCAAGACTCAAAAGCAGAACTTAAAAATGTCTAATCTGGTCTCCTGTGTCTGTTAATCCTTTGCACCAATGATTAGTTCCTGTTTGGGTTAGAAAATAAAAAAAAAGATTAAATGAAGGTTAAAGGTTCTCTAAGCCTATTTCCTTTTTTTTTATTATTATTAATAAATCATTATGCTAACGAAACTTACGTAGGGTATTAGAGCAGCAACTGGAAATCTCCTTACGATGAAATAATGTGTTCCTTGGATACATAAAATGCATTAGGCACAGTTTCAAATAAAATCAAAGCTCGTGGGTTACAAAGGTCAAACAAATTAAGCTTTCTTTTAGATTTGCATCACCATCTGAGCCCAATAACATGCTTCTTAATTGAATAGTAAGCACTGTCAGTCAACCTCAGCCAAAGCAGCTCTGATCATGTAATGGCTTTCAATTGTGATTATTTCAGTGTAACATATGGAATATTTCACATCACACGCTGCTAGCTACTGCTGACATCTTAATCTGAAGTGGAAGCTGTTTAAAGTCCTCTGATCTCACAATTGCTCTAAAATATGAGCAATTTAAATGCATATTTCCTAGCAATTAATGCCTATCAGTAGCAATGTCCAATTGTTTTTGCACCATCTGTTAGTTTATGGAGAAGTAGTTCTGCCTAAAATCTAAAGTCTGAAAATATAATCCCCTTTTGTTTTCCATCTTTTAGGGCTGGTATACTATATTTCTGATTCAATAAATAAACAACTTTTGTTTTGAACATTTGTGGAATGACTTCTGTAAGACATTCATTTCTCAAAGCTCTTAAGAGTTACCTACAGGAGCAGGTAAAAATTTATTTTTCTTATGTGTATTGATCTGCACACCTATCCTATCCTTCTACATAAAGTCAGAGCTACGTGAAAACATATACATAAACTGACAAGATGTAAAATTATTATGTCATTACAGGCAGATTTTCCTTTTAATTAAATGTTTCCCCAGTGTTCATATTTTGGGCTAGGTGGAAAAAGTACCTTTATGTTGCACAGTACCTGATACATCATAAGCACTACCAACAAATACAAGACAATAAAGATTACAGTAGTATTTCCAGTAGAAATTACAGTAGTAATTCTGCCAGTTCTGCTGCATCAGAATTAAATTTCCCAGAAGGAGCAACAGGGTAATTTCTCCCCCAAGGAAAAAAAGGAAAAATCCTGGCATAAACTACAAGCCAAGCCAAAGTCTGTTTTAATGCTTTGATATTTGCATATCATTTGACTAATACCTGATGTATGACAGCTTCTACAAATCATCCATGAAGGGGAATATGTAAAAATGCACTTTAAATTATACAGCATATATTTCGATTCATGCATGATTCTTTATTTTAGAAGTATCTTATCACTTCTGTGCAGAGGTTTTTAGTTTTTTGGGGTTTTTTTATTTAATGATGACAGGTGATGTATGTGACAGAGAATGAAGCCTTTAACACTCCGCATAAAGGATTACTGAAATGATGTGCATATCTCTTTTTTAGAGATCATTATAAAAGCCAAACTCTCCTACAGTTTTATTTTCTAAGGCTCCATTTTAAAAATTTGCACAGCAGCAGAGAAATAGTCCAAAAGCTCAACTGCACTGGAATGCTTTTGATGTAAACTCTGCCATCAAAACGCATGGACTCATGAGGAATTGTGAGCTGATGAAAACAGGAACTACAGTATATGAATGGTTTCATTTACCTGTGTACTCTGTGGAGCTGGAAGCTGCTCTTTTGCGCTTTCTAGGAGCGTGAAACAATATCATTCTCTCCGTAATTTCTTCTCCTTAACTCATTCTAGCAGAGACTTTAAAGAAAAGCAATCTATTAAGGGCATAATGTTCAGAAATCAATAAAAAAAAATCAGATACTAGTCTCGTTTCATTCAACAAATGCTTTGCCAATGGCAGCAGCTGAAGCAGGGTGTGAGTCAAAGATTGTAAAATGCTAATCTGGCATTCAGTCCATTCCATTTTACGAAAAAACTGAAGTGCCCAAAAGGGATAAAACTATGGCTAGAAAGAATACAAACAACATATGACCATCAACTCAATTTGCAAACAATGCTTATTTGTATATGTCGTTGAAAAGAATGGAACTACTTCTCTTCTTACATATGCAGAAGGGCAAGATAGAACCAATAATCTAAACCAAGATGTTGGTCTTACTTGTAAATTTCCTGCTTTTGTCACTAAAAAAATTTAGTTTAAAGTTTCTAATTAAAAAGAAAATCTCTGATTTGCTAGCAAGCAATAATATGCAACATAACTGATTTCTTCCTGATCCACTGCTGAATATGCTCAGAGTCCTAATTGACTTTTTTTAACCTTAACTTCAATGGTACACCAGCATTCCAAGTAGCATGAAATTCCAATCTTTCAATTGCTTTTCACTGAAAATAGTATTTTTCAAGAAATTCATTGTCTTTCCCCACATTAAGACTGAACTCCAATACTCTGTTCTTGCTCCATAAAAGCTGCAAAGTGCATCATCTTTTGCAGCTAAGGTTTTTCTCAGAGTTACTTCATGCCTCTTCAGTGTCTCAACACAATCTGTCTCTCTATTCTTTGAAACAGTACTTGCACTTATGCAGAGGTGCCTATGTACTATTTAAAAAAATCTCATCTGTTCATTCCTCAGAAAGCATTTTTCTTTATCCATGAATAAATATATTTTATCAGTTTTGGGGGGGTTTGATCATTGTTATTAATTGAACTCAAATGTCAGACAATGATATTTATACTCCAGGGGCAGCACATTTCTTCGCAAACTTGATGGATATTATTGTGCTGGGTGCAGACGCAGTGACTGCAGAGGCACCTTTATGGGAGAGGCTGGGGCTGCCCTGAGCTGGATCCAGCTAATTCCAGCAGTTCCAGCTGACCCACCAAAGGGCACAGCTGAGCCTCGCGGCCGAGGTGATGCTGCCTCTGGGAAAGCGCATTTAGGACAGGGGGAAAATGCTCACGGGGGCAGGGGACAAACCAAGAAAACAAGTGTGAGAAGCAGCACTGCAAACACTAAGGTCAGAGAAAAAAAGGAGGAGAGGAGGTGCTTCAGGCAGAGATTTCCCAGCAGTACATGGGGAGTATCCATGCTGTAGCAGAGAAATGTGAGGCAAAGAAGGACTAGAGATGATCTGTTATGGATGGACTACAGCTCCTTTTCCCCTACATCCCATTCCCTATTCTCCTTTAATTTTTATTTTTTTTTTACCATCTGAATATCTTTTAGTCAGTGATAAATTAAATTAATTTTCTCCAAGAGTAGCTGAGTTTGCCCATGACAGTAACAGTAACTGGCAAATGATCTCCCTGTCTTTACACACAAACTTTTCCATCTTACTGTCTCTCCCCTCTCCCACTGAGGAGGGAGAGGAAAATAACCATTTGAGTAGGGGCGTCTGGTAGCCACCAAAATCAATTCACCACCATTATACATCAAAAAAATCTAGATGAGATCTTAAGCACCAAACCTGATCTTCAACTTCATTTTAATATCTTTGTTAATTTTGTCCAAGTTCCAAAAAAGAAAATAAAATTATCTCAGTATCTACCACTCATGTATGATCTCACTTATCTGCCACAAATTGAAATGGAAATCTCATCAACTTCATTCTTTTTCCTCAAAAAAACATTTGTAAAAGCAAAAATTATGCAATTGTCAGTTTTTTATCTCACTTTCCTATTTTCCAAAGCCATGTGAAGACACCCACACATCTGTGACCTGATATTAAACCCAAACTGTTTCAGAGCAAGGATGGAGGGCATTAGGCAGCCCTGGGACAGTTATGGAGCTCTGCTCACTTCCCCTTGTCACTTGTGCTAGTGGAGATTCAGCAGCACTGTCTCTAATTGTGGCAAATATATCAAGAAAGGAGTTTTAGACACAGAGCCTCCAAGCTATCTGCTGGCAGCACAGGTATTTTGTGCCCTCTGGGGATTTCCCCTCTTAGTGAGGGCATGGCCACCTTTCATTTCCCAAATGAAGTAAAGCTGCAGGTCTTGATGAGCTGAGAGACCATCTAGCAATTATTACTTTCATGTTTTTCTTGATGAGCAAATACCAGCTCACTATGGAAGACTAAGCTCAGAGTTATGGCTGCAAGACAATTACATTAGCATTTGAAATTGGCATTGCATGGCATTTGAAAGCCTTGCTGAACCATACCTACCACCTATTTGTATGATTGAAAGTGCTTGGATGCACTTGAAAATAGGTTTTCCTACCTACAGCAATCATGTTAAGAACAAGAGAGCATTTTCATGTTGAATCAAGCAAAGTTCAAAGCCCAGAAAACATTAATGGACCGTGTGACCTGAATGTATTGCATTTCATACTGCGATGTCATTAATTTTCAGGCACATTTTCCCAATCCATCATTTTGCAAACAAGACTTTGTTAACAACTTGCAGCCAATTGCTTATGTAAGATTTAACAATCATAAATATGTTCCTAACTGTGCAACAGAGGGAAACCCACATTCACAAACCCTGCCCTGCATGAGGCATTCTGATATTCAATCAGATTAATTAGTGGTTCAGAGGAGTTCACAAGAAGATAGATGGCAGTCAGTGAAGATTGACTTATCACAGACCTCACAGACCTGTCTGTTGCATTCTGTCAATGTATGAATAGCTGTAGGATTTTCAGTGGAACTCTTTTCAGAAAAAAAAACATTCTCTGAATCTTTACTAGAAGATTTTCCATCATATGTGAAAATATGTAGCAGAACTTTCCTTCATTTCTCTCCATGTTTTTAATCACTTGTCCTTTTCCTGCCTGTTTTCCTCATGCTTTTAATTATGATTTCACCTTTCTGATTTTTAATAGGAGAAAATTAGGTGAGTGGAGGTAGTCCCAGAATGAAGAAAAAGGTAAAAAAGGCAGTAATAATCAATATATGTTTTTTTCTACCTGAAGATGAGAAATTAGTTATTTCAGCTGTTCATGAGTATTACCCCTCTTTTTTTCTTCAACACACATGGTTCAAACCATTTCCTGTTTTCCCAAATCATTGTTCAGCATGATTCTCCACTCAATGAATTTAATGTGACTACTACTAAACATGTATGAGATCAAGCAGATATTCTCAGATTGTCAGTCAGACAACTGTATACAAAAGTTTAGATAATGATTAGAGCTGAATTCAGTCTTTTCTGAATTTAATATGCAGTATTAAAATATGCTTAGGTTTGGGTGGTTTGACAGGATTTGGGGTAATTTCGTTTGTTGAGGGTTTATTTTCTTTTTTTCTTTTGGGTGGGGTTTTTTAGCTGAAATCATAATGGAAGTTAAGAGAAGAAAAATATTTTGGGGGGAGGGTCTAGGTTTTAGAGAGATTATTTTTATACTATAAGTTTTTCTCTTTATCCCTTTAAGGAATTAAATCATCAGCAGATGACAGGTTGCTCCCCAGAAACACCTAACATATTGTCAGTTGCTGTGTTAGAGAACAGATTTACAGGAAGAGAAAGACAGAGAAAGAAAAAGAAAAGGAAACAGGAAAAGTAAAAAAGAAAAAAAGGACAAAGAAAAAAAAAAGTAAAAAGAAAAAAAAAGAAAAAAAAGAGAAAAAAGAAAAAAGAAAAAAATATAGAAAAATAATTATATGCTTTTCTCTGTTACTACAAGGCTAGGAAACCTCTGCCATTTTACAAAGTGTTTATGACTAGTAAGTGAGCAGAAAGGTTTGAATGTTTAATGTATTTACTCTATCAAGCTCATCATCTGGGAGCATCTCAACAAAAGATTAAACAGACTGGGTTAAAGCAGAACATGCATTCAACCTCTTTAGTTTTTTAAGGAATTAAATATCCTTCTCACTTTCCAAAAGAAAATTTTCTCATTTGTTGTTTCACAGAGCTTTCCTCATACGTATCAACAGCTTCTCAGTTTATCTTTCCATATAAATGGATATCCTTTTCATTGTTAAAACATATAAATTTCCCTATTATAGAGATTTATCTTGTGCTTATATAAACATGTAATGTGTTGAGACTACTATTTATATGTCTGCATAAACACGCATGCATACACAAACAAAACCACAGAAGACCAATACTGAATGAGAGAGAGTCCAAGAGCCAAATTCATGGATAGACAAAGATACACTATCATCTTGACACTTTTGATGATAATACCCAATTACACTGGAGTTAAACAACAGAAAATCTCACTGATGTTATTTTCACTCTACATCTAAACTACAGTTTATGGAATCTGTGATGCAGAAAGTCGGGACTCTACCCACCCAATAAGGACAGTGTGGGAAGCATGGCGTCTTCATCAGCTAGAAAACTGCAATCATAAGGAAAATAAATTCACTCTAATCTAGGGTTTGCTTGTTGTCTGGAGTTTTTGTTTGTTAGATTTTTAATTTTCTTGGGGTTTGACAGTGTATGGAGTTTTTTGTAATTCATGAGGAACAAATGGACTGCAAATACAGAGATTTTGTCCAATACTGTCACATCATTCTCTTTGATGATGCAGGAGAAATGGGATAGAGATTTATGACTTCATGAGCAGCACATTGCTGTATTGAATGCCACATAATAATTTATTGTTTATTGTACTTAAATGTGAAATATTTTGTAATACCCCTATATATATACATGTGTGTGTACATGTGTTTTTTTCTATGTGTCTGCATTTTTATACAAATGCACATACAAAAAACCCATGAATTTAAAATCATTCATTATTAATAAAGGAAGTAGCAATCCCTCATTATTTTTAAAACCATATTATTCCTGTAACTATGCAGTGTTTCTCTGATTTATGTATTTCTGAGTCAGCTGTCTCTTCAGGGAACCAAGAGGATCTTGCAGAAACTTTTTTCTTTTCTTCCCTCACACACATAAATGCGTGAGTTTTAGAGAGGAACATATCTGTGTTTTTTCAATGAAAAAAACACACTGAATGTATTTATTTGATGCAGATTGTATAGAATGACTGTCTTTACACTGTACTGGAAATATCTGGTACATGGAACAACAGTATGATCTTCCATTAAAAACAAGACAGACAAAAACAGAAACAAAAAATAAACAAAACAAAACAAACTCCCCCACATTCAGATGTCATAATTACAACATTTTTCATGCTATTGATAATCCACTGACTTATTCTTTTTTTAGAAGAGAAGCTCCCTTTGTAAATGTATTTTTCGTTTTTTATTTTCATCTTCTGGTATAAATAGCTCCCTGGGATACAGGATCTTGTACACTTGACTAACAAAAAAAAAGCCCATCCAAAAAGAGTGGGAACTTAATCAACTGGTTAGTAAAATGATCATTTAATATTGCATTCAGTCCTAGTGTAAACTTACAAAGGAAGTACCTTAGCAGACTTGTCTATTACATATTAATTTTCTAAAGAAAATATGGTTTTCTGAAGAATGTAATATGATTTTAAAAGGACTAAAATGCAAAAAGCTTTTTTAAAGAGACAATTTAAAAGTGTGCCCATTTTTGTAAAAAAAATATAAAAATAAATTAGACATTTAATATAATATGCATTTGATATGGAAATCTGGGAATTTCTTGATTAGGAATTGTCCCACTCTTTTGGTTATAACTCATTCATCTATCATACACAAAAGAACTGTGAGCTTTTATTTCACAAACATGTCAAGCTGTAGTTTCAGTGTGCTGCTGCCTGCCCTCAGACAATGCTCAGAAAATGCTCACATTTCCATGTCTGGCACAGACTATGGATCTCTGGCTCCTGTGAAAGCAGGAGGGGGGGAAAAAAACCCAGGATCTATGGGTGGGTACTCTCTGGCAAGGCTAATAAATCCACACAGAGCGAGGATTATGTGGCCATAAAATTCATGACTCTGTAATTCCTTCACCCCCCCTGCACCCTCCTCACCGTCATGCACTCACACCCCTGCTATGCCATGGCTTCACAGTTTTCATAGGAAAACAGTGACAATTCTCTTCCCAAACTGCCTTTGACAGGCATGAGGGATTCTTGGAGGTGCGTGGTACAGTTCCAAGGAAAATGCCAGACAACTACAGTCATATTGTCCACCAAAAGCAGCTCAGTGCTGCTGCAGTGTGCATCTCTTCACCCCTGAGCTTGCAAGTCATCCAGCTGCAGAGTAACAAATTAAGGAATTTTTCCGAAACTCATGATATGGCAGTAATTGGCAGAAAAATGAAAGGCAGCAGAGGCTACAAAATCAGAGGCACTGTCTACATGCCCAAAATATAAAATCCAGCAAGAACCACTAGGTATAAATAAGAATCAATTATCTCTAAATCCATTCTCCTTTTAACACAGCAACCCTGCATGTGCAGTTGAATTATATTCTAGCAAAAGATTACAGCCTTATGTTATCATACAGCTGGGTGTACTCTCATATGCTGCTTTTGCAATTTTCCTGTTTTAAAAGAAGATACAACAGTGTGACAGATAGCCTGAAGTGATGGGTAGCTGAGAGTAACAAATGACATGAGAAAAACAACAAAATACTTTTTAAATATTCCGGTTCTGAGACTCTGATATTTAATTTGTACTGCAAAAGGCACAAAGGGGGTATCTGAAGAGGGAAATTGCTTTCTACCTACATTCCATTGTCTGGTAACAGTATTTGGCACAGCATTGCAGTGCTGCTTCAGAATAGATTTTTTAAAAATCATAATCTCAGTACACTATTCTTCTCCAGTGTTTTTCTTACCCACAACTCTGATTCTTCCTTGGCAAAAACCTTTAAAGTTAAAGACAAAGGTCTTCATGTGCCACCAAGATTTTACATCAAAAAATGGAGTTTTCCATTAACTGAAAATTAAGACTAAAATAAGGCATAAATAGATCCCTTTAGATCAATCTGATAAGTTTTAAATTTGCTTCTGGACTAGATTGTCTTCTTTTACACATTTCTTTTCAAGTGAAAGTGTGCTTTCTTTTACCACAGGGATGAGTCACCATTATGTAGAAACTAACCCAAATCTATGAACTGCTTTTTGAAACTATTCCATTTAAACTAGTCAAAATTAATTCACAAAAAGGTAAAAAAAAACCTTCCAATTTTTTTTTCATGTTTTTTTGCTGAACTAAATTAAATTCTAAATGTATTTTGGCCATCTAGCTTCTTTCAAGAATGTCTCAAATGGACATATGTGGACATATGACTCCATCTGGACTAATATTTCTTGCCTGATACACACAGAATAAATTGGAGCACAGCCTGAAGGGAGGTAAATTTCTGTATCACAAAAAAAACCCAAGCCAAAACAAAAAATTAAAATTAAAACAAACAAAACAAAACAAAAGGTCTATCACCTTATTTAACCTATCAATTTATAACTACTAAAGAAGGACTATTTCAGTATTAGTTTTACATACCACTTAAAAAGATTGATTTACATGTACGATTAAGAGAGGTTTCTCAAATCAGGGCTGCAAATACTAATGAAGATTGGGAACTGTAGTTTATCTTTGCTGTAAAACACCAAATCTTTACCAGAAAAAGTCAACTAGCAAAGAATAAACCCCTTTTTAAATGCCCTAGACCTAAGGACATCAATCTAGTTCAAGGATTGCCTCAGATGGAATTCTGAGGTGGGTATGGAAATGATGCTTTGAGCAGTAAGCTCAGCTTAGGTTCTCCCCAGTTAAAGAAAACCCAAACGATTTGGTGGAACTGAAGCGCCCGTTCCTGCTGCCCTTTCATGTCCTTTGGGCGAGCTGGCTGGCAGTGCAGGGCTGCTCAGTCCCTGGGCACAGGGCTGCAGCCACTGCCACCATCCCCCTGCCCCTCTGGCCAGGCTGCTGCCACCCCTGTGCCTGCCCCCTGCACCTATTCCCCCCTTTCCAAAGGAATTCACCCTGTGCTGCCGGGAAATTCTGCACCTTTATGCTGCCTCCTAGTGCACAGTGAAGAGCAACACTGTGGGCTAAGCTTCCCACAAGGCTGAAATTCACTTCTTTATCAGCCGTGCTTAAAATCTCCACTACAGCTTGAATGGGAAAGGTGAGAATAGATAATTTTTTTCCTCCTGTGGTATCAGCAGACTTTCGTTATTGTCACATTCCCTGGACATGTTTTACCTTAAGTACAGATAAAGCAAAGCGAAAAATCACAGACTGAGCACATCAGGAATCTATTTGGAAACATTATAACACAAATACTGAAAAAAACAGGCCCTCAAGGTATCCTTCTAATCTATCTTGAACACAGCATCAAAACTATTGAAACAGGATAGCAATTTTTCACAAAGGAATTTAGAGGTTCAGTAGATCAATAATACTGATATAAAAGGTCTTTCTAGATAATGCTATATACACAGTGTGAAAATTCTACGCTGAGCATCATTCCAGCTGTTTTCTGAAGAAGGCTATTGAAAGTCTTTATTCACATGGATAAAGTCTACATAACTGGAACCGTACCTGATACACAATATTTTTTGTAGAATTTGGACACCTCGTCATTCAAACTCTATTGGTGGGCACTACAGCCTGTTATTAGAGACACTTGCAGAAGGCAGTGGACAGCAAAATCAAAAGCAAAATATCTCCCATCAGACATCCTCAAATGCAGATGGAAAATCAATATCTGTGTTTTCAGGAGAGTATTTCAAACAACTCCCAGTGAGAAATTCTAATGATTTTGCTTTGTTCCTTGCAAGAAGCAGGGGAATATTAAACTAACAAATGCACTATGGACTTCCACTCATTTCAGTTACTGGATATTTCTTAAATACCAGAATAAAAATTAATTTGAAAAAAGTGTTTTAGATTTTAACTTTTTCCAAAGCTTTGCTATGCACTTGAGTGAGCCAATACAGTTTTCACTCAGTGAAGACACTGGAATCTGCTGGATGATCCCATTTGGAGGTGCTTATATGAGACACATCTTTCGTTTAAGTCTCCGCACAGAAATAATTTCCATCTAATTAATATAAGAAAAAAAAAAAAGTGAGATTAACTTAGATGGTGTTTTGTTACATACATTTGAAGTTCCAATTAGCATGAACTCTAAGCATCCAACAGACATGTTGGATGCTTCCTGTATAGTTATTGCTCAGAGAAAGCCTTTAAAATATTGCTGTATACAGATGACTATCATATTTCTAAGATTTGAGTTACCTCATTTATAAATGCATCTCCTCACATTCAGATAAATCATAATTGATGTCTAACTTATTACTGTCTGCCTTCTCTCCTAAAGATAGACCATGTTTTGTGACAATCTCATGTAAAATAATGACTGACATGAATTCTGCTAGCTTTAGAAAGGCAGTGTAATAATATTCTGTCAAATTTGTCTAGACATCAAACTTTCATTTTTTCAGATCCCCAAAATTTTCCATAAATGAAAGCATGAATTTTGAACTGCATTTATTTTTATAGGAGTCTGTAGAAGTAAGAGTTGAATCAACATAAAAATTTAAAGAAAAGCACTGCAACTTCGAAATAGGATAATTCTTTCTAGGTGAGGAAGTTAAAAAGTCAAAGAAGTAGGTGAGTACCTAGATGTCAAATCTCCAATCTGTGTTCTAGGCCCTAGCACAAGTGTATTTATACCTGATGTTTTAGCCTATCCAACTCTGCATGGTGAGGCATAAAATCTGGAATGCTCAGGCAAACACAAAATTTTTCCTAGATTTTGGATAGCTCTACTTTGCAGCAACATATTGTCTTCAAATGAATGAATCATGACATGAGCCTGGGCACTTAGTTATGACATCTGTTATGTAGTAAATTGCATTGCATGCCACAAGCATAATGAAGGGAAAAGAGGGATTTTTCCTCCTAAAACATGCCTCATTAGGTGATAGTGCACGAACACAGACAGTGACACCCAGGACATATGGAAAAGTTGCAGTGTCATGAAATGTGTAAATAATGTTGTTGTTTCTATCATCAAGAAAATGGAGCTGTTAGCTCTCTTAAGGATAAAAAAGACAATTCTACACTGAATAAAATAGTAAGAGGTGGCAGGCACAATGGTAAATAAGATTTCTCTTAAAAGTTACTTGCATGAATCTGCTTGTGAGAAGGTTTTCATAAGGAGTATATTTTGTTTCTTTAATTCTCTCATTCCTTTCTTGGTGGCTTGCATTTGAAAAGCAGTGCATGTTACAGACAATCACAAATCATTCAAATGTTGAAAACTCCACGGCAAGATGAATTAGAAGACCAAAATCTGTTTTCCAGGTATGCAGACTTTTTCCTATCATTATAAAATCTATTAGTTTCATTAAACACAAATTAAATGGCACAAAACCAAATACGCAGGTGAAATTTTGAAACTCCAACCCACCTCCATTGCTAATGGGTGCATACATAATGCTAGCACAACCTGTTTGGTTACCACTGACTTCTGAATGACCCACAAGGACAAGTCCCCAGTAGTGTAATTTTTGAACTTAACATTAAAGTGCAGCTGTCTATGTTTAGACATTTGGGCTGAGGCTCAGTATTTAAACAACTGCTCTGAGCACATAGACCAATATGCCTAATGTAAAACTCACAGGCTTGAAAAATGTGTCCTAAATCATGTGAGGAAAGAGTTATAGCACTCATTGTAAACTGTAAGTGATAAAGTGGGGGAGTCTGTTAAGTAAATATTTGGATAAGGTTAGGAATGTCTAACTAAGCTGTTTTTTATTGCTTGGGGATCAAGATGGATAGAATAGGACTAGGATATTTATGGTGTTCCAAGAAAGGAAACAAGTGAAAGGAAATTCTTAATTTAACACATCAAGATGGCAATCTCCAGGCTAGGCTTAAGTTGAAAACATAAAACAGGTATAAGGAAGTGATTATAAAGCAGATTAACATACATAATAATTGTTATTCTAGTTCTTCTAATAAATCTTCAATATTACAACAACAGAGAATGGAAAAATATATCATTCCTCAAGATAGTTTTAAAAAATTGTAATTTTAATCACAGCAACAGAACAAATTTCTTTCTTTCTTATCCATGTACTGACAAGAAATCGGCATTGTTCATAAATGAAACAGGAACACTATTCTTCTGGATAGAAAAAAAAGGTATTTCAATTAAAGCAGGTAATATTATTATTTAACTGGGAACTATTTAGGAAGCACTAAATTCCATTAACAAAAAACTTTCAATGCTAAAGTATTTCTATGTTAAAAGTTCTATTACAACCAACTTTAATTACTTTCTTTCTTATTGTAGGAATATTCTAGGAAAATCTGCAAAGAATTAATAGATTTGAAAATCATTTAAGAGACATTTTCCCTTTCATTTTATTTGTGTAACTTATACAGTCAAGATGGCATAACGTAAACAATGTATTTTAAAAATTTAGGCAGAACGATCCTGCTTTTTGCCTGTGTACTATACTGACAGATATTTATTGCTTCAAGATAATTGCATTTGCAAATCACTGAAGGAAGCCCCATACCTCTAAACTGGTTTCCCTGTATTTATGTGACAAACCAGAAGAAATTTTGTGAGAACGGTAGATTCAGATATGGCACATATATGAGAAGTGGAAGGTACATTCAGCCCGCTTTCCCAACATTGTAAAGATTTGTAGATATGTCTGGAGAGAAGAACAAATAAAACTGAGTTACTTGCTCTATTTCTCAGTTCCAGCTTGGCTCTTAGAGCATAAATGTAAGGGTAGTCTCCTAACTAACTATAAGTAGCATAGCATGAATGAAACTTAAAAATATCTTTTTTTACTTTCCCCACGCTGACAATTTACTTCAAATAAGAGCAGAAGTACAGCATTACACGAAGAAAATTACCCTTTTTCTTTATTCAAGGAGATCTTAAAAAATCAAATTAATTATCCCAAACATCTCTCAATAAGTTTATTGTAATTTTAGAAGACATACCATATGTATTCTCTTAGTCCTCTATAAGCACAAAGAGTAGTAGTACATATTATTAGTAGTCAGTTTTGTCGCAGTTTAATCCATTTGCTTTCCCCCCAGGTGGTACAGACGGGCAGACATGGACTCACATGGCTGGATTTACACCAGGTGCTCGATTTATTTGACAGATGCAGAGCAGTGGCGCTGGCAGCTGCGGGGCACGTCCTGTATCTGCCCCTGTTCCGTGCCCTGGCATCCTCCTCCCTACCCAGGCAGTGCAGGTGGGTCTGAGCAGCCTGCCAGAGAGGCAGGAAGAAATCTGGAGCTTCCAGCATCCTTTCTTTCAGGCCAGGAAAGCCAGGTTTCCAAGAGACAGAATTGAATACATACAATAACTTCATTTTGGAGACAATTGCATAGCAACTAGCATGGCAGCTGCGAAGTGGAAAGGCTGCAAGATTGCAATTAAAAAGGTAGCACGGCTGCATTCGAATGGTTTTGAACAACTACTGTTGCTGTTGTTGGGTGTTTCTGTAAAGTCTGTTTTGTTCAGGAGCCTGCCTGAATTTGCAGACGTGAGACTCCCCAAACAGCCAAGTACATCAACATGACAGCCGGCATTTACTGACCTCATTTGTGAACTGAATGTGATTAAGATCAAACAAACAACACCTAAAAAGAAGGAAACGGCATACAAATAGATTTGTACTACCACAAGACTGATTATCCCAAGAGTACAGACAGAGCAGGAGTACAAAATGATTTTGCTTGTAAGTCTGACAACAGAAGAATCCAGAAAGAGAAATACTTCAATAACTCTATGGGAAACTATTAGGAGAATACAGCAAGAAATAGCTATAGGGTATAAGATTAAAACAGGTGGTAAAAGTGTTTCATAACTCAGAACATGTCTGTAGGAAAATATCAACATTCTTTCCTATCTGCCAACAGGAAACACAAAAATGGTAGGTACTGTAAAAAATAAATATGCCTGTCTATAAGCAGGAAAAACTTTACTATTCATGTATAATTTCTCCTTCCTAAACAGCTGATATTTACCTTGAAGATGAAGTTGTGGAAACAAATGTAACAAAATTAAAATATTATTTCCAAATGGTAACAGCAACTAAACTCTTCACAGAAGGTGTAGAAACAGAAGGCAAGAAACAAGAACATATTTTTTGCAGCCTGTAATTTTCTCATAATGTCATCTCTTACATAAGCAGGTCTCACAAAATTCTACAGAAACTGCTGTTTATCACTACTTGGAAACAAGGAATGCCTCCAGCAACTCTTGTGTTGGTAGACCTGACAGCCATTGATTGTTTACATTTGTGTTTTCAGTAGCACCCAGGCCTGGGTGATGCTCTAGAATTCCCCAACCTGAAAACACATAACACAAAAGTCAATCTCAAAAAGCCAGTTAAATTCTGTATTATTGCCCAGCATGATAAATGACCAATATATAGTATTGCTCATCATTACCACAAACTGAAAAATGCAAAATTGGAGTGAGAAGGGAACAGACTCTCTCTCAACTTCTCTGCCAATTGCGTCTTTAAAGATGTGAACTATAACAGCAGCAAGAGACTATAAGATGAAGAACATTTGAGATTAACAATGGGCATTTTATTTTTGCTAGAATTTTCCACCTTTCTATTGTTCTCCATTTACTTACTTTTCTCTTTCGTTTAAAATAAAAGCAATCTAGACTGAAAGTGCATGTTTTACCACTGGTGTAGAAAAAAGTAGAATGAGAAGTACAGGCTTTATCACTTGACTAATTCCTAGGTGAGAAGCCAAACTGTATTAAGCTGTTTTACAATAAATACAATTTTCTATACCTTCAATAAAGCAACATCCTAGTAAATCATAATTTTTAATGTGTGAACAGGCCAATCTATGCCAAACCTTCGTAAGTTCTTATGGGGCAATTTTAACACTTCTCTATATAAGCTTTGTGTTTATTTCTTCCCAGTCCTTCTAGTATCTGAATGTGTATAGTAGCAGCATCACACCAAGACTACAGGTTTAAAGCACTACAAAGAAACTGTATGTTCAAATTGAAGCATGAACCCTAATGCCAGAAGATATTACATAAATCAGCTGGCAAGAGGTGTGTTTAAATAGTTTTCAACTTTACGTAAATCTGAAGTCCCACAGCTCTTATCTTTCAGGAAACCAATGAAATTGCAGCAAAGTTTACCAGCAAAACCAACAGGTAGAACTAAAGCATCTTCACGGGTAAGGAACTGGACAATTGTAAGGAGATGGACAAGACCTATAGCACAATGTCAGACTGCATTTCATGAGTTTTCAAGAATATTGTCTATTTTGCGAACTCCTAACAGTAACCTAAAGAAGATTCAGCTGGAAAATATCCCACAGTCATATAAACTTCAAATTCAAACAGCCAGTCCAGACAAAAAAAAGAAAGAAAGAAAAAGAAAGAAAAAAAGAAAAAGAAAAAGAAAAAGAAA
>JAODKT010001809.1:692497-729310 GCA_027576195.1 Cossypha heuglini | reverse complement strand
AAAGAAAGAAAGAAAGAAAGAAAGAAAGAAAGAAAGAAGGAAAGAAAGAAAGAAAAGAAAAAACCCAAAAATCCCTAGTGACCTTCAAATGTATTAATACCTTTTTTGTTCTTTTCTTTTCCTTGTCAGTTCAGATTTATTTCACAGTTACCAGTCACAATGATGACACTACCTCTACTTACATTTTACAGCCACAAAACTATAATGACACGAAGTTCTGACCAGCATTTTCTGCAGTCTTGGGGAATCAGGCCCCCAGTGTATTCCATGTTTTTTGGTGAACTTTAGATTGTTTTTATTCCAGTGCCAAAGTCTTCCTTGGTGTTTCTTGACTTTGTTGTTTGATTCTTATAGAGTTTAAGCATAAGTGGCTTCCGGTCACAATGACTTGCACTTTTTAAGTAACCTTGAATATATTTGAGAAAATTCTCTTGTTTCCCAAGAACAAGTACCCTGAGTTTCCAAAACACAATGTGAGCATGAATCTCATTGTTCAATCACATTGTTCAATGTTCAGCATGGAGTGTTTGCCTCCAGCTGAGCATGCAGACCTTCAGCTGAGTCAGAGCACATCTGCTGTCTAATAACAATTTCACTTAGTATTCTACTGATCTGGACTGGGTGCCAGGGGAACACTGGCAGTGAGCATTAGCTCCAGTGGAGACGGAGCAGCCAAAATGCTGCTCCAGGACACAACTCTGTCTCTCTGTTTGCTTTAGAACTTAATTAAGAGGCAATTCTAGCTCATAAGACATTATACTACAAGGCTGCTGATTTATTAGGCAGACATTCAGTAAGGTGATTGAGTGTTCTTGTACACAGTGGATTAACTACAAGTGTGTTGAGCCAGGATGACTAAAAAATTGAAAGCTATTTTAGCCTGCTGCTGGAGTTGCTGGGTGAAACTTTTCCAGGAGGTTGCGGGGTGATGGAGGCCGGGCCGGGCCGGGCGGGAAGGGATGGGAGAGAGAGGCTGCGCTTCAGGAGCCCTGGGGCAGGGCCGGGCCGGGCGGGAAGGGATGGGAAAGAGAGGCTGCGCTTCAGCAGCCCTGGGGCGGGGCAGGGCCGGGCCGGGCCGGTGCCTGCAGGGCTCTGGAGCACCGAGCGGGAGCGGCACGGAGCCTGGCAGGGCAGGGCAGGGTCCGGTCCAGCAGCAGAGGCAGCTCTGGCCGGGCTGTGGCGGCAGCAGCGGCCTCCTCTCCAAAGCCAAGAGCGAGCGAGAGAGAGCAGCTGCCCCGCTCTCCTTTCACCTGCTTCTAATCTCACCGTGTCTCTGCCCCTCCCTCTGAGAGAAACACCCAAAAACCAGAGGGGTTCCCCCTCCCCTGTCTCTAGTACTTTGCCATCAATGTTTCTTTCACAAGCCAATGGGAAAAATTCCTCAGGCAATGCGTAAAAGAAAAACCATTCCCCAACAGATTTTGTAAGGTGAAGTCTTGGGTCCTGCCCTTGGGTCACAACAGCTCTGTACAGTGCTACATACTGGGACACAGTGTCTAGAAATCTGCCTGATAGAAAAGGACCTGGAGATGCCAGTTAACAGCAGCTGAACATGAGCCAGCTGTGCCCAAAAAGGCCAAGGACACCTGGTCTGTGTCAGCAATAGTGGGGCAGCAGGAGCACGGCAGTGACTGTCTCGTTATACTTGACTCTGGTGAGGCCACACCTTAAATCCTGTGTCCAGTTCTGAGCCCCTGATTGCAAGGAAGACATTGAGATCCTGGAGTTGTGTCCAGAGAAGCGCAGCACGGCTGAGGAAGGGTCTGGAGCACAAGTCTCATGAGGAGAAGCTGAGGGAGCTTGGGGTGTTCAGCGAGGAGAAAAGGAAGCTCAAGGGAGACTTTGTTACTCTCTACTGCTACATGAGAGGAGGTTGGCATAAAATGAGGATCGACCTTTTTTCTCGTTGTAACAAGTGACAGGACAAGAGGAAGCAGTCCCAAACTGTCCCAGGGCTGGTTCAGGTTGGACATCAGAAAGAATTTTCTCACTTAAAGGGTTGTTACGCATTGGAACGGCCTGCCCAGAGAGGTGGTAGAGTCACCATCCTTGGAGGTGTTCAAGAAAGTAGAAGTGGTTGAAAAGGTGGTCATTAGTGAAAGATTAGAGTCAATGATCCCAGGGGATCTTTTGCAACCTAAATCATTCTATAGCTCTTCGGTTCCACCCTCTCAGGAGCTGCCCCTTCTATGGCAGCTGGTGGCAGAACATCATCCTCCAGACACCCCTGCTTCTGCCTCAAGTTAATTCAACACATTTGTGATAGAGGTATTGCCTGACTGTCTATCAACGGAGGGGATCCTATACAGCATGTTTCAGGCAGGGGCTGATTTCTCTCACAGGAAGAAAGGAGAGCCTTAAGCCTTGCTTATAGTGCATTATAACTCATAATAAGTGGGAATAGGTTTTCATTTCTCCATATCACCCAAGAAAATGTTAAGATGTCCACCTATAGGGCAGCACTCTTCGTTTTCTTCCATCTAACCTTTGTGCTGCTGTCTGAATATAGTCTTTGGGATGCCCAGAGCCAAAAAGCATGCTATATAAATGTTTATATAAATGTTTCTAAAATCACAAAACACAGACACATCACTCATACTAAAAGCAATAGCAGTTATGATATGTTCGAGATGTTGATTTGATCTTTTGGAAATGGTTTAGTATCTAAAATTTTGTATGCCATATATGAAGAAATAGTGCCAGCAGGATATTGAAAACCACAGAGAGCTCTGTAAGAAACATTAGGAAAACACAGGGCAACTAAATGAATTCCCACGGAAAATAGACACTATGAAATTGGATGCCTGCTGCATCAACCTTTGTGGATGATATTGCCTATTTGGAGAACAGTGGATTTCGGGAGGTTCGGTTACCAAAAGTTATGTGGAATATTGCTTAGGTCTCTATTTTTCATTGGAAACTGCAACACTTTCAAGTATAATAGAAATAACTCTGTCTTTCTCATTTCCAACAAAATTGTTGTCTCAAACTACATTATCTAGTTGGATTCACAATAAAATTGTTGAAAGATTAAGCAGTGCAGAAACCATCTGTCAGCTGAGACTGAGGATTAATTGACACAATTTTGTTAATATGTTTTACACTTATACCTCATGTGATAAAACAGCACATCTGTTGCACTTATTTCCTGACAGAATAAATAGAAGGGAATAAACACCACATAAATATAAATTAGGAGTGAGTTGTATGGGCAAATACAGCTACTTTATTTTAATTCTTCAGTTTCATTATGTTGTACTCAAGGTACTAAATAACTTTCCATGATTGTTGAAAACTTAATTTTGACAAGCTTTTCTGAACTCTTAAACCAAAACTTTAAAATTTAAAATGCTGAAATCATAAGCAATTCTTCAAGAGTTTATCTTGTTAATCTTCCTGGTGAAAATCTCTTTGCTAAGGAAGATTTTTGAAAATAGTAACTGTCTTGAAGTTGGAAAAGACACTTTCTACCTGTTAGTTTTAAGTTCAAAGAAAACTACGATTATCTAGAAGGAATTTTTTTCCCCTCTATCTTTTATTTAGTAAGCTGGTTCAGTAAATAATGTCATATCACCCCTCTGTCTCCTAGGGACCTGTAATTCTAGGATAAGCAGCCACTTCATTTCACAGGAGCTTTCTTTTAGATTTCAGAAATCTGTTTCATCGCACTGATTGATTTGCACTCAAATGCAATTGTTGTGAAAAGCAATGGAACATTGACTCTTATATGACAAAAAAAGATTAAAAAAGAAAAGTGATTTCCAAAACATACTTATTTGACACAGCCCTGAAATTCAACATGGATAGTAAAAGTATCATTTGCACAAATATAGACAACAGAGATACATTATTAAGGTCAGAAAACTTGGGAGCTATTCAATCTGGATTAATGATGTACAAAAAATGAGTTGCACTTAAAGCAGCTATGTTGTCAAAACATTGCTCTTTTAATCCCTGATGAATTATGGAGTTTATAAAAGCAGATTTTTTTCAGATAATTGAAGATTTTTTAAACATATGTGAAAAGCAGATTAAGTGTAAATCCAGTGCTGCTAAACTATATGTCTGTCATGAGTCTTTGTACTTCACCATTTTATAAATCCACAGCTGGTTGAGCATGTATTTTTACTATAATCCAATTTTGTTTTATATCTAAATTTTTCACATTTAAAAATTTTAAAATTCCATAATCAACTCAGCTTTGCGGTCCTTTCAGTGCATCAGATCAAAATTTATTAGGTTTTAAAGTGAAATAAATAACTTCCAGATTGGATGACCGATTTTCACCTGACTTCACCAAAGTAAGTGGGAAGTACAGGAAGACCTTTCCTTAAGGATGTTTACATAGATCCTTTGTTAGCACAGTTGTATCTTATTTAAAGCTGAGTGAATTTAAAGCTTGAATTACAGAAAAAACAATCTTACCAGCAACTTACTGCTTCTTTCCAATCCATCTCCAAGTTACAAGAACACAGAAATTTATGATGATTTATTTTAAAAATCCAGGCTTTATTTCTATCTTCTTTTTCTAATTGGTTGATAGCTTCATGACATGATGTCAATAGCAATGAGTTTCATCTTCAGGCATTTTAAAAAATATTTCTGAATTTTCATTATGTTAAATAAAGCTATATTAATAATTAAAACTGTAATTTAATAGCAAGTGCAATCTTTGGCTAGCTCTCCTCCTGCTGCCTTTCCTTCCACCAGCATATGCAGTCTATTTTCTCAGAAAGAACACCACAGACCTTGTTGTGATCCTGTATCTTGGAGTAGCAGCAGCTGCCAGACAGGTGCTTACAAGCTTGAAAAGTTGTCCACTGAGCACATCCAGCAGAGTGGCTCCATCACAGTTTAACCAATGCCAGCCAGAGTCATGGGTAGGAGTAAATCAAAAGAGGTGAATGTGGAGTCTGAAATTAGCAATGCCCAAGGAAACCATCAGCAGTAATCCCAGCTCACCAAAAGCAACAAAAGACTGAATCCTTTTTTTTGAGTCATAATCCTTTCATTATGTAAAGGACCAGCTACAAAATTGCATGCAGTGGCCATTTTAAACTCAAGCATAGTAAATTAATATAATATTTGAGATTTTTGCAATCCAATACACACAGGGCAAGCCCTGCTTCTTGTGTTTCCATACCACTCCCCTGCCAAAAGTGGTGTTAATGATTCTTTACTCTTTGCTGCCAGTGGTTTTCTGATAATGTGAGCAAAACAGACAAATCACCTTCTTAAATCTAATAAGATAAAAGAAAACACTTCAAACATAATTTTTTTCAGGAGCTCTGAAATTAAGAGGTTGATCTTAAGCAGTAAAATAGTCTCTTCCTGGCATCTCTCTTTGTCAGCTTTGTGGACTTTGCCAGCTGCTGTGCCCAGTTTGTTGCCTTCATTGCAAGATCAGAATCGCATGAATTTATTATATGCCAAGTAAAAACAGAATTGATGTGAAGATAAACAGCCGTGTGTCTCCATCTAATCAGTAATAATAAAATTATGGGAAATATGAAGGGGTTAATTGGCAGATCCAATCCTCTTGTAAACCGGAATACATGATCAAGATGTGGTTTTACTGCTGCATCTTTGAAAGTAGAGTATGCCCGTACTGTTCAGTGACCTGGCCAAAAGATCTCATGGTGAGTTGCAAAACAGAGGCAGTAATACATAGGTAAGGAAACCAAAACAGTCTATCTCTTTGCTGCTGGGAGTTGGTTTTGTTTTCAAAGTAGTTTTAGGCAATGAGATATATTCTTGACTTCAAAAATTTGAAGTTGGCTGTGCATTGAATATCTTTTTTTTTTTTCACTTTACAAGACTTCGTTTGAAATCTCTAGGGGGAAAAAGATCTAGATCTGGGTAATAACCACTTCTATTTCAGACAACAGCTGAAGTAACATTCTCTAAGAATAAAAGGTGGATTGATTCACTGATTGGTATAACTGCAGTTTCAGTCCTTACATTTCCATCATTTTACTGCCTTTTGCATTTGCAGCTCTCACCTTTGGGATAGTTAGTAAAAGAAAGACTACAGTTGAGATCCATATTATCTGTAGAGTATATAATCGAAATAATTTATCATTATGTGGTGATGGAGTTTCACCCCATAAACTCTTCAGACTACAGAAGTCTGCACATACTTTATGGTAGTATTTCCCTTGCATTTACATTCATAAATCCAGTCCACTCTTGCCATAATTGGGGGAACACTTAAAAATATACAGAAATATTCACCTAAGGGAAAGTGAGTTGAGCATCCTTCCTTGTGTTTATACTGCATGTTGATGCTCACTTCCTACAAATATTTAAACTGTCAGACAAAGTGTTGAAAATTTTGAACACTTTAAAATAGGTTCCACATGCTGCCTTACATGCAAACCATCTCTTCCAGATTTTACCAGTTTTCCAAAACCTGATCAGTACCTAGTTCAATTGTCCATTAGTGCCTCCCAGCATTCAAAACAAACACTTTCTTAGATTAAATTGAAGCCTTTGTGCTTAGCAGCCATTCCTGAGTTTGTCTTAACAGAACCATCCTAGGGCAGCTGCTTCTCCCAAATTAGAGGGGAAATGCAAACCTGTAGCAGTAGAAGAGCAGCTGATTTTCCTGTGGGGAGAGGAGGCAGAGCAGTAGGAACTGATAGACTGGGCTATGATGAGCCTGTGGGAAATTTTTAAAAGCTGCTTGACTTTTCTATCCTTTTAAGATCTTTTTTCCTTGGGCTGCTACTTTTCTGAGTTTTCTGAGACTGTAGGATCACAGATTAGCAGTCTTTTCACAGTGACGTTATTCTCAGACTTTATTCAAAAGCAACATCAGAAAGGGTTCTTTTCCAGTAAAATAAAACTGAACTTGTTTGATTAAAAAATCACAACTGGCTTGTTTGACATAGCAATGAAGTTATGACAGAAGGTAATAGGTCTTTGTGCTAAGAAAAACCAGAAGTTCCTCTTGAATTCTGCCCTGTAGTTAGATTACCTATTCCAACTGAAGCTTCCTAAGTTTGACAAATTTCCTACATTGTAACAAACTGTATTTGCAGTGTGAGAAAATATTTTTCCAATATATTTTCTTGTTACTTCTGCAAAGTGATGTAGTTTAAGCAGTTAGCTAAGTAGTTAAGTAGGTTGGTTAATTTTTAATTTTAATACTCAAGTGTTTGTTAGAATGAATGTTTTTTCTTTTTTGAAACTAATAAATTCTACTTGCATGCTTTTATCCTATCAGGCATACTAAATTTTACTAAATGATTTGAAAATTCTTCCTCTTCTTCCCTAGATGATCCCTTGGAAGATTCAAGGCATGGAAGGGGAGAGTAGCATCATGCTGCCAGTGTGTGCTCTTAATGCGTCTTCTAGGCATCTCAAGAGCACTTTATTTTTTCCCAGCTCATGCATGATCCAATATGACTGGTAGAAAGGGAGGACAAAGCAGCTGGGAGCAGGAGGAAGAAGAATAAAGTTATGCTTTCAGTGACAAGTACCTACTTTCTGCCCTTCCTTGCCTCAGGTTCCTTTTACAAAAGTTCTAACTCAGCCTTCCATAGCTTCTCATCTTCTGTGCCCCACTCTCCAATGAGCCCTTCCCACATACAAAGGTAATAACACTGTCCCTCAGGTCCCAGTATTATGTTTAAACATTTACTCAAATGCACTCCATCAGCAGTAAAAACAGCCACTCCCTCATCTACAGCAAATTGTTTTGTCTTTTGGTGGAGTTGCCACAAATAATTTTTCTTGATTGACTCCTCTCTCACTTCTTATCTTCTGAATCTCCTTCAGTCACCCAAAGAAATGGACAGAGTACAAGTCCCAAAAGTACACTCTTGGTGTTACTTCTCCCCATGGCCCAAGGATACCTCAGATCTGCGCGTAACCCAGCCAGGACTAGAGGGCCTGTTGGACATTTTTATCAGTATTCTTAATCACGATACAAATGTTGTGTGTATAGTAAATGGAGGTGCTTTAAAAATTTGGGATCCTACAGATATTAAGCTCAATACTCCTCTTCCCTTGTTTTTTCCTTTCCTCATACTCTTCCTTCACAGTCTCTGCTCTTTTCACAGTCTGGGTCAGGAAGGACAGGTTTTGAGGGGACATATTAGCACTGTGGTTTTCTGGCAAAGTCAGCAGTTCTGCCTCCAGTTACTTAATTTTTTTTAATAGGCCACATTTCATGCCAACAAGATTATCATAAAGTACAATTATTCAATTTTTTAAAATGTAGCTATATTTTGCAGCATAAAACTTTAAAAATTATCAATACATCAAAACAAAGGAGAGTTGCTTCTCTACAATGTTTTGTCTTCCCTTTACTCGGGTTTATGCTTTTCAGTGGGGTGGAAAAGCTTGGCTGACTGCCTCCTGAGATTTTCTAAAAATAAACACAGGAAAAAAATGGGTAATCACAGATACAGTTGTGTCTCAGACATTTCCAAAAATGGTACTATGATTTGGTACAAGAGATTTTACTTTCTAGCAGAGAGACTGTTCAGAAATGCATTATGGTTTCTTGGTGGGGATATGTCTATGGAACAAATTGCAATGCCAGCTCAGGCTACTCCTGCTAGCCCTAAGGATCTGGAGTTCTGGACTCTGGCAGAGGTCCAGACACGTTATCTGGGGTTTGTGGGGGTTCACAAGCTCCCAGGGGAGGGTTCTACATCCCAAGGCAGGGCATTGCACAAATGCCAGGGTGCCAGACTCGCAGCCAGCTCATTCAGGACGCTATTGTCAGGTACTGCTCTACACGACATGTCTAAGTGTTTCTGCAACTTGGTCTCCTCATGCTTTGGAGGGAAAATAACATCTGAAAGGCAAATATTCAGTGTACAGTGAACAATAATGGGCTGGCTACTCTCATGACCAGTGCAGTCCCATGCTCCACCTGCACTCTGTGACAGAGGCACAACTAAAAAAGCACAAGTGCACCAGCTACCACAGATGCATCAGCATTTTACACTTGCAGCACATGGAAAGGATTTTGGTTATATGCATTTCTACAAACAGAATAATCCAGTGATTAAAAGTCATGCTTGAACCTTTACTGTCTTTTCTTCGCAGAGAAGCAATTTGTTTACAAGCATTAAATACAAATAGATACATGTTCAAGTATATTGAAGTCATTACAATCCCCTGCTACTGTATAAAGAAAAAAAGAGGTAATAGAGGCCCAGTCTTCCTTGTACTTACATAAGTAGTGCTGACACATTAATCCTTTCACTCTGAGAAGAATGAATAAAGAAGTCTGTAAAATTTTAGAGACCTATTCAACCAATAGAAAAAAGATAATAGAGAAATCGACTGAAAGGTAAAACATAATTGACAGATGTAAATCATTCATCAATGTGTGAGCTTTGACACACCTACTCTGTTATATGAAATTCTATTTTTAAGACTTTGAAGAGTTGCCAGAGTTCTGAATACCTTAATTTGAAGTTTAAAATGGCATTTTTTACTTCATTTTTGTTCTTTGTTGAATCAACTTTTCTTTTCTTATAGGAATTAACAACTTTCAATTCATATTTTATGGCTGAAATTCACATAAAATCTAAATTCAAGCATAACTATGTAAGTCATTGTCAGTATACTGTGTAGAATTAAGAAGCAGTTTACTCATCCAGTTCACATAGATAGATAAATAAAGTTTAAAATCTCATATTTGCAGCTAATCCATAACTGTATGATAGAACACTAATGAAACATAGATTAAGAACATACAGGCAAATCATTATTCAGATGCTCCTGCACCTTAGTTATGTTCAGTTCTGATGCAGAACCCCAAATCATGAAAGCTTCACCAGAAGAAGTCATGAATCCATGTGAACTTTGGTTAAAATCTGGTCTGAATTTGTAATAAAATAATTTGCCAAGTGAGCTTGTATTTCTTACTTTTTTAAAACATTTTAGGGATCTGGAGTTCTTATCCAACTGTTACACTGGTGTGAACCTTTGTCATTCATAAGGAACTATAACTATGACACAGCCCAGATAAATGTCTTAGTGAAGTGTGCTTCTGTTAGTTAGTCAGTGTAAGTGATCTATAAAAATAAATTTGCTGAGGCAAAACTAGCTGGGGTTAGCTGGCATCTTTTGGCAACATTCAGAAAGCAGCAAGCTTTCCCATAATATTATCTCTATCATTCTATCTGCATTACAGTTGTGTCTATAAGCACTTTCTGAAAGCTGCTGTAGTCTAAATAGAGATCAAGGGTCTCACATTTGTTACTTCTGCTGCTAATGCATCAAATTAAGCACAAAACCCCAATTATATTTAAAGGAATTAGGTGAGATGTGGAAAACAATGCCAGCATCAAGCTACTTTCCCAAAACCACGTTTCACTTTTTAAATACAGGCAGATCAAACCATAAACATTACATAAGTATGAATCATTGCCAGCTGGACAGAAGGGCACTGTAAATCACAGCCAAGTACTCTCTCACATAGTTCTGATCCATCAGTGTTGGGAGACATGCGTTCCAGAGACATTTTGCCACCTCACTGTATTTGGGGCTGGCTAGGACAGCAGGAAATCCTATAACAGATGTTGAGAAATACAGTCCCTGAGCTTCCCTCCCATCTTACAGAACTATTTTTAAACATGAATATACATATGCATTATTATATGTGTTTTACCTTTTTCCTCAGCACAGGCTACAAAGCCTATGAAAGATTTACATAAAGATCTTGAATTATAGTTAATATGCAGGTGGGTTCAATGGCTTTTAGCAGTAAAGATGAAAAGAAGCATCAAGGACACCATTATTCATGATTTGTAAAAATCATGAAATCTTCAAACATAGAAAATTTCCCAGCTTAACCTTTCCTGTGCAAGGGTTTCCATTAGAGCAACAAGCTTATAGCATCTGATTCTCATTTAAATGAGTCATCTAATTATCCCATGAACACCAAGAAGCAGAATGAGCTAGGAGCTGAGGATAATCTTGGCCGTTGGATATGCTCTAAAAGTATCTAAAATCTTAAGAACTGTCAACAGAGAAGAGAGATTTATTGCAGTTCAGAAGAGCATAACACCACTGCCTTTATATGAAGCTATGAAAAGTTAGTCCATGCTGCAGTTTCTGAATTGGATATGGCAACATTCATTCCAAATACAGGCAAAGAGGGTGGAAGGGAACACACTTTGCTCTTTATGCCCTGCATCACGCAGTAAGTTTCATATATTTTCACAGTAAACACACTCACAAACAAAACAAAAAGAAGATTGAAAAGCAATGCAATTGAATTAACTATTTCCCACATGAAAGCACAAGTCTTTCACAATTAAGGACTACAGAGCTGGGGATCTGTAGTAAACAGCACTGCTCATATTGAAGCGAGTGAGTACAATGCTGCTGTGAGAACCAAAGGACTGGAATATGAAAAGGAAATAAAAAAGGAAAAACTCACCACATTTTCATGCTATTTTGAATGCACAAAGTACAATCTTACTCCTCCTATTTGAGGCTTGTGAAGAGCAATAGGTAAATGCAAGATCTTGCAGCTGAGCACTAAAGAGACCAAAATCTTTGCATCAGTTTTGCATCAAACAGTCACCCAGTTTAGAAGATTTCTATGCCTCCAGCTACTCAGAGCATGTGGAGATGACACCTGCATAATCACCACATTTCTAACCTGACAGCAAAAGAAGGACAAACTCCCTGTGACTGACTGACACTTAGGCATGTCAGGGAGACACATTCGATCACCTTTTGTATGTTGTTCATGGAAAAAAAAAAAGTCTGATTCTGGCTGCAAATGACATGTGGTTTCTGCATTTAACACTTCAGTTTAGCAATCTTTGCATCTACATTTGCATTAAGAAAGAGCAACTGTATTACTTATGGTAATCTTGTTTCACCATTTTAAGTGACGTTAGTTTGTGTGAGTGCTTGCAGCTCTGCATACACGTGTGCAAACAAATGGAAGAAAAAACTGAATGTCTGCCAAACTGAAAAGGAAATAAACAGCAGGGAATTAAATGGGGTTTTTTTTTCAGAGTTCTAAGAAACAAATACAAGGAAGAAAGAATAAAACAAAAAACATGAGAAAGCACTTAGCAGTAACTGATTCTTCTTGGGACCTGGGTCATGCTAACAGATATGTTCAGGTGTATCCAACCTTAGTGTATTATTGCAAATTCATAGATTTTTAAAGCCCAGAGGGATCAGCAGTTATGATCATCAGTTGTCACCTACCACAGCTACAAAGAATTTCTGCTAATGATGTCTAAATAAAACCTGACACCTCATGAAGTGGGACAACATCTTTTAGGTCACAGCTAATTTTCATATAAAACCTTTGGTCCTGCCCAGCTGTGTAGGCTGTCACGGACATTTTAACTATATTCATCACAGGATCATCAAGAGAAATTCTCTCCCATGAAGGGTACTTGAAGAGAAACAGGAAGCTTGGATGGGATGTAAGCAGTGGTCAGGATCTCTTCAGGCAGGAATTTTATCCAATTCCAATGCATATTCACATTAAAAACAGTAATCCACGGGGAAGCCAGCAGAGCATTTCACTAGCTATTGATGGGCTTTATTCACATACAAAGGTAAGGAAAAAAAAGAAAAAGAAACAAAATACACTTAACATGAAAGAGCAGAAACAATTAATGGTCCAAATAGACTGTAGCACAGTTTTCTTCTGTTGCTGGGTCAGATATTCTCCTACCCATAGCCCTTTTTTTCCCTGCATGTTCTTTCTGGGTTCTCTGGTCTGGATTCTCAGTAAATTTGAAACCATTGACTTGTACACCTGCCTCCTCTTTCATCAGCAGAAAAGCTAAGAGGGGATTACCACACTACTGCTGGTCTAGTTTGTGTGTTGCACATATATATAACAAATGACTTTATTATAATACCATGAATCTTTGGTGAACTAGAATCCAGAGACGTGGGAAATTTTATTTAGCTCGAATAAACAACAAGTCTCAACATTTTGCCTCCTTGTTTCAACACCAAACCGCTCCTTTCTTGGCAACAGAGCCTTTCTTAAATCTCCTTTAATTCAGAGAATAACAATCACAGCTATAACCATACCCTGTGATTCATCTGTAATGTGTAGCAGCTACAGAAGAGCTCAGGGTAGGCTGATGAAATACACAATAGACAAGGAATGAAGTTTGCTCATAAGCAGTGATAAAATTTTAAAAATCATGTCTACTGAGTCCTGCTTTCCTCCTGACCCACCAGAGGAGCAGTAATGGGTATTACTGGAAGAGGGTATAGTAATCCCTCCGAGGGGCTGCATAGCAGTTGTTTCAGGAACTTGCGTTTTACCTCAAAACCCCACACAGGAGTCTACCTCACACTGACAGTAAGCACTCTGACTTTCTGCTCAAGAAAAAGTATTTCACATGGGAATATCAATCCCCTACATAAATGGCTTTTGTATACATGTAATACAGGGCAAATTTCTGTCTCCAATCTGAGAACAGATGATATCCTACTGTGACTAGAGGCAAAAAATGAGAGGAAAAAAAGAAGGAAAAAGTGACAAGAAGCCACAATCATTTTCCCCTAAGCTGTGAAGGTTATTCTTTCACCTTTGCAAATAGGCTGCACTTTTGCTAGCCTACTGTTACTACTCTGTGCTCTGCATGTATCACACCGGGATTTTAAATATGCAGTACTGCATTTTTGAAATGTTTTGAATTACATGACTATTTTTACTGAAAAGCATATCTGAAAACTTAGCTACTTCTGAAGCTCAGCATGGAAAGACTTCAAAAATCATCTATTCTGAAAGAAAAACAAAAAAAAATAGGAAAAGAAACTGCAAGCATCTAAGCCCTGAATGCTTCTGCTCTTTTTATCATGTGTTTTTTTATTGCTTTTTTTTCCTTTCTGTCAATGTTGCCTTGAAGTTTTTTTCTGGTTATTCCTAGAAAAGACTCATCCAATTTTCTAGACACATGAGGATTATACCCAGTTCAGAGCTAGTGAAACTTAGAATGCAAAAATACAAACTCTCATTCTCTTTCAGAGTTCTTAATATTAGGCTAAATAGAAGTTTAATAAAGAGAAATTCCAAACAGGTAAATTACTGCTTGTCTTTCTCATTAGGGTGTGGTGAAAATTAATTCCTGTTCAGAAAGTGCTTTCAGATCTTTGCATGTAAGGCATTTCTTTAGTTGGAAGTAAACTAGTATTATTAAGTGTTATTAAAATAAATTGGAGGCAGAGAACATCATAAATGTTTCCCTGTAGGTTAAATCTGAGAACTGGTCTCTCTTGCATTGTAACTCAAGTTTAACCTTTAGAGCACCGACATCATATGCATCTCATTTACACGGCAGAGATAAGGCTCCCCTGGGCCTTCCAACATCCCAGCCATGGCCTAAACACCCAGCTGACAGCCAAAATACTGCAACTAACAAGGAACTTTGTGAGGTCATTTTGGACTACAAAAGGAAACAAATCATCATTTCATGTTTAAATCAGTTTTGCTTTAAAAATGCACAATAGAGCATACATGACTGTGTGGATCAAGTGTAAACTTCATCATTTTAAAGCCCATAACTTTATATTGTGACCTTCAAAGCAGTGTCTACCCACTGACAAAATACTTCGAACGTTTTTCTGCAAAGGAATTCATAGAATACAGCAGAAACATGAGATTTCTTTCTGATTCTTGCTGTTGGTTTTCATGCTTTAAGAAGCCAACTAAGACTGTTAAAGTGCCAGGCTGGTGACCTTGTATAATCACAAAAAAAGCATATCACAAAGCAGCATCAATGCATACTTGCTAAATCATCAGTAGTGCCCACACGCAGAGGTCTGACAGGATTGTACTGTTCATGAACTTCCTATTTCAAAAATCAAGCTGTATCTGGGCATAGATAGTCGTATCAATTTAAGTCACATTCATTCAGTGCCTTATGTCCATCTAGATTTTCAGCTTTTAGGACTTAGGCTTATAAATACAAGGCAATGGTCATAAAGCCTGCTTAGAAACATTTTAGCTCAGAATGAGCAGAGAAGAGAATATAGCTGATAAGAGCCAAGGAACTTCAACTATTCACTCTGACATTTTTTGCTTTTGATTAAGATGTCAAAAACAGAGAGAGAGAAATGCTTAGTTTGCAGAATTGTTAATATAGACATAAAAAAATTAAAGCTTTAAAAATATGTAAAGTGGCCAATGAAATAAAATTCATTTTGTATTGTTCTCAAAAGGGTTATTTGGAAAGGTATCCTGGCATAGGCAAAACCATGTATCCTCTTGTGAACACCTGTGAACTGTTGAGTTTAATTGGGCAACAGCTGGTGCTGATTGTGGGTTTTCTTGCTGTATCTCATTACTGGTTTCCCCTTTGCTCTTTCCTGATTCAGTGCTGTGGTGCACAGCTTAAACAACTCCAGCAGAAATAAAGACAGTCAAAGAAAATGACTGAAACACATCTGTGTACATCTGTGTGCTTTTGAGCTTTCTTGGATTTTTGCAGATGGATAGTGCATGTGGGTGGTGGTCTGAGGTTATCACACACTGGCTGACAGTCCTCACAATATCTTTCAATTGCCATCTAGGCATCAAGTTTATCTGCAGAGGTTAGAAGAAGCTGTAATTTAAACTATTTATGGTCTAAAAAGCTCAGGAAAAAATTTTAAAAGTGCCCTTAATAACCTTGTCATTTTGCAGTGGAATATATTGCTTTCTCTCACTTCAATAAAATTATCAAGAAGTAATCATGTATGTCCTACTGCATTATCTTGCTCAGCATTCTCAGGGCAAAGCTGCTGATCCTGAGAGCTAAACTACCATCTTCTGCAATGTTTAGGAGAATTAGGAGTTCAGAGAGAAGACATTTTGAGTGCTGACCTTGACAAAAGCAGGAAAACTCAAGAGTACACAAAGTAGAAGAGTAAATGGCAGATGAAACATTAGGGGTTTTTTTGAGAACAGCATTGAAAGGCAGTGAAATAAAAAGTAATTTGCAGTGAAATTACCAGCCAGATGCCTAGTTCAAAATAAGAACATAAATTTGAGAAAGCATGAAATTAATAACAGAAGAATATCAAAATACCTTTGGACGAGAAGTTGTTAATGACTTGAGTGAGACCAGAACTAGACTGAGAATACACTCATGTGAAAATAGAAATTCTCCTCTCTTTTCCTGATACATAAGTTCTTACACCAAGAGAAAACAGGATTAAAACTAGCCTTTCAAAAAGGCTTTTAAACTAGCTGTTTTAAAAAAATCCCAAGTCATCAGATCCAGTGGTCTGAAATAGCTGTTAAGTGAGCACTCATTTTCATATGAGATAGCAAGCTTAAACATAGGTCAATTATGCTGATTTTAATAACACAGATACTCAATTGATATTTATAAACTAGATTGCTTTAAATTTGTATAGCACTACAGTATGTTATGAACATAATAGTATATTAATTGATAATATCAGCATACAATTTACATTAATCTACCATATTATAACCACATAAAACCATTAAATATTTTGTGTTTCTAATACTGTTTTGATTTCCAAGGCCTTTAACATTAACATTCTTTTTTTTCTCCTACCTTTATGTACAGGAAAAAAATAGCAGGCAACAAAGATCATAATGCTGTGTACAGTCAGTGAATTAAGGTTTTAACAACATAAATGCAACATTGGGGTATAAGTATATTTTACATATGTATATAAAGTTGAAAACTTATCAATAACTTAATCTCTGCACACTACGTTGATGTAAGGTCTCCTTAAATGGGTCAGATGTATATTTTGACTTATTTTATCTTTCCAAAGGGATAGAAGCTTTGAATATATAGATATGCTCGGAAATACTTATATCTATGAGAACACAGGGCATTTTTTAATATTTATAATCCTGAATTGTGAAGTGTTAGAGTTATATTAATTTTCATTGTCACTGATAGCTTTAGATTTACCTATTCATGCTATAAATGTTGTTAACAGAGGTAGCCTTAACAATGTGCTTTTACTACTTCTGCAGCTGCAGCACCAGAAATAATTTAGGTGGAACGATTTCCAGTTAGTGTCTCTGCTTCTAGAATGTCATATTTTGTGTGGTATTGTGTTTTATGTCTTTATTAATGCAGTACTAGTGTCGTTATTACCTCAGAAGATAATTTCTGCATACATAATACCTAAAAATGAAGAAAGAATTTATTTACTGATCCATGTTAAAATAAGAGAAATATTTGCCATGTCAAAATACATTCTTATTTAAAGACAGAAAGACATTCCTTATGTTGAATCACATAAATATCAAATCAAGTTTACTGTCAGTGCTCTGTTTCTGGTAACTCCAAAATTTGCTGACAATTTGAACTATAATATTTTGTTACTAAAACTTTGTTGGTCTGCTGGGCTCCTAGAGAAACCACGTCAGCACGAGGTGGCAGCTAAGTTCTGTGTTTAGAGAAAAGAGCTCACTGATCCCAACCCTGTTTGTCAGGTAACATTTCCCAAAAAGAATTGTGCATGGATCCACCCCATCTTTGTCAGACCCACCCATTTTTTCCGAGTCAGATACAATGATAGGCACACAACAATATCTCTCTGCTCTGCTGATGGCTTCTTCTCAAGAGGAAATATGACACATCAGTTGACGTGGAGCCAAGGATTTCTGTTTAAGGTGCAACAAGATATGAAATTATGTCTTTTTTAAACACAAGGTAAACAATTCTAGGACTGAAGCTTTTAAAAACATCTAGATAAACTTCCTGAAATTCACCACAGTAAAAATAATACATCTTTCCTAAGCTTGGTTACAAGAGATATTGCCCTAAGCAGCTTACAGCACTATCAAACAAAATCGGGTTATGGCAAGACACCTTGGTTTCATCATGTATTTACCTGCATCTTGCAGTTGCAATTTATATCAGAACCAACGCCATGTTTCCAAAGGCTACAAATTTTTACATCAAAGGCATGATTCTTGGCAGAGACAACCATCCATTTAGAGGAATCACATTACAAATGCAGAAATACTAGTTAGTTATGCTCAGAGAAAGTAGGTTAAAGACAGTAAAAGGTGCCAAAACCTTGGCAAACACCTTACTCTTCCAAGGCAAATCACATAATTTTTTTCCACTCAGATAGTCCTTGAGAGGTTTTCTTTGAGCTCTTGGGAAATTCATTGATTGATTTTAATGTGAGATTCATGTGACACATGTTCACACAGAGTGTTTGAGATTGGAAGAGTCCTCTTGAGGTCACCCAGCTCAGGCAGGGTCAGCCAGAGTCAGTTACCCAAAATCACATCCAAACAGCTCTCCAACATCTCCAAGAACGGAGAATCCTCTGCCTTTCTAGGTGATCTGTCAGTCTCACAGGGAAGTGTTTACTGACATTCAAAGGGAACCTCCTGTGTTTTAGTGTGTGTCCATCACCTCTGGTTCTGGACCCATCCTCTTCTCACCCTCACTTCATGTGTTTATATACACTGATGAGAGTTCCCTGAGCCTTCTCTTCTCCAAGATGAATAACCTTAACTCTCCCCTTATGGGAAAAGAGTAATATAGAAATCAATAGCTATTAACTATAATCATGATTCTGTATTCACATAAAACAAGGCCTAAGAGCTACATTTAAATTTATGAACTCACTCAATACATATGTGTCTAAAATTAAATGGTCCAGCTAGTTGTAGACACATATTTGTTCCAGAAAAATCTATGATGTGTAAAAGGAAAGAAAACTTATCCACATGATGAAATAGATCAATTTAAAAATTGTGTCATCATTTTTCTGTCTTCTTGCCTTGGGAATCTTTAGTCTTTGAGTCTAACCCAGGTGAATGGGGTTCACAGATATCTGAAAGCTGAATCATCTCTTCCTCAAAGAAGGAAATGCCATGAGGAGAAATGATGACTGAGCAAGTGAAGATAAGGACTTGAGACGTGTGTGTTTCTCATGCCCACATGCCAACAGGTAGAAAGATACATGTAAATGAATTCAGAAACCTGTTGGGTTGGATGGGAGGATGCCCATATATTTGGAGATGTCAGCAGACACCTGCAGAGGCAGGGTACGTGACCTAGCAGAGACAGCCACTGAGGGTGTGAATCTGTACAAACTAAGTGATACCAGGTCCAAACTAATCAGTTCTGGTGCAGAGTAGGTTTAATTACCATTAGTGCCATCCCACCCTGATGGGGGTCTGCACTGCTTCTGGATGCAGACCTTGTTTAAGCATGTTTTCTTGGGTGTTATTGACCAGGCTCCACTGCAATATATGTTCCAAGCAACTACAGAAGCTTTGTAACTAAGTCCAGCGGATATTGAGTCAGGTATGATCAGGAGCTCAACTAACTTCTCTATCTGAGAGATGGAAGCTGAATTCCATCTCTGAATCGGCAACCAAAGCCCATTATTTGGAATACTTTAAAAAAGACTATGGTCAGAATGGTAGTACTAACAGTGCTCAGTAATTCATCTCATGGTTTATCATGGCCATGCCCCTGTAGCAGCATTACACAATTCTGACAGTACAGTGAAAAATAATGAAGTATCCAGCAATGAAAGGTGCCATTGATCAGTTTCCATTGATAAAGGTATCAATTCTAGTTTCTCAGATATTTATTAGAGTTTAATAAAATTATCCATGCCAACTTATAAAACAGCTCATAACATATTATCACTAAACTCACAGTAAAAACAACAGGCATGTAATTCTCTTCCTACTCTCTGCAAGCAGCTGGGAACAAAATCAGGTTGTTTTCTGTTTTCTCCCTTTTTATATCTTCTTTTTTCTTTTGTCTTTTGCCTTTGTTGTTTTTTCCTGGGTATTTTCAGCAGCAGCTTTGGAAAATTAAAGTTGAAAAAGTGAGTCATAGACATTGTTTTGAAGGCAATGAGATTTGTGATTTTTCTTATTTCCTCTGATAATGAGATCCAAACCACTTGCCTTGGTGCCAAGGAAGTCCTATCTCCAGCTCCCACAAGCCTCACCCTTGAGGCTGACAAGCTCATAATTTCTGAAGGAATATGATTGCTAAAGCATATCAGCAAGGTAGAAGTCCTCTCAGGGAAATTCTGAGTCGTGTTCACCATTGGTCTTGGAGATTAACCATAGGATCTTGAGTTTGATCCAATATACTCATGATTTCATAATAAATTTATTAAATACAATAGTTAATTTATTTTTCACTTTCTTCCAGCTATAATGTGAAAATAGGCTTACGGAACTGAGAGAGAAGAGGAGGAAGAAATGTAGTGACTGCCACTGAGTATGTTTAACTCTTTGGAGCGTTATAATTTAGTATCTGCCTTCTTTTCAATCCAGGCACCACTTTTTCAAAGTTTTTAGTTAATTTGTCATTTTTATACCAACTAAGAGGAAAAAGCTAAATATTCATTGTTTTTATTCTTTCTTTATATTTTTCCTCTGTTTCACATCCAAATGAACTGACAGGCAAGTCTTTCCATAGGAACTGGATTTATGTAGTACTCCACTCCAGCTGCTTGTCCTGCTCCTCTGCTGAAATTACAAGAAGAAGGTATAAGCTAAACTCTTGGCAGCTGTGGCTTGCAGCTCAGTATATCGGCTTACACTGAAGGTGCAGATGGTTTAGACTTACACACCAGTGTCCAGGAGCTGCCAGCTGAAGCACTGGACACAGATTCACTCCTGCTGCCAGCCCACTGAGTCAGACATTGAGAGGCACAATGAACTCACTGCATATAAACCCAGGACTCTACACATTTAAAGTGTGAGAGTGGGTGGATGTTTAAAGAAGGTCAGAGATGGTTCATGATTTCTACATAGATTGGCTTCTTTCCCTGTAATACAGGACATCTTGTGGACCAGCTACATACAACTCCCTAGCCTTCAACAAACGTTAACATTTTCATGACTTAAATATTGCTAACCACCTTAAAATACTGATAACTTGAGTATTAGAAGCATTCTTGTCTCACATGATCAACTGAAGTGCAGATTCTGAGCTCTCAGTTGCTTCTGCCAAGCAGGCCAGTGTCTGACATTTATGCCTGTGCACTTTGGTGAGCATCTGTAGCTTCAATGTCCTGTTTCATTTTATCTGCTCCAATAAATGTGCATGATGTTTAGATGGTATTTTATAATACTGATGGATGATCTTAGCTCTATTTGTGGCGACTCTCACAAGACTGGTCGCTAAAGTGACTCATTGTTTAACCTCTGCTACAATTTTTCAACATCTGCATGACTGGAATGGAAATTAAAAACTGTTGTTTCAGAACTTTCCTCTAAAAGAAAATATAAAGTTTCTCTGGGGGAAATGTATTTCCAATTTCTGCCTTCCATATTTATTTTATAGTTCTACCTTACTTTTTTCCTGTTCTTTGGGCCCACCACAGAACTGCTGAGCTGCTTTTACATATGCTCAACTTCTACCTGAGCTCCTAACACAACATTTCAACATAATGGATAAAAATATTTTTAAATTCCTTCCATGTTTCCCTTTGAAAACATGTTGCATTCACTGACAGCTATAGGCTGTGCAACTGCAAGGTGGTAACAAGAAACCATGAGTGAGATGGGAGAGACAGGAGTGTGTAGAATCATTGAATTTCCCTATTTCCTACCAGACAAGTAGCAGGAAGCTCTCCAGGACAGTGCTGAAGCAGGAAACCTGTCATACACAATGGGTTTTGCTGACTTGCTTGCTGGTACCAGTTTCTTCATGATTTCTTTATTGGGCCTTTTCCTGTTCCTTTCTGTGGTGCTGTCGGCATTGCTGCTTCTTGCCTATTTGTCAGCTTTGATGTTTTTAAGTTGTGCAAAGTCGATGTGTCAGCAATGCCAAAAACACAGTAATAATAAATTCCATCTGATTATAATTCAACAAGAGCTTGTACCAGCTTGACTGTCCTTTACCTTAAGGCTACCTGACAACACCATAAGGCCTAATTCAGAAATAATATGTAGAGGAGCTTTAGTTCAAAGGCTTTGAGGGCTGGGCTGATTAATCTCCCTGGAATGTCAGGGCAGCCTCCTGCTCCACAGCCCAAGCTCTTGTAGAACAGGTGACCATATTCTCACTCCACCCTTTCAAAAATATTACAGGGATCTGAGAGGGGGAGGAAAAGGAGAGAGATGGGAGCATGCAAATCATGAGAGGATGTGTGGTGGTAGGCTGGAAGGACAGCGGGGCATCATGAAGGTACAACATTTTAACTTCACCATCCTGATAAGATCAAACATGAATGCACTTAGTGCCATATTACTCTTCTTCTAAGACTTGTCTGCCATGGAACACCACTATTTAGGGCTGGCAGACTCTAGTAACAGCTAAAGCCAAAGAAGAGCCTAAGGAAGTTGTTCTGCTGATGACCCCAAAACCAGGAATTCAGAAGCTAGATGAATTCTGGAACAGAGCTGTGAATTATTTTGCCTTCCCATTAAAGCACTCCAGGGGTTCATTTATATGAATAACATCTGAGTTCGCTCAACCATTTTTCTATTTGGTTGTTATTGCTGTTGTTGTTTCACAAAAGAGATCACTTTCTTATAACCTCTCCTACTTCCTAAGGTCAGTCAAAAAATTGCTTGCATGTAACCCCTGATCTTGAATTTGAAGTATCTGTCCTCCAGTTACCCTGTTGTGGATTGACAGTCATCTGCTTATGTCCAGTACACCCCATAGAAACATCTAATGGTCTAGACAGATTGTTTAAAGGAAGGACTCCCTGCCAATTTCATGCAGATCAATATAAAAATGAAGGAAGTATTGAGGGAAAATGGACAGATTAGTATAATATTTTAAGAGATGGAAAATGAAATTTAATTTACAGGAAAGCAAAAAAGCATTTGAATAGGTTTTAGACCTCCACATTGTTGCAGAGAAATATTGGTAGTGGTAGAAACCTGGCAAGAGGAAGGTGACATCAGAATCCTCAGGCAAATCCTTTGTGCAACACACCTGCATCCAGCCCAAAGATAACACCCAGGGTTTATTCAGGAATAGTAGGTACATCAGCAAGAGAAACAAGAAGAATGTCAGAACAGAAGTTCTGATCCTGGGTACTTCATCCAGAGGTTGAGGAAGAGCCAGGACAGGCGACAGTGTGGGACTAAGAGAGCACCCACTTAAGTTAAATGATTCAACCAAGATTACACAGAAGAAGAGGAGAAGAGAGGAAAAAGGATGAAATATATAAGTTGTTTTTATTAGTGGCACAACTGTGGAGTTCATAGTGATCTGTCAATTCCCTCCTCCCTGTGCCAGCAAACCACAGAGAAATGGGCCCTTTTTCAGCATAGAAAACCCAAGAAATAGCATCAGGTAAGAGAGCAGAACGGATGGGGTTGAATAAGATGACCTCCAGTGGTCCCTTCCAACCCTAATTATTCTTTGATTCAGTAACAATGGAGTGAATAGTCACAATAAATGCACTGAGTAACCAGCATAGTTGCTGAATCCTGCTGCCTTCCTCAAAACCTTTCAAAAGAAATGTAAGCTCTGGTACACCCTGGTTATCCAAAACCACAAAAAGGCAGCGTCAGAATCATCCACCTACCCTCCCCAAATCATATGATCTTGCAAATAGGGTAGACTGGAGTGTCTGAACCTGTGTAGCACAAAAAATTACCACACAAAAAAATGGCTAGTAAAATCTTCCCCACCAATCCGAAAAGAGGGGCTGTGGAGGAGTCAGCTATTAAATTGAACTTTGCGATCAAAGTACACAGGAGAACTGTTTGGAAGGAAATTTAATTTTGAAAGTTGCTGTCTTGTAGCAATAATCAAAATGACAGCACTGTTGAGAGTTACTAATTTCCTGCAGACTGTCTTATTTGTAATAATGGTAACAATACATTTCTAGAACTACAATGGAGCATTAGCAAGGGGTTATTTTCCCCTTAATTTTGTCAAGCAGAGAAGTAGGGATTTCCAGCCCCTTTTTCTGTTTCTACACTTGCATCTTCATTCAGAAACCAAAATTGGACCCCTCTGCCCTATGCAATTATATTTCTTTAACTCAAGATGGGTGGTTGTGCTTTCCCCCTCTCTCTGTCCTCTCTCTTTCTCTCTCTCTCTCTCTGACTGTGGAACCGACAAAACCACATCATACTGATCTGTAGAATAAAAATTACCTTTGCAGTCATTGAAGGAAAAAATATGGAGATTTAAATACAAGACTGTGCTTCACTATTTGCTTAATAATTCTGGATAATCAACCATCCTGAAATTTCAACACCTGGAGAGAAATTGTCACCTTAATAATGGGGTAATGACACTGAAACTCCTAATGAGTCTAGCACAGTTTGCACTATGATGCAAATAATTGTGATTATGGAGTTTCCGTTTAACATCTTCTTAGAGAAAATAAATAAGTATGTGAAGCAGCTAACTTCTTTGTAAGGAAAACGTCTCCCCGGATTTCAATGTCTGCTGACTCCAGTATTTATTCTTATTCATAAACCAATAATGTTATCCCTATTGCATTTCTCTTTTCAGAATGCAACACTGATAAATGAAATCTAGTTAGAATTAAGAGTGTGCGGGTGGGGAGTGTTCATCACAATGAGTAATTGTAAATAAAGCCCTATTGTGTCTACAGCAATTGTCATAGCTCAACTATATTAGTCTTACTCAGCAGAAATGTAATTTACATGCACTTTCGGAATAGTCTTTTTACACTAGGTTAATTCTGGGTTTTCTGCAGTTACAGAGAAGCTAAACTTCATACCAGACAAAAAAAGTCAATACTCTTTGACCTGGTAAGCTGTGGAAGTTCTCCCATGATCACTTTTAAACCAGAGTGCACTAAAAGCAAATAAGGAACAAAACAGAAATAGCACACCACCTAAATTCTGGCTTTGAGCCGTGTGTGAGCCATCATTAATTTCCTCATAGGAAAAGATGCTTCATCATTACTATAGAAGCAGAAAAATAATACCCATTAATTTCTACAACACTCTTTTTCCTTTTTTTCCCTCTAGAAAGTAGGAGGAAGACATCCTACACCCCCACGAGAAGCCACCAGATGGTCTATAACAGATCATAGAGATCAATTATTTTTTCAGTGCATTGCTCCAAGATTTAATCAGGTAGTGAATAGGGAATGTTGATACAGGAAAGAACGATTCGGATTGAGTTATGGCAACAGATTAACAAGGCATTTCATTAATCTGTTTAACATTACTGAGGGACTGTTAGATATTGCTATTGCTATTGTAGAGGGATACAAGTAGCAGGAGACAGGAAGGATTTGCCCAGGGCATGCTGGGCAGGTCAGTGGCGAAATTGTAATCAGGACTTGGAAACTCCTATATCCTTGCTGCCAGTCTAATGAACAGGACTCTTCACTGATTTGCTTTTATAAGGTTGCTCCTTGCTTCAGATCCCTTGTTTCAGATTTTTTCTCTGCCACAGTAGAGGAAAAATACAAATTAATCTTATCATTGAGCATTTAAAATGCAGTGGACAAGCTGGTTGAAAGAAGTACTTTCAATAGGAAGAACTAGACATATGAACTTGCCAAAAGCACTAATTTTCTCAGCGATGATCAGGTAACTTTGCTAAGGCAAAATATCTGACTGGTTATTAATCCTCTTGGGAATTGGAAATTGGATTATTTTTTCTAAACCAGGAGGATTCCTCTTACTGTTCCTTGAGTACCTCCACAATATTTTCTTTCCAAAACAATACATAAATCTTCATTATTGACTGTTGCTTTAAAATAATCATCATGAAAATCATTCTGGTAAATTTCTGACACTGTTGATGAGAGAGAAATCTGGTTAAATTTAGCTAGTTTCAAGTCTGTTGCTCTGGGACTTAGTGTGTTCTGGATGGAATTAGCCTTGTATGAATCACATATTTTTTAATTATTTGTGTTTGTTGGGGATTTTTTCATTGCCATCAGACACACATCCCTCCAGAAGTGTTTCCAGGAATGCAAAGATTTAGATATCGTTACTTAACTCTTCACATTAGATTTAAATAAGGACAATATGAATCTGAGAGCTCCTATTTCCTGACTGTTTTAAAACCCTTTTTTCCCTCTGTGAAATATGAAGAGAATCAATATTTCACAGCAAGTCTAAATAAAATACAAAAAAGGTACAAGCTATGTGAAGTATGACTACATTTAGGCTAGAGTTTTGACATTATTTGAATAAAGAAATCTGGAGCATTTTGTCTTGATTATAAAACCCTGAGGAATGCCCTGGGTGTTTCACCACATGCTAGGAGAGATGATGGTAGGAAACTGGCAGAAGTTATCTCTTCCCACCCAGTTTAACCGATTCAGACAAGGCAATTTTGTTGGAAGAGTCTGCTGGCAATCAATATGTCTCAGCTTGCTCCTATGTGCCTTGCTGAGAAGAGAGAGAGCTGTTGGAAACGAATCAAGACATGAAACTTTTTCTACTCTAGTTTAAAGCTTATGAAAGCAAATGATCTCCAAGGCACTAATCCTTTCACCTTGGTAAACATGCAATGAATCTAGATGGAAGAAAAACAGAATGACTCCTCCCTACTCCTTATTGTTCTGCAACACTCTTACAGGCTACACGATGGTATCTGCCTTGCCAGTCCACTGCAGCAAACCGTAAGGTTCAAATGTGCAAAAAAAGGAAATAAATAAATAAAAAGGAAAAAAAGACCAAAAAAAATACTTTAAAGAGAACAAAGGGAAAGGAAGAATATGCATTATCAGACAGAAAACCAGCACTTTGCCCTACATGAACAAGTTTCACAAATATGAATCTTTTCTGGCAGCATCTTTGTTACAGCTAGTGACAGGCACCAATTCTCCTGATCTGCCTGTCTTTCTTGGCACTAATTCTGTAAGTAAGTAAAAGAGCATGGCTTTGAATAACAAACAACTTGAGATGTTACTTGTTCATAAGTAATTACTTAGCAGTTTCCTCATTGACCAAATATTTTTGTACATTATATAAACAATCCTGGTTTACTGAGCCCTGGAGGCAATAAACACAATCAGGATTTTTTTGTGAGATATTTGTTTACTTACTTAACAATATTAATGGATTATCAGTAATTTAATCTGGCGGCTCCAAAGACACTATACACCTCTGGAAACATAGCATCAGGTCAAAGCAGAAAACTTTCTCTTTGCTCCCTTAAGGAACAAACAGTGTCCTTAAAAATAGCATTTCGTGTATAGCCTCCTAAGGTTATAGTGAAACAAAAGAGTAGTGAAATTTACAAAAGCTCTAGTCAAGTATATTATACTTGGATTTTAATCAATAACAGTGCATGTTTCTTTACTGAAGCTGTATGTTAGCAAACCATCCCTCTCTGTCACAGAAACACTTTCCTAAGAGTTGCCAGTCCACTCTGCTCTTTTCTAAATCCATCTGTTTCTGAGGAAAGATGGCTAGATACCACTTGTTTGCTGGTTAAGTGATACAGACCATGACCTGATGCTCTGGCTTAAATCACCATGGGCTGACTGTGATGACAGGCAATTTAATCTTAGAATCACAGGGTGGTTTGAATCGAAAGGGATCTGAAAAAATCATCTATTTCCAACTCCCTGCTATGGACAGGGACACCTTCTCCTAGAGCAGGTTGATCCAAGCAACTCCACTTTCAGGGATGGGGCATCACTTCCTAGGCAGCTTGTGCCAGTGCCTCATCACCCTGAGAGCTGAAGATCAGTCCCAAAAGTTTGACACCAGCTGAATAGGAAATGGAGAGTCAGATTAACTTGAAATAAGTCATTGTCCAATATTTTACATGATAGCTGATCTACCACATTTCTCTTCTTGGTGTTTGTTTGCAGTAGAACACTGATTGTCACAGTTCAAAGTAAATTTCTCCATGCTTTTGCATTTTCTTTTATAAAAAAATACATATCTCTGAGGGAGAGAGAAGTGTTCCAGACCAGCTAACCTGTATGTATCTGATTCATTCAAAGTCAGGAAGATAATTATACTGATGCAGCAGGCCAAATTCAGCAAAATCCACCTAATGTGTGGTAAGAGGCACTGCTCTGCACCAGGCATATTCCAGTGGATAGATTTCCTCCTAATGTTCTGGCAGCAGGGAGCCTGCAGGGGAGCAGTAGGACCCTCTGTTTTCTGTCAGGAGGCCCTGGTGAAGAGCATTTTTAGATGCTCTTTCATGCTGTCCTTGCCCCAGTCAATCCAATATAAGGATTTCATTACCCCAGTGCAATGGGACTGTGGCATGTAATATAAACAAAGAAAAAATAAATGGAGCAATTGATAATACAATCATTGGGTTATTGACTAGGCTAGTCTTCAGTCCCTGCATATCTCACCTAGGCTGCAGTCAGATTTACCTTCCTCTTACTGCTCTCTCAATGGCATTTCCATGACTAGTTTACTCTGGAGTTTCAGTCAAAAAGCACAGCCTGTTTCTTGAGAAACGTGTGTGAATTTTCCTCTTCAGACATTTAATGAGTTAAAATTAGCTGGTGCAGAAAGTCAGTAGGAAGTTCTCTATCTCATCTGAACTCCATAACCTGGGGTAAAGCCTGAGATCAGGAATGACATTCTCCATTCACTTGCATTGCATATTTGGGTAGCTGGTGCAGGTCAGCACACAGCAGGGAAAACTTCTGTCAGAAGACCAGCCATGTGGTTGCTGGACACAGTCAGCAGTACTCTCCCCAGAAGTAGTATTTCAGGAGCCTCAGTGAACAAGACCTACAGCACGATCTCAGCCTCATTACCCAGCTTGGAATTTCTTCTTCTGTGAGCCTTAATGCAGCACAGTCATGCAAACCTTGTTGCTCCTTCACCTGCATTAAAAACAAAGGAGCTAGGCAAAGACTGTTCTGTGGGCAAAATGATACAAACAAGCCACTGGTAGTTTTTACAACTAGTCACTCCATTTCAATGTGTACTTGAAAATATTTTCCTTGCTGTACAAAGGCATGAAACCACAACAAAGGTACTCAATATTTGCTTGTGAAGTGTGTGTACACACAAAGAGCCTGAGAATCCCTCCATGTAGTCTGAAATCCTGAAACCATGCTCAATGCAATCTGCATGCGGAAATACCAAAGCATGCTTGGACTAGCTGAGAGAGGCAATTAGGAGTTTCCTCACTTCACTGCTTCATCAAGCACTTTAAAGAAATTTAGGGCTTTTTTTTTCTCCACTGCAGAATGAAACTGTGACATGCTTTCGCTCAAAAAATGCTGACTAATTCCAGAAGCCACTCACAAACATCATCCAATCACCTGGTTTTGAGCAGGGGGGAAAAGCAAAGAATCAGCTTTGGAACATGCAGAAAATGTGTCTGCAGCTCTTTGATAGGATAGTATTCTATGACATTACTACTATGATAATACCAACCAGAGAGGACTCCACCCATGATCTTACTTCAGGGTATGGCATCACCACATTTCAAGTGTAACAGTGTAACACTTTCAAGTGTAACAGCAATTACTTGTAATGGTGAACAAAAAGTTTCTATTTTTCTTACAGTGTTTGGAGGAAGAAAAAGTAGAAAAACGCATGAAAGTAAATGTTTCTTTTATTCTGAAGATTTAATTATTTAGATACAGCTGCATTTAATCAAATTTTTCATCTATCATATCACAGTAACCTTGGAACTTTTATATAAAACAGAGAAATGTGGTCCATCTACCTCAGTATTCTGTCTCCAGTGGCCAGTGTCAGAAGCTTCTGAGATAGGCACCTGTTAGAATATCTCTGCCCGTGACACAGTATCTACTTCACCCTCTCCCAACTGTTAAGGCTTTATTCTACCCTGAATACCCAAGGATAAACACTGAAGTATAAGATTTTCTGTTAATAGAAAAGTTCCTAGGTTTTGAATTGCGGTTTATATCTATATTAATTTAGTTGTTTAATCCCACATTGTCTCTGATTTCTAGGCACCAACAATAGCCCGTGCTAATGAGAGCTAATTGCAAGACAGGAACTATTCCTTTTTCTGTGTTGAAATTGCCATCTTTGGGTGACATTGAGTGGTTCTTCAGTCTTGTAACTTTTTTCTGGCTCTTTCAGATTTGGCCATTTCCCCAGTCATGTTGCCCAAATATTTCAGAGTCTGAACCAAATTAAATCCTTAGCAGCATGGGTAATGCTCAGGAGCCTAGTGAGCTGCAAGGAAGAAAAAGAAAAACAGGAGTAACTTGTTACTTAGTGCATCAGAAGGAGTAGAAAGACATTACAACTAAGATGACACTAAATAGTGAAGGATGAAACATGCAAAAGTATGGACAAGTTGTTTAGGAAGCATATTGCCAGAAGAGGGGAGGTAATCCTGCTTAACCATGGACTCTTTCCTGCTCTTCTTGTGCTGACAGAGGAGGCAGGAACAAGAGGAAATGGAAGTATTGTCTGTCAGAGACAACTCAGTTGAGTCAGCATGCAGGGCACCATCTATAACTGGAAGGAAAAAATCAGAAGAGACAAAGACAGATGGTTTGACCCTAGGACCATGTGTTCTTCTAGGAGAGACTGACCCTTACACATTGTACCTTCTCAGCAATCAGTTTTGCCCATTTCCCACCAATCCTAGATTAAATTCTGCTCATCAGTGTTCCCATTTCAAGACTTCATATGACAGCTGAAGAGATGACACAGGTTGGTCTAAATATAGTAATATGAATGATTTTTTCCCCACAGAAATGATAGACTGTTAAGGGGTTGGAATAGACTTTAAATATCATCTAATCTAAACCCCCCCTGCCATGTGCAGGGACACCTCCATTAGGTTGCTCAAGGCTTTATCCAACCTGGCTCTCAACACTGACAGGGATGGGGCATCCCTGGCCTCTCTGAGTAAACTGTTCCTGTCTCACCACTCTCAAAATAAATAATTTCTTCCTATTGGCTAGTATATTTTTCTCCTCTTTCAATTTGTACCTATTACTCCTTGTCCTATTGCTACAGTTCCCAGTGAAGGGTCCCCTTCCATGTTTCCTCCTTTTCCTCTCCCTGTTTCCTTGTTCCTCTCTCCCAGTTTCTCTGTAGGCCCCCTCCCAGATGCTGGAAGGTTGCTATGAGGTCTCCACACAACCTTCTCTTACAAAAACTCTTTCAAGTATTAGAAACATGATTTATATAAAAAGAAATCTAATGGTTAGCTAAAAGATATATTATTTTTCCAATTTGCACTGAAAGCAGTATATATTGAATATATTCAATACATTAAATATATTATCCTTCTGCCAGTACTCCCTACAATCTGAGGTAGTGTCCAACAATGTTTCTAAATTACTGGGAAGACTGTAGAAAATCATCCATTTCCTTATGTTTTCCAGCAGCCATGCCAAAATCAGAAGTTTAAATGAGGCACTTAAAACTACAAAACGTGTTGCAACTAGTGGAAACTTTGGAAATGCAACTTTTATTATCAGCTAAGAGATTGCAGTAAGGAGTCTGTGCCAAAAGGAAACTTCCATTTGAGTGCAACTGATGATGTGATGAAGGACAGCTGACAAATCACTTCCGAGGAACAATTTTTCTGAAGCCAGTTAGGGCATAGCAAAGCATTTGGAGAATCTATTCCTTGCTCAGTCCAGTTTTCTTTATGGAGCCATAAAACTGAGTTCACACTGTAGTTTTGAAACCCAAAAACTGCAGACCAGGCTCTAAATGTAGGGAGCATTGGTCTCTTTTGGACTTTGGTACTTCACTTCTGGGAGTACCAGGAATGGTTTGGGACTTAATTGTCCCATACAGATAGGTGCTACTGCCTTCTGAAGGGATAAAAACCAAAACACTCAGGAAAACAGACTGTTAAAGAGCATTTGTCCATAAAATCCCAGAAACAAAACAATGTACCCAAACCTGACTTGAGCAGAAAGCTCATATCACAACAAAACTGTATCAAACTGCATCCTAGCCAAGATTCAGAAGGGTTTTCCCCCACGCTGTAATGAAAAACAGCTCAAGTTCTGAATATATTGTGAGAGCGAAGGCAGAGCTCCCAGCACACCATTTAGTGCAAATGCCAATGGATTTTGCAGGTGCTGGTGCAGACCACTCACCCAGCCTGCTGTGCTCCCCAGCTATGGGTGCAACATCAGGTCAGCTCAGATATGGTAACTGACCCTGGGGACCTCCGCCCCACCAGGCTGCATAAGCCCCTGCTCAGTGTAAAGGTGGTTCACAGACACCACTCCCCCAGGGCAGGAGTCTCTCACAAGGCAATTCCTGACACTGTGAGGGAGGGATGTGTGTCCCTCCTGGGCACACATCCATCCTGTGGCATCATCCCTTCTGTCCAGCACAGAGGAGACCCCTCCCAGGCTTCTCTCTCAGGGAGCCTACTCTGCTCCTCTTCTTACCAGGAAGGGCACATGGGTAATAGAAGAAACCCTTCTTATGATGACATATTTCATATTCTACACTAACAGGGCTTTTTTTTGTTGTTGGTGGTGGTTTTTGTTGGTTTTTTGTTTTGGTTTTTTTTTTATTAAATAAGTGGTTATTACTTACATTTCTATAATTATGTTGTCAATAAGACAAGTAGCTGCACAGACGTATTCACAACATTGAAATTTTTGATACTGTAGATAGAGGTAGGGTGAGATTTTCAAATACACATGGGAAATCATTTACCCTTGGCATCTCCATGTCCCCATAGATCATATCCCCTTATATCCCCATGAATATAAGCAGAAGAAAGACTTACTGTCATCATTTTTAGCCTCTAAGTGCTTTTAAATTCAATGACCGAGACTAAAATCCCAGATCTGTTTAATGGTACAACAAATTCCCATTGATTTCCACAGTCCAGGATCTTCTTAAATCTATATTCAGGCATCTAAATAGTCTGTTTTAATAAGGATTTAAATATCTAATAGCTCTCATATTTAGGTAAATATGGATCCTAATGTAAATTTTATAGACCATATTTTGAACATTAAAATAGGGTAAAAATGTCATGTATTGCACTCTTGAACAAGTATTTTTCTTTTTTTTTTTTTCAGGACGGCGCATGATCAAGATTAGAATGTTCTACAGCAAGATTGTATCTGCAGAATATTATAAAGGTTCATTTTAGGAAGTTGCAAATTTGATTTAGCATCAGTGTAGGGTGTAGAGGTAAGAAAAATCCAGGACAAGTAAGAAACTTATCACTGGAACAGCACAAGTACTACAGTAAAGGTTTGAAAACATTTTTGCAGTATTGTACCTAAACCTGGGGCAGCACAGCTGGTATTGTAGCTCACATCACTTCTCTACTAAGACAGTAAAACATTCACACAATTTAATTTTTTTTTTAAATACTAGAAAAGGAGGAAAAAAAAAAGAATGAACACTTGAAGCATCCAAGCTACTCTTGTAAAGTACTCTTGTACTGTCATTTGTAAATGAATGTGAGATTTTAATAATTGATTTTAAAAATTGCTCTTGGTCTGACACCTCTTTTGGAGATTCTGTCCAGATCAATTTTTGCAACTGAAATAGTTCCTGAACTATAGAGCTCACAATAAGACCAGTCTCAAATCCTAAACTATGATCAGGTTCTACTACAAAGAAAAGTATAGAAGACCTAGGATTACTGTATTTTGCTTTGTTTGCTTACAGTCATATACAAAACAAAACCCAAACAACCCCACTGAAGAGAAATTCATTACTGTTGCTTTCCTCCTGCAGAGCATTAATAGGTTTTAGAAATGAAATTCTTTTATTAATTTGATTAAATCAAAAGAAAATCCAAGGTTTCCATGAATAATTCAGATTAACATCATATTTTCATAGGTCATATGTAAAACATTATTATACATCAAGAATTCCTTACAGTCTAACCTACATTTAATTTTCAATAGTGTTGATTTATTGTTTTATAAAGCAAAATAATAAATATAATAAATTACCCTTATATTTTCTGATCTCAGTCACTATAAAATAACTGCTGTAGTTTTACATTTTCAGTGTGAAATATTAAATACATAAATCAACACAAGATTATTTTTCATTTGGAGCTAGCTGGAAACTGATTTCTGAAACTGACAAATTCATTTTAGATAAATGAATGTTTTAGGGAAGAAGATCTTTACTGAGTCCATAGCAGCTCTAAAGGAAACAAGAACTCTATGTTCTAATATCCTGCTTTAGTTGGCTTCCCCGTGACAAGTGCTGAATCTTGCAAATGCCGTGGCCAGAAGCAGCTCCAAGTTTCTCAGAAGTTCCAAGTTTCTCTCCTTGCCACTATTCCCACCACCTTTGCCTTCTCAAAGATCATTCTCCTCACGATGCTCGGCAGCATTGCTGCTAGGCTGACATCTTTCTTAGCTGAAAGTTGTTAGATGTTTGTACACATGTGTATGCAGGTGTGTAACCATTCCTAAAAATAATTGTTCACCAAGAAAGACATTAGGAAATTATAAGAACTATTCTGATGTGTAAAAGCAGATTCAGCTGGTTTTGCACTGGTTTTGTCTCAACAGAAGCTTCACTGAGAGCTAGAAATACTGTTTAGCATCCTTGATTAAAATGAATAAATTTAATTCTAAGGAATTATTATAACATCTAAATACCATTCATTTCTTAGTGCACTTAAACATTCAACCACAAGAAGCTTTCAAAAGGAGTGATGATACTAGAATACTAAAGAATTTCAGGGTGCTTGAAAAGGAAGGGAAGGAAACCAGGGTCCACCTGAGTCTAGACGTTAGACTGTTCCAGAAAACAGGACCATGCCATCAACTACTTGCTTGCCCCAGGGCCTTGTTTGGGAGCTGGGAAAGATCATCTTTTGGCAGCTGTTTCATGTGGAATTCTGCTTGTAGTCCACACACCTTTTTTTTTTCTTTCTTACTTGCAATTTTAAGACAGTTTTAGGTTCAGCAACAATACACCAAAAGAACACGTCAGCAACTTACTATGGAAGAAGACAATCAAACAGCATCTTTTGTATTTATTTGCTCACCTTTCCTTCTGAAGAGAACACTAGTTCTTCCTTGGTCAATACATTTGAGAAGTATTTGCATGGACACCAAGAATAAAAGCTGATAAAAGAAAATGCCAAGCACGGGCCAGTCAGATCTTTTATCTTGGACTGTTTCATGCTGGTTTTTTGGTGTGGTTTTGCATTCTTTATTTCAGCCTAATTTCTTTAATTTTAAGAATCAAGGAAAAAAATCTCAAGCTTATCTAAGCTATTATGGAGATGTATATCATATCCACATGATAGGTTCCTGAGGGAGTGTCCCACAGCTGAGTATTTCCATAGGCTGGTCAGTAGCTTACTGAGTTACTCACACAGACGAAATCTTTCAAGCATGTTTATCATTTTTCATTTACTGCTAGATAGGTAAAATTACAGACGAATTCATGAACAGAGAAGGAAACAAAATTTTGCAATTGGGTTTGCTACTTGAGGAAGAGCTACTATTGGAAACTTTACAAATGTTTCTTCAGTAACATTACTTTTGTTATACTTCCTTAGCCTTTATTTTGTAGGTGTGTTTCAACAGCTCTGCTGCTAAGTGCACTTAAATTCTCGATTTGTAATTTCTCTTCACAATTGAAAATAGATCTTACAGAAAATTAACTTATTTTTTAGTATTTTAATATTGAGAGAGAAGGTTATTCTTTCCCCTTTTGAGTCATTGGGACAAGAGGCAACTGGATGCCACAAATTAATTAAACTCAGACAGCCAAGAATTTAATTTATGGTACCTGTAATTCTCTGAATTGATTAGAGCCAAATCTCAAGATCTTGATGTGGCTCTCGTTAAGACAAAAATCCACTCAGGTGACTAGGAATTTTATTTGCTCAAGACCTAGGGAAGGGTTTCAATTTGACATGTTGTGGTTTCAGTCCATCAACCAAACCCTTACAGACCAAAAAGACAACGAATCTTGATACCATCCAGTTATTTGCAGACTAGTTTGATCTGACAAGAGAGGTAGTATGAAATTCTGGAGTAAAAAAAAAAAGAGCAATGGACAACATATACTGGCTGAGAAATCTCTTTGCAGCATTTAAATTTTAATCTTCTGGTGTCAAAGTGCCCAGTAAACCATGAGTAGCTTGCCCACAGAAAATATTAAATGAACAGCTATAGAAAACTATAACCAAAATTTAAAATAATAAAAAAAAATCTGGCTATTAGCTTTGGCAGCTCCATCTTAAGGTAATATGAAAGGACACAGCCATTAACTTCTATTATTCAGTCCTGGAATCCTGCCGGATGCTTCAAGGCAGTCAATGATAATACAACAGCTGGAATAAGGCAAGCATTCGCTGCCACGTGAGGCAGAGATGGAGCATGCAAATAATCCCAGAATCCATTTTTTGTCTATCTTGCATTTCTCTGTATGCTATAAAATGTGTCACCTGCCTGTCATTTCCCAGTAGCCCAGACCTAGAGAAAATATGGCATTTTCCATCAATTTTCTTTTACAAAATAAGAAACTATACCTCTACTTATCCGCAGTTACCTCATAGAAGTAGAAAAAAGACAAGAATTTAGAGGATCAATAAATCCACTGACAAAAAAACGTAGATTATTAACACCTCCAGAAACCTGTACTAAGTTGTATGGTTGTTCACTCCTAAACTCCCTTGGAAATTCTAGTCCAAACCACACTTCATAAAATTTATCAAATCAGCAATTGTGTGAGATGACTTTGACGACTTTAAAAGTGCATTGAGCACAGTAATTTATACATATAGTTAAGCAACAGTCTCTGTTTTGTTCAACTCTAACCATTTGCAATTTAATATTCCATGACTGCAGCATACTGTATGATTAGAAAAGTATGTATATATTATGCATGTACAGACTCATATTAAGCAACCACAAGAAAAATTGCATTGCAACATGCTATTTCCTCCAAAATTTTAAAAAGCTCTGAGCAGTTCTTTCTTTTCTTTTCTTTTCTTTTCTTTTCTTTTCTTTTCTTTTCTTTTCTTT
>JAODKT010001809.1:637770-691840 GCA_027576195.1 Cossypha heuglini | reverse complement strand
TCTTCTCTTCTCTTCTCTTCTCTTCTCTTCTCTTCTCTTCTCTTCTCTTTTTTTTCTTTTCTCCTTTCCTCCTTTCCTTCTTTCCTCCTTTCTTTTTTCCTTCCTTTCTTTTTTCTTTTGCTTTCGACTACTATCTTCTGCTGACTTCAAAGAAGGAAAGGAAAAGTGTACAGCAATTCTTTTCTGCATGTATAAACAGTTGTTGAGGTATCAGATCATCTCCATAATGTAATTAACTTTATCACATTCAAGTTCTGCAGTTTATTTGCTGCTTCTAAAAGTCACAGTGCTCCTTTAATTGTCACTAAAAATGTTTTCCTTCATATTTGCCTGCTTTTACTTTCCATCACCATGGACATGTCTTCATATATTTAAAATACTGAGTTCTTCTTGGTCTTCATTATTAACTTTGAATTTTTATGTCCTCCTGTTGTTTTAAAATTTGCTTTAAAAGTAGAATGAATCTGTCAAAGGAAAAACAACACTAAGTACTCATTAAACAATGCATATCTGTCAAGCTTATGAAAATCATCTGAGTCAAATTTAGTTGCTATGAAGCCCAAAAGATGATGCTTTACAAATAGATGAGATGGAGATCAGACGTAAAGAAGTTAGAGAAAATAAAAATTAACACCTTGGAACATGCAGAATTGCTGCAGTTCATTTTTTGTGCTGCAGCAAGTCTATGTCAGAGCAGTTAAAATTGAGAAAAAGACTAATGGACTGCATAAGAAAGAAAAGTTATGATAAATTGAAAATGAGGAATTAAACAAAAATGACAGTTGCTAAAGAGCAACGTATAAAGAGCTGTAAATTAGGAGATATTTATTTAGAAGGAGAAGAGAAAGCTGACTACAGAATAGTTTCATGAAGGGAGATGTCCCAGTGGAGTAGCTCCCAGGACAGACTGCTAACCTCATACCATCTGAAAAACAACTCTTTCTGGAGAGGGTACGCTCTGTCTCTCACAAGAGCCTAATCTTTGTAGGCATCTTGGTTATAAAACTAACAACTTTGTTTGAACTGCCTGGAATCAGTCTGGCAGGGCTTACAGAAAGGCAGTTGTAACCCAGATATAAAAAAGAAGGGCCCTTGCATCCTGGTGGTATGGTGTCACGTGCCTTGTCAAGTGACTTGGGTGGAGAGTGACTAAAACCCATTTACTCCCATGCACATATATTTCACATGTGTATGAGAGAGAGAGTACACCCAAGAAAGACATTATTATTACTATAACAAGTCACAAGGGAAAAAACCTTGCCTAAAGTGAGTAGTTCACATGTTTCTATGATTTCACTTTTCCCAATAATAAATCCTTTCTACGGGTTCTGTCTCTAGGTAAGGCTCAAGGCTGATTGCTCATTAGCTACCTGTTTACAGTCTTTTGCCATCAAATTTTGACAGGTGCCATTAAGCAATTCAGCTGTGAATTATGCTCTGCTTAGGAATTGCCAACATCCAAGTGAACTGATTTCTGTTCGAGAAGTATGGTCTGTGCAATGTCCTCAGTGAAGTGCTTCACCATCCCAACCACCTTTAATCTTAGAATAAATATTTTTAAAATAATGATAATGTCCTTATACCAACCATTGGATTATTTTTTTTTAAAGGGTGTAAATGTGAAGACCAAGGGCATTTAGTTCTAGGAGGAGTGCCAGCTGAGTGATGGTATTTGGATGGGCTCCAAGGCCCTGACTCAGTTCCCATCCCTCAGACGTCTGGTGCCACGTCAGATGTGATGCTCTATCCCCCTGGCCTCCATCTGTCTCCCCAGAAGGCTGCAGGCCTCCTCATGTGCTGCTTCTTCCACTTCAGGGAGACGTCTTAGGTACTTTAGGGCATCTCAATATTTATGCAATTAAACAAAATCAACTCCCAAACCTTCAACTTTGTTCACCTAAGAATGTAATTTGGCTCAAAAACACAAAGCATAAAGTGATAATACTGTGAGTCACAGCTATGCAGAAGGCTTGCTGTCCAAAATCCCATTATGGTCCAGCAGAATCTGGTCAACAGAATCTGGAAAGCCACATGAATTTTACAGTAGGCACCTACTTTAGGTGTACTGTTCAAAAGCTATTACTCACAGTTAAATTCAAGTATTTTAATCTGGACATCAATCCCATGCTACGTATCCTAAGAAAAGGATAGAAGGACAGGAGGAGCTAATGCACGGGAACATAGTAAGAAATCTCTGAAACTAACCCATAAGAATTCAGAGCAGAATTCAAAGCAGAAGTAGAGTGAGTTAAGACCAAATGAATAGTTTTCAACACAAAAATTGTATGTGTTCAAAATTAACAAAGTAAATGGAATGGAATGTGTTCTGATTTGTTATGGAAAATGGGAGAACACAAGAGCAAAAATGCTTAATCTGGTACACATCAAGTTCTCACCACGCTCTCCACCTTCTTCAGTACTTGAACTTCAATGGATTTGCATATTTATCAGCTGCTTAGGACAACCTATACGTTGATTCACACAGTAACTATATAGGATATGTAACAACAGCATTTCCTGATCATGGCACATCATGAACCGTTTTGATAACTAAGAGTAATCTGAATACCAAGTAACGCTCACACCTATTTAGACAGAAACCTAAGACCTTAATAAGCTGCAACACTTTAAGCATTTAAAATATAGATCTAAAGAACTGTGAACGTTTTAAATTGCAAAGTAAGCATCACACTGGTGTAGGCAACAAAATGAGTCATTGTGAATCACCTGGCAGAAACTGCAACTCAACTTCAAAGCAAAAATTAGTGGCTTGGACCTCTGGGTGGGTGGAGGGAGCTATAAAACACTAACATCAGCTTTTGTATGTAGCAAGTTCATTAGAGAAAGCTGACCCTGCCCAGTACCTTGTATTACTAATTTAAGGACTCTTCTTGCAACTCATCTTCTTTTCCTATGTTCTTTCCCCATAAATGCAAACGCAACAGGTAATACCACTGTAGTATACGAACACATTTTTTCCCTCTACAATAGTCTTTCCCCTTTTTACTTACTTTGCTCTCTGCAGCAGCTTTCTAAAAAATCCTTTTTTCAGGCACAGCACTACCAGAGGCAGGTTTCAAAAGAATTCTCATATCATTTGACCAGTCTCATCTATATCCCTCTTCTCCTTGCTCTGTTCAGACCTCTTATAATGTTAAATTGTGAGGACTGAACTAAAATCAACAGATGCCCTGAGTCTGAGTCTCTGAGAAGTGGGCATTCTGTGAGAAGCTGCAGAGTTCCTCCTCTCTTGCAGTCTGCTCTTTTAGTTGCTCTCCAAAGCAGATGAGGAACAAACTTTTCTTCACATGTATCTATTTGGAGGCCCATTGCTGAAAACATTCTGGAGACACACCATACCACACAGAAGAAACAGCTGATTAAAAAATTATTCTTCAAGTACCAGAAAGCCAAGCTCTTGTCTACAATCAGGCCTTTTCCAGTACTCTGGCATGTGCAAGATAAATGTTAGGGATGGTTTTAACCAATTTCCACTCAAAATTACAATCAAAACAATGTGTTCAAATCTTCATTATAGATGAGAATCAGACCCAGGGTGTCTTGCATAACTCAGCTGTGGGTATGTCTGCATGCATGAAGAAAAGAATGAAAGTGGACCAAGAAAATGCCACCCTACTTAAAAAGAACTAATTAAAAAATGGAATGCAAAACAAATCACCTAACTCATCTTAAAAAGCAGAGAAGCACAGTCCACACAGGAGAAAGAGCCAAGTTACTGACATCCCCTCTCCAGAGGACAAAGGAGGACAACTGTGAAAAGTCCTCCCTTCAGTTTCTCCAGAGCAGCAAGTGCAGGGGTTCAGTAGACATTAATTGCATTCCACCCTTTGCATCTGCTGAAAAGCTCAGGAGGGAGAGAGGGGGAATAATATGTTTGAGAAAAACCACCTACTTTTGTGATCAGATTTTCTAATGAAATATAACCAGTTCTTTGTTGGAGAGGTTTTGAATTCCTAGGTCTTGTAAGGGGGAAGTCAGCTATGTTTCTCTATTTTACAATAGGAAATATTTCCATGGAACCTCTCTGTCTCAGGATATCTTCCACCAAGGAAGGTGAAAATATGTACTTCTTGCAGCACAAGCGTATTCCGAAGCTGTCCTTTCAGACAGCATGTAAATTCAGACCTTTGATGGTCAGCACTGGTGCCACTACCCAATTAGAGGCTGTGTTACTGGGCTCTCAGACGTGTGGGTGCTCTGTAATAATTTCATTTTAATATGATTAATGTACCTCACTTTCTAGTTCAAGAGGGTTTCTTGTGTTGCTTTGCAGAGTCAAACAGTTTACACCCCAGTAGTGGTTAAACTTCACAGGGTAGGTGAAGTGATTCATACATATATGTTTTGTCTCTAAAAAGACTTTGGCATCCAACAGGACAAAAGACATATTCAGAAATGCAAGTCAACTCTGTGATCAATAAATTAGATGTTGAAACACAAAAGCCAGATTCAGAGGCATGAAAATTATTTAGTTTTGTTTCTATTTAAAAATATAGGAGATATACACCACAGTGCTCACAAAATTGTTCAAGCTGGTTTTAATAGCAGTCATTATGTTAAAAAATGAGACTTCTACTTGTGTCAGAGATGAACTGAGAAGAAACAAAGAAAAAGAATAACTCCTGCAGCACCTTTGTGCCCTTCTAGAATTGCTGCTCATCCTTCTTTCTTTCAGCAGCTCCCTTGCTCCTTCTGTACAAAAGGTATCACTACCTAATGAAACAATTAAGGCCTGACAGCTTAAATACGCTCTTCTGTTCTTTTCAAGAATAAGTGCCAGCCATCAAGACAAACTATACCCACTGTTTCACTATCAGCAGAGTCATTGTCATCACAGATAGAGTGCCCTAAAAATAAAAGCCATTCTGTATGTGCAGCTTCATCAAGTCAGGTCATGTCAGCCCTGCAGGGTAGATAGCACTGTACTAATTTTATCACTCTATTTTTAAACATGACCTCCTTAGATCTTCTGGTGTGTCACACATAACAATGCAGAATTGACACATCGTATTCAAGTTTCTACTCTCAACTTCAACCAATTTCCAAATATCTTACCCAGTTAGTACATTTGTTTTCCAAAGCTGGGAGGAAGTTGTTATATATGCTTAATACCACCTGTTGTGGCATTAATGATGGCTTAATGTCACTTATTGGCTGTTCAGGAGTCATGAGATGAAATCAAAATTCATGTCTGCAAGATTGATCTGTGTTACCAGTTTAGTGCCCTTGGCACTGTATTTCACAGAGGGTTCCGTCCCCTGAAAAAGCTGAATTTTACAAGCCCGTGAATGTAGTTGCAAAGGGAAGGTTTCATCCTGTGTTCCCTCAGATACACTAATGGCTGGAAGCCACCTGAGTAAAATTGTCTCTCAGAGATAACACAAAAATTCTTAAGTTTCTCTGGTACAGGTAAGGAATTTCATCCTCAATAGCTCTCCTACCACAATACCAAGGTCATTCAGACTAAGAGGTATAGTACTAGCAGAAGACACAAAAATAGAGGAATTGCCTATATTTTTCAAGGCAAATTGACAGAACCCCATTGGAACACAGATTTACACCAAGCTACAGCTCTTAGATTACCATTCGTATTTGGATTTTTTACAGTAGCTGACACTGGGCAAGTATATACAGTGCAGGAAAACTTCTTCAAACATAAACTTAATAAAAAAGTAATCTTCCTTCCCCTGCATCTATTCCTCACCTGAAACAGTTTCAAGGCAAACAAAAGACATTTCAGTTACTGCCATAGTGGTGGTTTCAGAAAATACCGAGAATACATTCAGTGCTCAGCACAATAAAAAGTCACAAAATCCTCTGTGAGAGGAAAGTAAGGAAGAGGAACCAGACAGTATTCAGCAGTTTGGTGTCACAAATTACATAGATATTCAAACTGTAACTTTTATCATTAGCAATGCCATATTGGCAAGGGTCAGACAGGAACATCTGTTCGAGCTTTAGGCGGAATCTGTGGACAGCATTCCCAGTACCCGGCCACAGCATGCCTTCAAATATCCATACTCTTCCCTTGCAGGGGTGAATGACAGTTTGGGTTTGTGTGGCAAGGTTGTCGTAGCAGAATGGGCCTACAGGGATGGCTTTTGTGAGAAGCTGTCACAAGCATCCCTCGTTCATTGATGCCAATCCTAGCTGGCAGCAGGGTGGAACCACTGCTGGCCATGGCGAGGCCGTCAGTGATGGTAGCAGCTGCATCTCTGAGATAACAAATTTAAAAAGGGGGAAACATTACTGTGTAGAAGCAGCTGGGAGAGCCAAGTGAGAATATGTGAGAGGAGCAGCTCTGCAGAACCCAAGGTCAGGGAAGGAGGGGACATGCTCCAGGTGTCAGAGATGAGATTTCCCTGCTGCCCATGGTGCAGCCTGTGGTGAAGCCCCTGTGCTTCCGCAGTTGTGGGAGGTTAATGGGGAGCAGAGAACCACCTGCCACCCATGGACACCCCACACTTCAGCAGGGGGATGCTCAAAGGAGGCTGTAGATCCTGGGAAAACCCATTCTGGAGCAGGTTTCATGGTAGGACTTGTGACCCTGTGGGATCCTAAGCTGGAACAGGCTGTTCCTGAAGTGCTGCACCCTGTGGAAAGAACCCAGACTGGAGCAGTTCTTGAAGAACCATAACGCATGGGAAGAGCTCATGTTGAAATTCATGGAGAACTGTCTCCTATGGGAGGGACCCCATGCTGGAGCAGGAGAATTGTGTCATGGGGAAGGAGCATCAATGTGTGGTAAACTGACTGTAGCCCTCATTTCCATCTTCCTGTGCCATTGGTGGGCAGGAGATAAAGGATCTGGGAAGTAAGGTAAGCCCAGGAAGAAGGGAGGGGTCTCAGAAGGTATTTTAATAGTTGGGTTTATTTCTTATTATTTTACTCTGACTTTTTTGACAATGAATTCAGTTAATTTCACTGAGTCTGTTTTTCCTGACCACAGTTGGTGACTGATCTCTCTCCCAGCCCTGACCTCAACCCATGAGCCTTCTGTTGTATTTTTTCTCTCCCTGTCCAGCTGAGGAGGGCATTGAGTGGCTTTGGTGAGCACTTGGTGTCCAGAGAGTGTCCAGCCACCACAGCTGGTCATACCATCACAAGGAAGTTTAGAGCAAGTTACTGAGATCATTGAAGACGCCAGGTTTTTAGAAAGGTCTGGTGCCCACTGCACTGTATTCCATTGGCTAATCCCCAGCTGGGCTTGTTCAAGCTTGATAGGGTGTAGAACACAGTGGGATAATGACCTGCACACAACCTTGCTCACCTCGTTTCCGAAGGCTTTTCTGCCAAAACAAAATCGGCTTATTCCAATAACAAAAGGCTGTAGAAAACCAAGAGCATTTCTTCATAGGAATAGAGAATAGGGATATAGCTGTGAACAGGACAGTTTTAGGCACTAGTGTGTCTGTGTGGACGCAGAGTGTCTAACGTACAGGGCTCCCAAGGCATTGGGAAGGTTTGTTCAGGTCATTTTTTTTTTACACCCTAGCACAGCCAATGCTGTCATTGGCCCATTCAGCCAGATGACACAGAGCCCAGTATATATTCATATGCCACATCATATGAATGTGTCCAAGGAACTAGCGTTAATTGGTCAGATGCTGAAATTCAAACCTGACAAAGTATGTACACCCTCCCTGCTTCTCTCTGTTGTTCTGTCTGCTTTCATTCTGTATTCTCTCTCTGTCCCATGAATGATCGAGACAACAACAAACAAAGAAGGATGAGAGAACCAAGGCCTGTGTTTATCAGACACAGTCTGAAAGACTTGCTGCTCTTATAGGAAGCAACTCTGATATCTACTCTTGTTGTTGGACAGTTCAACCTGCCAGTTTCACATTTGTGTCACTAACATTCTAATATTTTCCCAACTTCTCAGAAAAATGGAGAAGTTACACACCAAAAATTTCTTATAAACATTTTCATAAGTTTTCTCTTTGGTTGGTTTTGGGTTTGTTTTGGGGTATTTTTTGTTTGTTTGTTTGGTTGGTTGGTTGGTTGGTTGGTTGGTTGGTTTGGTTTTGTTTTTTGTAGTCAGACAGAAAAGTGCTGAACACCAAGCTACAGAGTTGCCAACAAATATATTTGTTGGAAACATATGTTTATAGCTGGGCTCATTCATGCTGGACAAAGTAAAAGTTTCACACAAATCAATCAGAAATTATTTTCATCTGTCTCACTACAATATGCTCATGCATCAAATCCTGACAGGCTGAGATGCCTCCTCAGTACAGCTTTTGGAGTTTGAAGCCTCCACACACAGAAGCTTCTGAGAATTTTGTTCTGGCAATTCGTGTTCAGCCATCTCTGCTGATGTGAGGTTCAGAAGTGCTGCTAAGTGGCAATTCTACTGGAAAGCAAAGATGTATCCATGCTTGGAGAGCTTAAATCCTCCCAATAAAAAAATGCAGTGAAATGACCTTTTCTTCTATTTGTTCTGTTGCAACAGTGTGTTCATGTTGTGATCTTCAGGGCTTGTAGCTGACTATTTCTTCAGGACATTGGCGTTCACTGCCTTCCTTGTTTCTGCATGAATATGTTAAAAACAAAAGTGTCATGTTGTTTGAACAGATTTCTGGCCAGCCTTAATTTAGAACTGGAGTGTGTTCACATAGTTGGCTATTTCAAAATACCAGTCTACTCCAAAAGGCTTGCTCTGTTTAGTTAAGAGGCAAAGAAAAAGAGTTGGTGATACTAATTCTTGGAGGCTGGAATTATTACATCAAACAGTGTTCTAAACTTGGGACATCCCAGTGTCTCTTCATTTGGTTCACGTTTTTGTAACAAATAGTGTATGACTTAGACTCAGTTTTCATACACATCATAAACTCCAGCCGAAGGGAAAAATAAAAAGAAAGCTCTACATTGTTGTGACATGGCTATAAATACAGGCATTGAATTTTAACAGTGAAATATGTTTTTCAAATTGCAGTTAATTTTAAAATAGCCCAATCTGACTGCCTACGGAGTGCAGAATTATATTGTGTTGTTCAAACTCTTATTTAATTTTTCACGCCTTCCAGTCATTCCTAATATTCCAAGTTTTAAGTTCTAACAGCCATTGAAAAGGATTTATATTGCCATGTAAAAAAAGAAGTGGGGACATTTGCAAAGCACTCTGAGTTACTTGTTTACTTCAGGTAGGTAATTGGTGATTGTTCGCTCTTCTGCACACTGAGCTTCTGGTGTCTACTCCTTTCTGTGATGTTAGACAACATGATTTAAAAAGATGCCATTTGGCAGGATATTTTAGAGAGACTTGTTATGAGTGTTTTTTGAATGTGAGGCGTTACAAATGGTTTTAACCTCTCAGCTGCGTTTCTTAGTGTACGGGGCTGGCAAAAACTGCACATGACATGGCAGCAGACAATAAAGTTTGGAACTATACTTAAAGAAAAGGCTTGAAGAAGAAAACAAGGTGACTGTTCATCTGATGGAAATCATACTGAGTAAACAAATTCAGTGAGAGGTCAATGAATTCTGGTTAAGGAAAAAAAACCCAGATCTTTTGACCGGCAAGAGACAGTGCCTAGAAGCCATTTTAGGAGACCACGTTATTTTTCACTGTCTCTTTCTGGCTGTGGCTGTCTTCTGCTCACATAAAATGCTTCTTACAGGCAAAGTTATATCTTACAAGGAGAGTTTTCTGGTTTGGAGGATATCTACCTATTAGACAAAATGCTCCATCCTTTCTTTCACCATCATAAAAATGTGACTAAAGCAAAGTTAATTACAGTGTATCAAGAGTTTCAAAGGAGCAGGCTGGGTTGGAAAGGGAAAGGAGCAGAAAAATAGTATGTTAAAATCTTTTTGGCCACCAGCCAGGGAGCAATACCAACCTCTAACCATAAAGCTAAAATATGTTTGTCTTCAGGGGCTTTTGTGTCTCCCTGTTTCCATGTGGAACGCCAGGCCGACTTCATACAGGAAAACCTCAGTTGGGATGAGCTGGAAATTTGGCAGTCATGGAATGGCTATTGCCTCTGTCTTCACCTGCATGCCCCCAGAGGGCCCTCATGTTGTTGGAGTCAACTTTTCTAGGCAAAATGGATTCTCTTCCCTATGGCCAATAGCCAGGCTTGGCACAATGTGTTTAGACTGTTCCTTAGAGCCTGGAGCACTCTTACTGATAAATATTTACTTAGCTACAGCCGTGGTTACTGTCCTGTATTAAATACAGTCTACTCAAAGCTCCAGTATGAGCTTTGCTTGTGCAAAGCTTTTTCAACCACATGTTTGTATCTACACCTTATACCTTGCCCAAACAAGTTTGTCACAGGATCTCTTCTGACCACCTGTCCTGCAGCGTAATGTTACAGACAGGAATTCTCTCGAGGTTGTTTACTAAGAAGTTGCTGGACCTGGGCAAAAGGGAGAGACTACACTGGCTCACAAGGAATAACCAATGTATTTCTTTTATTCTGCTGTGGTTTCCTATCTATTCTTCCTCCCAGTCCATTCAACAACTGTGTTTCAAAATATTAAAATTCTGCCCCTAAGTTTTTACATTTTACTGGTAGAATTAACAATTCCCTGAAAATAAACAGATAGGCAAATTACACAGCTGAGTACATAGAGCACAGTGGTGTGTTAGTGTATTTGTTAATAGCTGGACTAGGACTTTTTACAAGACGTACTTTGTTTGATGATACAGTGCCTAAATCTGATTCTTTCCAGCATGCCCTCTAGACAGAATTTCTACTGGATACACTACCTTCTCTCCTAATTTAGTTGAAGACAAATGAGAAGTTAAAAGCCAGGGATCACAGCACAGGACCAGGTGACCAGTTCAGAAAGTTCTTCTCTGTTTATTGCTAGATTTCAAACACTTGCATTGTTTTTCTCTTGTCCTTTTTGTCAAACAGTGAATACTCTGAGGTTAGATGAGGCACGATAGTTTCCAGACTATCAGTATCACTCATTCTGTATATGCAATAAGCAGTGTATTGTGTTGATATAAACAGCACCCAAATCTGACATGCTAATGTTTCTTGCCTAATTTTTCCAAATGGAAACTACTTGCCCGATAAGTCACTGTGTGTTTTCTTCCTCCTTCAGATGATTCTTCTTGGGAGTCTCCACACCCTGATGCTCCACCACAAGAATGATTCTCTTTTTTTCATTTCTCTGGAGGATGTCCAATTAGGACATTCTTTCATTTCCCATCTCCCCCGCCCCTACCCCTCCTAATTTCATTGCAAGTCTGCATGTCTTTTCTTTTTCCATTACCAGAACCATCATTTTCCAATTCCTCAATCACAGATTTAGTGCTGGGATATATATTATGGGGACTTGTCCCATATATGTTATATGTGTCCCTGCTCCTGCAATACAACAGGAGCTTCACATGGCAAAGATGTGTGTTTTCATTCTAGTCTTGCCCACAGCAACTTCTTCAAACTTCTTGTCTTATCCAGAAGAAGGGAAATACAGAGATTTGTAAAGTACTCAGCCTTCTGAAGCAGAAGCACGTAGCAAACTATGCTAAATCTCAAAACAGAGGAGGTTTATTATTCTTTAGTGTATTAAACCCCGCTTTAAGACAGTTATCTGTTGCCTAAGAGAGCTGAAACTAGGGTAGCACCTGAGATTTTAATTTACTCCTCTGCAATTTTCTTGTTTTAATTATGCTTGAAATAAAGTAAATAGCTTCCATAGTGGCTTCTGGGACAAGTGTTCACAGAAGATGTAAAAAAAGCAAACAGTTGACAAGAGCAGTGACAAGATATCCAGATAATTATTGTCAGATAACTTGCTCCATGATACTGGCTGTGTGTAATGTAATAGAAAAAAAGGATCTGCTTGTTTCATAGCAAACTTATTGCCCTTAATAGAAGTTTTAAAAATAATTTTTAAAACGTTTTGGTTGTTTAAAATTTGAAGGATTTTTTTCTTCTCAATATGCTGGATGTAACAACAAATAAACCTGTATATGCAGAAGATGGCAATATGGTTATTTATTTTAACCTGCAGTTAAGATTAAAATCTTCTTTTATTTCCCCAATTGTTCATCCATTAAATCAATTAAATTAAAACTTTTTAAAACCACTTATCTGTGTCCTCAAGTCACTGTTTTGGTTTAAATTTTGTTTCCTTTTTTTTTTTTTTTTTTTTATTTTAAGAAAAGCAGACTTATTTAATTCCTTTTTTTTCTCTCAAATATCTGTGTTATCATCTGCCTGATTTATCTAGGCTGCAGTACCTAGCCCTAGGCAGCATTTCCAGGCCAGCTCTTACCTGAAGAATATTTTAGCTCCTATTCTGAGGGCAAGGCTGCCATCAGTGGCACAGTCTGAGGCCTGACCTTCACAAGATGTGTAGTAAAATGTGGCAGGCAACCTTGACTATCAGCCCTGAATATCAGCCTTGAAGGGCAGGTTTGGCATCTTCAAATGGCAAAAATACAGAATGCAGAGTATTTACCCTGGATCCCTACCAACACCTGCAAGGCAGTCTGTCAACAGCACAGCACAGCACAGGGAGGAGCTGAGAGAGAAAGGCTGAGCATATTCTCTAAGTGGGAGTTTGCTGGTTTGGGGGTTTCTTATCTAGATGTGCATCACCTCACATCTGCTCCCACACATCCAGCACACCAGGGTATAGCAAACATGCAGTAAACCCTTGCTCTAAAAAGCATCAGAGGGTAAAATGCCCCCTCCAAGCACAATGCTGTCATGAACTCAGAGCATATCACTTTAACACTGAAGAGATCAGGCTTTTAGCAGCTGTGGATATAGGCAAGTAAAATGAGGTCTGTGGTCTTCAGGACCTTGCAGCTTCCCTGTTTCTCACCAAAAACAGACCTTAAAAGCATTGCCCTTCAGCATCACTGAGCTGGCACAGGGAGTTGAGAGGATTACCCTTTCCTACAGTAAAATCACGGCTCATGAAAATCATGCTGCTTTGACTTGCAGCCCCCAAACTTCTGGATCATGTTAACACTTGCCAGCAAGTTGCCACTGAAAAGACCAAGCAAAGTGGCAGCTTCAGATTCAAATGCAAATGCTGCCGGAGAGCATCTGAAATAAAAATCGTGTTCAAAAGTTGAAGGTCCTTTTTTAGTTAAAAACCCTGAGCTTCCTCAAAGCAAGCACGCAAGAGGTGGTGTAGAACCAGTTTTAGATAAAACACTTGCTTTCTGCAAAGCTATCTGAAGGATTTACGTGTCCCATCAGTCTAGTTTTGGTGCTAGAGGAAGAGGAATGGGAGGAAGATTGCTCAGTCTGCTCAGTCTGCTGCTCTCAGGGGAGCCCTGCAACAGAGAGGTTACTATATTAACCACCTCACAGTTTTGTGCCAATCTTGTTATCTGTTCTTGTTAAAACCTTTATTATTCATGGATGCAAAAATCTGATCATTAAAGCAGCATAAATATTCATACCATGTGCATTTCATTTAGCTGCTCGGCAAAGCTTCTCTGGAGTACAAGAGTTTTGAGGAAACCAGGCTAATGAGACCAGAGCACAGGAAGTATGCATGAGTTTTCCATTCTTTTTACCTGCAAATAAATGCAGAATAACTAATGAAATAAACAACCACAAAAGAGGCATGAGTTCACCAGGAAGGATGATAAGCATGCTTGCCTTGGCTTCTGTGCCAAGGAGAATGCAAGGCCTTTTGTAAGGCAATTATGTGCAAGAATCAGGATATTGTAAAAACTAAAGTAGAAAGCACGATACACATCACTCTATGGGTTTATCCAGCTTTGCCTCACATTTAAAATCTAATCATTAATATTGTGCATGGTCCACACTCTTGTCCAATCCTTTCATAAGGTAAACTGCCATTTTTCTCTCTGCAGCTATGCTAAATCAAAATATACCTGTATTTTGCCCTGTGAAAGTCACTATATCTACACTCTTCACTCATGTTCCAGCTTCAAGATCTTCTTGACGGCAGAGACAAAACAAAAATTTACTCCAGAAAAAAATTCTAAAAGCTGCCATTAAAACATCTGCTATGCAGAGTACTCAGCAGCTGGGGAAGACCTCTCATGAGGGCGTGGTTCACCAAAATCCTGAGCTGCCAGCTCCAAGAGCAGCAGCTCTGGGAGAAGCCTTGCAGAATGCAAGACTTCCAAGTCATTCCTGTTTTAGAATAGCAAGGTGAGGTGTGCATTTTTAAATGCTAGGTGAGTTTTCAAAACTGAGAAGTGTTGGCCGGATTCAGTGGGAAATCTTTCCTTGATTTCTGCAAGCACAGACCAGAGAACAAAATCAGGCATTTTCCAGGCTTTGAATTTCATGTTTTTACAAATTTCCACAAACAAGCCAGTCTACTCATAGGCAGTTTACACCTTCTGGGCTTAAAGTCTGCTGTATACTTCCCACTGCTGGTCTGTGACTGAATGAGCCCTTTTTCCTCACCCCGTTTCCACCCTCACTGTAGTGAACAGAAGCATTGGGATACATGGACTGCTATGTAATGCACAGCATGCCAAGTTTCCACGGAAGCATTCACACCCAGCCAAGGTCCTCAGACAAGGATAGTTGCTGCAGGATCACAGCTTGTCATCTGCAGTATATAACACTCCTTTTATTCCCAATACTCAGGTGTAAATGGATTGGAACTTCAGTATCACATCAGGGTTCCTGTGTAAGGCCTCAAGATGCTTTGCTTCTGCTGTGTTCAGTTTCTAAACTTCTTATTGTTTTGTTCAGCTGTAGGTAAAGTGGCAGTGAGGAGACAAAACCCAAAGCCTCATAAACTTCTTTGACTGGTGGTCAGTGATTAGTGAAGCAATTAGTTGAGAAAACCTAACTTACAGTACATAAGAACAGAAGGCACAATTTGTTCTCTGCAGAACAAGGATCAAAGGGATACTTATATCTTCTGTATCCTATTGATTTACTTGACCTTTCGTTTTACAAATACCATTCAGACAAAAACCTCAGTATTGTCAACAGTGCTTTGACTGTGGATAGATAAATGCATTTATATGCTAAAATTAGTATTGAAAAGTATATATTGGTAAGTGGGCTAGTCCCACAACATATCACTTACAGAGAGCAGACTTTGAACATAAGAACTGAGAGACTGGTTGTGTCCAAGAACTGTGACACTTGAGATTGTAAATACAGCAGGAGGTACCTTCCAACCTTCAGAGATATATTACAAGGTGTAGAGGCATCTAGAAATCATCCTATATTCCTGAACTTGAATGCATTGTATGCATTCACAAAGTGCTAGAAAAACAGAAAATTATTCTTCTTTCCCTCCAAAAACACTCTAGCTTACCACCCTGCAATTTCCCATATTTATACTCCTCCTTGTGTAATCAAATGACATGAGAACTTGCTTGAAGAACCATCATAGAAAAAATCAGTGTTTCAAAATGTACTGATGGCTGCAAGAATTATCTTGTGGTTTGCATTCTTCCAAATGATATATGACTGACAGTATTAGTCAGTTAACTTACCACAACAATTTTTGAAGTATCTCCTCTTTTTGAATTTTTTCTTAGTGTTTACTTTTACATCCAACAAAGACTTTGCTTTAAAAGCTTCTATGTGGTCTAAGGGAAGATTTTAACAAAGACTCAAACTGGTGATATTTCAGGTTGTTCGATTAGTAGAAGCAAATCAAATGTGCTGAAAGCCAACACAAATAGCAACATATAAGAGTTGTCTGCACTGCAGCCTTTACAGTGAAGACTCAATCTTGGTTTGGGTTTTTATGCATACACCTGTAATATAAAGTTGAATCAGGTTTTAAACTTCCCAATAAGGACAAATGCTAACAAAAATAAGACTTATAAGGAAGGAGGCACTTTTCATTCCTGTGCTGTTAAATCCTGTAAAAAATTTAATGATTCCAGTTGGTTACCACATCTCTAACCTGTATAAATCAAAGTTTTGTTTTAAATGAATAAAACCACTTTGGCACAAAATCATATTATAGCAGTATGATGCATGCCTGAATATTCCTAAGAATGCCCTCAGAGATACTCTATGAACAGGAATATTCTGTGGAAGGGAAGACAAGGGAGTACAAAGGCCCAATTGTGCACACTAATGCAGAAAAATAAAATCAAATACCATTCTCAGCAAAAGCAGTGTCTTCTGAGCAAAGGCTAATAAGTGTGTCAGACTGCAGGATATTTTCTGGACATGGTTATTATGTTAAAACATACTGAACATGTGTCACTTATAACACTCTTCTGGTTGTAACATCACAGCTCCAGAGGAAAAAAATGGCGCCTCAATTTTTTTGTATCAAATACTCAGACACACTTCTCTTCTCACTGAGCTGTCACTTCTCATTTTTAAAAAAGATTAGAGTAAGTTATAATTGGTATTTGCTGCCCTGTCAACTAATTAAATATAAAATGCTTTCTGTGAGTTTAATGCTAACACAATGTAATTACAGTTTTGAATTTACAGTGCATGTACTACAGGTTTTGCTGTGTGCTCCCCACCTTTCATGACCTAAATTCTCGGGCTTAACCTATCATATGAGTTGTGAGCAGACACTGCCAAAGACAACTATTTCAGACCTAAACACAAGTCAACACCAATGCAGTCCTGTACTTTTTAGGAGGGGCGACTACATCAGCCTCTAGGGGCAGGGTGGAAGTAAGGAGAAGGAGAAAGCCATCCAATTTCTTGCTTCCACTTTTCTTCCCCTTCCCTTCAGGAGGAACCCTTGGTCAAATTCTCATTAGGCTCATTCATTAGGCTCAACTGCTCTGAGCTTTTTTGGTAGAGAAAGATACGGCTGATATTTCAAAGCCACTTCCAACCTCATCTCTTTGGCAGTCTGAGACATCCTGCGGAGAGAGGGGCTGCAGCTGCCCTGTTTGCACAAATCTGAGGCTGGCTCTGCTCTTCAAGAAGAGTTGCACCTTACAACCACTTGTTACCCAGGGATGGAAGATTGCTTGCAAGGCTCAGACCAGGGCAAACTGATGATGGAAACCATGTAATGCACCAGCACTTACCTGATACAGCTCCTTACCCTCCTAAGTATGTGGAAGAGCTTTGAACACATTAAAAAGCATGAAGAGCAGAGATCTGCCAGGACGTTGGAGCTACAGATGCTCAGTTGTGCCCATAACCTGCATTTTTCTCCCATTCCCACTCATATTCCTCTCATTGCCTGTCCTGCCCCTGGAAACATTCAAGGTCAGTTCGGATGGGACTCTGAGGAAACTAATCTAGCAGAATATTTCCCTGCTTATAGTGGGGGCTTTGGACCAGAACACATTTAAAGGTTCCTTCCAAACCCAACCATTCTATGATTCTGGGTAAGGCAGGTACAAACAGCCCACAAAATGACAATGCACTTAATTAAACCAAAATGTAGTCTAAACAAACCAATTAAAATGATGAAAATCTTTAATTTTATTTAAGTATAATTGTACGGACACGTGTATATACAAATACAGATCTTATGGGGCAGGGAGTTTGGGTGGTTTTTTTTCCTAACATTTTCTTTTAAGTTTATATAATGTAAGCATTTCAAAAACAGCACTCAATGAATAAGTGCAAAGAAACTGCAAAGCAGGGCAGTACAAGCACAGGACCACACTGAGCTGAACTTTCATACCCAGATGCATACACAATGAGTGTCTTCAATGGGGTGTCAAGAGTAAGCATGGTAAGCGGATTTCGCAGACTCATGGGTAACCTCCAACATGCCAGCATCTATTAAACTGTACAGACAATGGCAGCAAGCCTATTGTAGGGAGATTTGTCTCACATCTGAGAAGCTCAAGGGTGAATGCATGGGAAAAACTCAGTGACGCCAGACCAGAAACAGATCTGCCCATTCACAGCTCCAAATGAAAGAAGGAGGAGGGTGGGAGAGGAGGCAGGGCAGGAAGAGGGCAGAGAAGTGTGGAGAGTTGTACATTAAAACTGGTGATTACAAAATCCAAGTGTAATGAAAAGAGAGGGAGAGTTAACACTCTAAACCTCTGAAAGTGACTGAACCATTGCACTCCTAAGGCAATGGATTAAGTTCAGTTTTGAGGGCTAGGGGTGGGAATCAACAGGTACAAATACAACCATTTTCCTTCCACAATTATATAGGAAAGGAAACAATCTACTCAACTACTCTCAGTACTTCCCAAATTTCTTTCTAGTTCTTTTGGAACCAAGTACATACATATATCACACATGACACTGGCAAGATCCCTTCTGGAAAAAAACTATTAATGGGAACAAATCCAGAAAAAAGAGGGAAAAAAAAAGCCAAATTAAAAAGAAACAAACAAACAAACAAAATAACAGAAAAGTTGTTATATCCCCAAAGCCTTTTTAGAAACAAACATGATACAAAAGAACAAAACTAACGCAGAAACCACTGGGCTCCAACAGAAGACCTTTAAACACCGAGGACAAAACACTGATCATCAAAAGTCATGTTGTTCCAGGTCTTGACATTGTGAAGTCTTGCAACAGATGAACAATTTTCAAAGATGAGTCCTGTATGCTGCAGTGTCATGGCCACTTGTCTCTCAGTTCTCAGCCATGATCACACTTGATGCTTCAAAGCTATGTCTTGTAATCAACACGTGATTTTAATATCCTGAAAGTCTATTGTTCTCACTTACAAAAGACATAAGAATCAAATTAATACTTTATTATCAAACACTATATACAACAGAGGTTGCTAATAATACAGAATTTAAAGAACATAGCTTTAAGTTTTACTTGTCTTTCCTTCGTCATCCAGGTAAGTACAGTACAAAACAATATTCTAAACTAACACGAAATGTTACCTTGTCTATCGAAGGATACACAGTATCCACTAAACTGACTGATCCCTATTTTGCCTGCTTCACATTGCAATGCCCTTGGCAGCCAGGAGTGAAGGTCATGGGTGTAAGCAACCCACCTAGGCTGGGGAGAATCAGTACCTCAGACTTGAGCAGGGGCAGATGAAGGTAAGGGAGCAACAAACTCCTTAATTTTCAGCAACATCTGCATTTAAAGCATCCAGAGGTTTGCAACACAACACAAAACCCACCAACATTTAGGTACTTAGTATGACCGGGATTGCCTAATGCCATCAAGTATGAAACTGGCAGTGCCTGGAACGCTGCTCCAGCCATGCTGGGCAGCCTGGGGATCTTCATTTGTGCTGTGCCTCACCTATGCAGCAAGGCTCTGGGACAGTATGAAGGGGTGAGTTTCATCAGGAGTAACGCTAGTGACAATCCTTTGCTGTGGGTAAATACAGTCTTCAACATCATTTGGAGACAAAGGATGACAAATGAAGTCACCATTCCTACATCAAATTTGCACTACTTGTGTGACTGCGTACAACTAGTATTAATCATTTTATTATGGTTACACATCATGCAATATTATCCATACTCTGGTTAATAATCCATTTGATAAGACGATTCTGATTAAGCTAACCTCATCCAAAGCTTTTTAATTCCCACCTACAGAAACTATTAATGTGTGTATCAATTATATACACCTTAAAGAGAGCAAAGTACCAGACAGCCTGTAATGAGATGATGACTTCCCTCACTGTCTGGACTGTGAATCTTTATCCCATGCACTTCACACTAGAGCAAATTTCCTGCATTCCTCCTGTAAGTACAGGCCCTGTCTTCATGACCATACATGATATCAGGCAAGCCCAGGTCACATCTCAGCATTCATAAAACCTCCCTTTACATATCAAATTTATTTTCCCCTCTCCCACCTGTTGAGAAGGGCCTTCTTCATTTAAAAATAAAAGCCTATGAACTGGTGTCCACTAATGGCAGCACTCAATTTTGTTACAGCAGAATTTTTCTTCATAATTAATATAGAAAAATTTTGTCTTGCTTGAATATGCTCCATCTTTTGTTTCACATTTAACTTAATTACTGCAGATTTTGTCAGAAAAGCTCTGTTTCAGTCTGGGTCTGAAATTTCATTGATGATGCTTAGCAGTCCAAATTTCATGGCAAAAAATATCCTAGCCAAAAAATACCCCAAGGCTTGCACTTCCTGGAAAATTACTTTTTAAAGTTTTATTAGCCAAGGCTCAGATTCCTTAAATAGGGTCACTCCTAATTCCATCGAACAAGACAGTCCCATTTCCTAATTGCATCAAGGGTTACCACTTCTCTCACAAGTTTAAATAGGACAAGCATATATACTCACTCTCAGCATAAAGTATATCTAAATAATGTATTTTCTATTCTAGTGGATTTTTAAAAAAATATTTTGTTAAGTCTTTGGGAGCCCATCTAGTTTATCTCCAGCTGATAAACACGTTTCCTCTACTCTTCAAACTGTGCTGGAAGGGGAAAAGATAAAAAATCAACATTGAATTCATATTCCACACTTCTTTTCTTTACCCCCACCAAACAATGCTATTAGACTGCCCTGGCTTCTTCTACAGGTGATTTATTCCCATGATTGAGGAACTTATAGGAGAGACAAATCAAGAGAACACTGGAGATCCTGTGTCCAAACATGTTTCCTCTGGCCACCGATGTCCTCTTTTAGCATGTATTAACACCCAGAGCAGCATCCAAGGCTATCAGCTACTAAGTGAGTGCTGGGGAAGGTCACTTTATTCTCAAAAGTGCCTCTGCATTTCAAGAAAAAAATTTTAGCACCACGGTGATTTGTTTTAAAATAAAATAAGCCGGTGTGCATTATCCCCTTAAAACGAAATAACAGAGGCACTCACACCCCCAGTGAAGTTTCCTAAGTCTGACCTTGCCTGCTGTGTGCTAACATTCCTAAAAACTTTTTCCTCTCACCAAAGACAGCATTTCTACTTGCGAGCAAAAATTTTACTGTCAAAGAGGTTTCAAGACAGTCCTATAAGAAACATCATCTTCCCATTTCAGAAGCCTGTTAATTTAGAAACTTCTGAAGGAAATGGCGTTATGTCTATTCTTAATATCTCCCCTCCAGTCCTGAAATGGTGACACAATGCCTTGCATGATCATCTTACAGTGCAGAACAAGAAGGCAAAAATATTCTATCACAGAGAAAGGCTTTTCCAGGTTTCCACTCACTTTCCTTATACCTCACTGACTGCATCTGCCACTACACTTGCTTGTCCGCATACGGATGACACAGTGAGCTAACAGAGGTGACTTCTTAAAGGAGAATGCAGAGGAAAATAAGAATCACTAGTGTCACTATTATAGTTTGGCATTTTCATTTGGAGTCCTTTTATTTATATGGAGGGGTTAAGAAAGTTGGAGGATAGGTAGGGGTGGGTGCTGAAGCTAGTTATCCCCTTCAAATATTTGCTGAGTTCAGGCTAAAAGGGAGAAGAAAAGGGAAAAATAACAATTTGACATCTGCAAAAACAATAAAGTCCCTTTCCTGGGATGAGCAGTTAGGTGGATCTTTGATGTTCCAAGACCCTGATATTTTCTGTGACAGGTTGCCGGAGCATACTGTGCTATAATATCAGTAGCATTGCCAGGAGGAACAATAGAGTTGCCAAAAGCCGGCTGGGTATCCTTGGTGTCTGTGCCGCGTTCTCACCACGGGATGGCTCGGCTGACTCATGTACAGTATCATCTGTTCAAACAGAAAGCATACATTCCAATGAGATTTTGCATCCTCAATAAACTCTCACTGAGCCAACAACTGTAAGTAAATTTCAGTGCCTTTATGAAATAGGCCAATAAACTTGTGCTGTCATTGACTTTCACAAGCATGTAATACCTCGTTATGTAACCAACTTGGGGCCAAGTCCTGCATTTCTTACAGGCAAAACTCCCACTGAAGACCGGAGGAGCAGAAACTAAGTCTGATTTCAGCAGATTGAGGAATGAAAGATTCCTCTTCAGCAAAACACTGTGGCTCTAGCTTTGGATGTCTCATTAGACAGCGACATCATTTGGAAGGCAGCTAAATAAAAACACCTGATTCTCAAAAGTGTTGCACATGTCCAGAATTAATTTTGAAGTTAGTTCCCTAATTCAGTTACAGATTTTGGCTCCTGAATTGGAAATGACAGCCTGTAAACCCAAGCATAAACACCCCTTCCATGCACAAAATTTCCACTGAAGTATGTTGCATCTGGGGATGAGCAGGAGATGTAAGATCATTCCTTCTTTCTTGAAACAAAAATTTAAAGGCTAACACATGACAGTCACCAATTTTATAGCATGTATACTCAATCTGGAAAGTCTCACTAACTTTCATGGTACACAAAATAGAGATTTACATATATGCTTCTAGGACTAATGAAAAAAAGAACCAGCTGAGTTAGGAAAACATGCTTATGCATTAGTGGCAGAAGAAAACCAGGCAGCAAATGTTATACATAGTAAAGCTCTGTTTAGTTTTTGTAAACTTAAGATCAGCCTAAAAGCCACAGCTTGTAAAATAGAAAAGGTAGGCAAAGTCAAAATCAACTTTGATGTTGTTTTAGCAGCCCTATTTTTCTCTGCAAGGCCCTCCATACCTAAAGCTATCTAATTTAGCTATTCAAAAAGCAATCAGTCTGAGGCTTGACATAAAAAGATCAGCTCTTGTTTTTCATTACTAAATGAAACTAAAAAAACAAACCCTTTTAGGAAGTGTGAAGCAGCCTCAAAATGTATCTGTTAGTTTATTTTAGAACACCAAAGTTTCCAGCAAAATTAATAGTATCTCACCTATTTAATGCAATAAGCTCCTTATTTCATTAGAGATATCAATATGTCTATGGTGCTTCTGCCTCATAGCTCTCATCTTAAAAAATTGCACTGCCAGGATTACATTGGGTGAGATCTGAGCAGTTCCAGCTAGAGGCACTAAGGGAAACAGGAGTCAGGATGCTGGGATCACCATGCTGCTTTGTCATGAAGCCTTTCACATTACTTGGCTTTAGCTACAAGCAAGCTCCCTCCCTTTCATACCCTTGACACCTAGCACAAAATCAGGAGAGCACTTAGCATAATTTAGGTTAATAGGCTCTTCAGCCCCAGCTCAGTTACACTGCAAGATGCACAGTAAACTGAATTAGCAATTTATCACATGTACTTTCTCCAGCACTAATTGATGCTATAATCATATAAGGCTTATCAACAGGTTTCAGTGCTGCTCAAGGCAGAAGTATGAAAAGTAAGCACTGATTAGCTGTAAATATGTTCATGTTCTTAAGAAAGAGACATCTCTTCTTGGTGGTGACAAGAAATAGCATAAGAGGCAAAGGGCAGAAACTGATGCACAGAAAGTTACACCTGAAGAGGAGGAGCTTCTTCACTGTGTGGGTGACTATGCACTGGAATAGCATCCAAAGAGGGTGTGGAGTCCTCCTTACTGGAGAGAGTCAAAAGCTATCTGGACATACACCTTGCTCTAGGGCACCTGCTTGTGTACGGAGGTTGGATTCGATGACCTTCAGTGTTCCCTTCCAATCTTACCATTCTGTGATTCTGTGACATCAGTGGGAAAGTCTGGCTGGAATGGCTTAAGTTGCAGCTCCGCACCATGTATGGCAAGGAGACCCTCCCAGGCATGTTGGGCCCTAGCATTTTTCCTCCAGAATTATTCCAAAAGAATCTAAAAATATCAGTGAATGGCTTCTCAAACTACTACTTTCAGCAGTCATCAATACCAAAAGCTGTTTCACATTTCACTTCTGAGTTACAATCTTGTACTATGGTGACACTGCAATAAAATACAATACTTCACAAAATTCACTCAAAACATATTTAAAAAGTTACAGGAAAAAAATACCCCTGTGTTTCAGTTCTACCTCCTTTCATATATTTAAAGTTAGCTCTTCCCAATTTAGAAAAATTTACTTACTGCTGATGAACTAAAACTACAGAGGAGAATGATACGGAATGATATGTATTACCTTCTGCCTCTAGAATGGCAAATAAGTCTGAATTTGCAACACCAAATGTCAACAATTTTGGCCTAATTACATCAGTGAGTCAGCACTAAAACACAATAGGGCAGAACTGGTGTATAGCAGTAATAAATCCTCTTTCTCTCTGACTAGCAGAGACTGCCACAACTGGAACAGTGGCTACTGCTGAAAAACTCAGTGAAAGAGCATTAAGCTAAAAATATTACTTCTCTTAAATGAAAAACACAGAGATGCCTCTATTATGTCATTTTTATAAAGCCATTCTTCACAGAAGAATTAATTTCCATGTAACATTAAGGCATCCCTTTTAAGAAATCATCTGGGTTTTCTCTCAGTGCTGTTGCAAGGTTTCTGCACTCATATATTAGAACACGATTAATGTGCAGTCATGAAAATCACATTACAAATATGATTTTCCTTGGAGGTCCAGAGTCATAACTGCACAGCCTGTAAGGCTTGGGGAAAAGGGTTTGCCTCATTTGAAACAATGAAGACAATTGATGAAGAGGAAAAGATTCCTGAGTAGAATCCAGAAGGTCACTACTAAACACTGGAAATACCCGCAACACAGAAAAAATTATTTTGACAGCCATGAAATTTTCAGATCACACAGCCTTACATCACATACTTCAGGTATAACTTCCAGATATGCACAGCTGCACTCTTTGTTTAAGGATTTTTTTTTTTATTACTAGGGAAAAAGCGAGGGGGAAGAATAGGAATAGAGCCAATTATCTCCACCACTAGTGAAAGTGCAATCACTGTAGATTCCTACAAATTTCTTAATAAGACCAGTGAAATTAAAAGGGTTAAAAATCAAATAAACAGTGATTTTTACAAGAAAGATGACAGTGAGTAATCTGCTGAACATGACCCTCCTGCCTTCCAATTCTTCTGTCTACTGTGGAAGAGGGCCATGGCAGGCTACGGGAGAGCACAGCAGCAGAAGATGCTCGACAGAGAAATGTAAATTAGTACATGACACAGAACACATGCAACGAGATCCACCAAGGCAGCAGCAACCCTAACAGGCCAACAACAGAGAAATGTGACAGCGGTTGGCACGTCTCAGAGTGACTGATTATCTAATGGTGACTGGCCCTATTAATAATACAAATATACATTGATATCAGGAGTGGGAATTTTGTGGTACCAAACCTTCTCATTAATGTTATTATTTCCCCCTGGCAACAGAAACAGTATTTCATCTCTGACTGCAGGATGCTCTTTGTTTGATTTTGCTTGCCTGGTTTCCCTGCTGCTTTCTAATGATGTGCTTTTGTGATGATGTTAGCTGGTTATAGCCAATCAGTAGGAAGTGAGAAGCACTGCTGAAACAAAAATTTAGCAAGTTTGCTAAAATCAGGCATGTATCAATCAGATGATCTCTTTTGCAAGCAGTATCAGACACATCAATTAGACCATAATCACCAAATCACAAAATGTTAAAAAGTGCAGTGAGTTTTAAATTCATAGGTAGAGACAGTGAAAGAACATCCTGGTGTCTTCTGTAGAAGAATGTTGCTAGTAAATGTATAAATATAGCCACTGTAAGTACACTATCCTTGTATTTAGATTTACTTAGAGATCATCTTTGATTTGCAAAACTCCAAATTTTAAGGAAAGATCTGAAAATTACTTTAAAGAAAAATGATAAATTCTACTGTTTATCTGTAGGTAAATAACTTAATAAGCTAAATAGTAAAAGCCTTATTATACTTATGTATAACTAATAATTTTAATTAAAGGATCTGCATATAAAAAGAGAAAAAATATACAAATACAAAAATATAAAAAATAAAAATATAAAAAATTAATAGGTTGTTTTATATGCAAAGAGAATGATACTTCATATTCAAATAGCAGAGGAGGAAAAAAATCTCAGTGATCTATTCTTTAGGGTATATACTAAATGATATATGTGCAATATTTTCTGATGTGGTTGTGTATTTGACTGTTTATTTTAATTATTGAGGCTTTAATGCAACATGTGAGCTGTGTGTAGGTACATAAAATGAACAGGTCTACCACTATTGGAAATACTTGTCCTACACACCTACCTAATTTTAACTCCTTTTAAGTCATTCAGGTTGTTCATACCCCTAGAATTATATTCACTTCTATCTGTCACAAGCTTCAGCCACACAAACAATGCATGTGCGCTTTCCACATGGAGACATGTTAGCTTAACTGATGGTGGAGGCTAAGGTAACTTTGCCCAGAGCAAATGAGGAGCATCCTTATTCCTAAAGCAGTGTTTTGCGAGAAAAGCTCCCCAAGACTTCAGTTTGCTTCAATAAAAGCAGGAGAGAAATTTGTATTTATATATTTGCCTATATATCAGTGTGTGTGAGTGTATGAGCATGCACATATGTAAAATGATACTTTCCCTAAGCAAATATACACACAACTATATATAATTCTAAAGGACTAGTTTCTTTTTAAACAAAAACTCAGTTAGTTGCATACCTATGTCCTGTGCTGGCATTCAAGAAGCAGTGGTCCAGTTTTTCTGAAAGTCTTTTGAAACCACATAACACAAATGAAGAGTGCCCATTGGCTTTATTTCTAAAACTTTGCGTCCAATTAGTAAATAGAGCGTGTTGCCAATATGCTAGGTGTTTGGCTTGAGTGAGCCAGTGGCTCCAGGTTACTGATGGAAATTTTACACTGACACACACCAAATTTCACTAAAACATGTCACCCCAAGAAAATAAATAAAGCAACATTTTTACTTCCCTGCATTAAACACAAATACAAGAAATATACCATAAGCTGTATTAGCACTGCTAGAAATGTGCAAAAGCAGGGCAGTTTTACCATGCAAAGCATGCAGAGAGAAGAGGGAAAAAAGTACTGAAGCACCAGAGGGATACACGCATTTGTTAAAAGAGATTCTCTAAGCATACTAACCTGCTGGTTCTAATGAATTTTCTACTTTGTCGTTAACATCGAAAACACGATCATGAACACCTATAGTTTTCATACAGCTGTCTATAACAAAAATAGAAATAACAGCCAAATATGTTAGTGAAACACCCTTACACTCCCCACTTTCCTTTTTTCCTCTCTTTTTTTCTCTCTATTTACTATACATAATTAAGCATATCCATATTTTAAAGTCTGTGGCACTTGTCCAAATGCCAGTAGAAGTCTTGATTTGTACAAAGTTCAAGAAACAAGTTAGCAACTGTAATTCAAACCAAGATTTATGAATCTTTGAAAAAGAATAAGTGAAAATAATAACACAAACATTGCTGTATGTACAGAACAGATACAAGATTTAACAGTAAAAAAAAAATTAAAATTGTTGTTTACTAGACCACACAGTAAAGCAGGCACTAGAAAGTCACCCTCAAAAACTTAATCTGAAGAACTTACTTGCTGGTCGCACGAACACCTTAAGCTTTAGACAGGATCTCCTTCCATTATCTGGGATTGCAGAAGCTGTAAAATTAAGAAAAAGGAAAAATTAGCAGAAGAATAAGAGAGTGAAAATCCAAAATACCCTTTGTGCTGAAATGAAATATTCTTTGTCTTCCCTTCATCTGAAGGACTGGACACACTTCAATCCCTGAACAAACATAAGGACTTTAAGTGCACAAAGTAGCTAGATTATGCAAAAGCATATAATAACTGCAGGTTTTACTGAAATTAATTCCTTTATTATTTTATGGAAAGAGTGAAGCACATGTTACTTTCAATGTTTCATTACCTCCTTTCACCTTTCCACACCTGTTTCTTGAATGCTTGTTTAATATGGTTTCTGCTGTAATGTATGTGTCCACACTGAAAAAATACTTCAGAATGTAGAATACTCAGAGAAAAGCTGACCTTGAAACATTAGGCCATAGGCTTCAACAAACCAAAAAGGGATGAAAAAGGAAAATTACACAAAAGATGACAGTGGTAAAAACAAAACTATCTATATACTTCTAGCAAAGTAGAAATACACACCAGTAAATTTTACAGCCAACTCAGTCTATATATGCATCTGTCTTTGTTGAGAAAATATTTAACTCACTACAGTCAAAGCGTGATTCTCCATATTATACAGCTAACAAACCAAAATTAGTTTATTCCTTCTTTCTGCCCTACCTCATAATTTCCAATTCAAAGTATTTAATTTTTAAGAATACTTACTATATTAGGAGAAAAAAAAGTAAGTAGAAATATGTCTAATCCTAATGCAAAGGTCACCCACAAAGGTCGTGGCAGTACCTACTTATTTCACAGGAAAAAGTGCTGTTGTGAAAATTTTCTCTAACCATTCTTGCTTACAATATAATATGGAAATCTGCCACCACCAAGGTGTCCCTTGAGTGCTGTCTGCCAATATTTACACGTTAGTAAATTTCCTCAATATCTGCAATTCTGATATTGTACACTGGCTCACAGTTCAACTACAAAACAAAGCAACTTGACTTGGGAATGAAGATTTTCACTTGTGAAAGACCATTCACCTTTTGTTCTTGAAAACTCCTCAAGAGCTATCGCTAAAAATGTTGCCTGAAGCAGTGAAAGGTAGCTTTTCTTTCGTTGCATTGAAAATCTATGTATTCGGGCAGAATGAGTCACATTTTTCATTAAATAGCAACTACTGGAAAAGATGATTGGGCTGACAAGATGTTAGTTTCCTCTGCATACCTTATTTAATCCACTTTTATGAATTCTGTCCTTGTGTGTGACAAACAAATAAAACGATTTATACATAGACATATAAACTCTTTGTCTTCATGCCAAGCTCACACCTGAGCAGCTCCTTAACTAATTTGAAATAAATTTCCTAAGTCTCTGATTATGTGCTTGTGGGGAAGGCATCAGATTTTTCCTAGAATTTACCAAGAACTAGCAAATTCTGTACAAACATAAAAAAAGAGCAACATAAAGAATCTAATACAGCTCATGTTGTGATTCTGCATCATCAAAGTTCTTGAAAAATTGTTCCCCTCTTTTAGTCAAAGCATAAAAACATGTAGGAATCATGCTCCCCCCCCCAACAATGCCAAAGAGCTAAGAGTTAACAGCTACCTTTGACTACAGCATCTTACAAAGTCAGAAATTTTCCCTCTGTTGAGTTTAAGTAACTGGTGTGCTATTTCGGGCAAAATATTTGCCCTCTGTGGCTATCTTCAGGAAATGGTGTCATTTTGCTGGCCCTCATTGAATATACGCAACTGACTAATTACTTTGTTAAGACTAAACAGGCAGTTGTAAATTTCTCAAAAGATAAGACTCCTATAGTCATTGCCAAATTACTAGGGTAGAGGGGAAAATCACATTAGCAACCTAAGACAAAACTGAATCCCTACAGTAAATTTATCAGTGACAGATATTTTCTGCCCAGAAATTATTTCAGAACTGTATTATGGCACACATTTATTTAAAGCCAAGTTTTTGCTTTAATGCTTGCATACTCTTGCTTTTTTCCCTAAAAATAAGCATGTTTTGCTTATTTAAACTGCTGTTTATTAGAATACTCCTGTTAGTCAATGACTAACTAGAATACCACTGACTAGGTAGGATAGCTAGAAACTAATAATATCCCATCTGGAAATAAAATCTATTCTTTCTGGAAAAACAGAAAATTGATGCATTGTACATTGAAGTTCATATGTTCACATAATATTTACATGCAAGTAGGAGCAAATAACAGCTGGTGATTTGTCATATTCTTGGGAAGAAAAATATAAAAATCCATCGACTGTTGAAATCTTTTCCACTAGTCTTTACACACTCTTGCAACTATGAAGAACTGTCCTATTGCAACCATAACAGTTACACTTAAATTGTCATTCCAGAAACTGCCACAGTCTTAGCTAGAAATATGAAATAGTGGTTTTCTTCTTTCCAGAAAAATTACATATTTTCAACATTTGCTGTAAACTCAGAAATATTCCTCTTAATCAGTGTTTTACACCTTCAGAATGAATACTAATAACTACCCCAAAAAATCAAGTATCATTTTCCAGCAATTCCATCTTCCTTAACAACCAAGACCAAGGTGATGAAGGAATACATTGCAACCTCTTTGGCCTTCCTGAGAAATTAAATGCTGTTTGCCAAGATGCATGACTGCAATCAATTTTATTTTCTTCCTTTCTTTTACTTCCACTCTCCCTCCTCTTCCTTTCTCCCTTTCATCTTAGAAGAAAAAAGCATACATAAATGTCAGTTTTTGTTTTAAGACCAGTTGTACCACCCTTTGGAAAGAGCCAGGAAAGGAGAACCACTACTTGTCAGCTGGGATCTATTAAAGCTGCTTCTCAGGTAAACCATTGCTGTTGTTGCTACATTCCACTGAAAATAGCTACAGTATAAGAAAAGATTTCCTTTCTAGGTGGTACAACAAAAAATTTCATTCTCCTTTCTGAACAAAATCAGGTTAGACCCTAAGGCTTTCCTACAAGACTTTTATATTTGCCCATTTTAAAAGCGATATTAGCTAACAAATAAAGGCCATTCCTAAGAAAGAGAAACCTCTGATGCTAATGGAACCTGTCCCAAGTAACACTTTCCACTTCAAAAACCAGAATTCCCAACAAAAAAAAAAGGCAATAGAGTCCTTGCTGCAAAACAAAAAAGAAACCTTTGAAAAAACTCCCTTATAAGGAACAAAATAGGTCATATCCACTTCTTTTTTCATTAATGATATTAGACTAGAAAAGATCTGACTGGTTCAGTTTGTGTCAGGAAGAATCACAATTGAAAAGTGAAGAGGAACTCTGAAGTGTTGCTAATTCCTACATGTTATTAAAATTCCTATGATACTTCCCACCTCTCTTGCCCAACCTCACCTTTACTAGCAACTTCATTAAAATCTCCTGGGTCCCTCTCTTAAAGAAAATGCTTTAGACCTCATGGTTACACAAAGATTTGGGGTGAGAAGAAAGTGAGCACTAAAATCCCTCTGAAAGCACAAGACACTTGAAAACATCTCAGTGATTATAAAAATAACTGGTTTGGTCTCTTCATTTTTTTTTTTAATAGGAAAATATCACAATTGAGAAGAAATTTAACTCATGAGCGCTGTATTCTTCTGATGAGAATTCCATCTGCATTAGTTGAACTAGGGAAAAAAATATACAGTGAACTACTGCACACAGGATTTAGTCCAGGCTGGATCTGAAAACAGCTTATAAAGACAAATTAAATGGGAAAATTTCTCGTCTCTGAACCGCTTCTGGTTACCATTTTTATACCCTGTAAGGAAAGGAAAGAGAGTGATGAAAATTATTCTCTCCTCATCTAGAGCCAAACCATAAATATTTCTGTATTTGCTAGCTATTTTTAAATATAAAAAAAAGTTATACAACTCCCTCATCTCAGTCCTAAGTAGTTCTCAGCTAGAAAACACATGGTACATTATTAATATAGTAGATATAAATAACAGGTTAGGTCCTTCTTCAGCCTGGTAGCAATTAGCAGAGTTATTCAATGGCTGCAGAAAGCTGCACATAGAAAGCAGAAAAGTAGCATATACAGAAAACAGTTATGCAGTTCAATTTACTACAACAGATCCCAAAAACTCATTAAAGGAGTCAAGATATAAACCAATCAGTATACAAAATAAGCTAATTGAAAAGGAAATGTACAAAAAAAAAATTTCAAAAGCAACTTAGTTATCAAGACCTGCTATTGATGTGACAAAAGAAGCAATTATTTCCTAAGAGAGGAAACAGTTTGGCTGGCAAATACCTGAGGCTAAGTTTCTAACCTAAAAGCAAGTTATCAGGATTCCACATTGAAAGTGTCTCAACCATCCTATTTATTGATATTCATGTGTAATCAGTCATTACCTCTGCTTGCCTCCTCACTCATTCTTAACTTTCTAATTACAGGATTGCACTTTTCCTTAAAATGCAAGTCCTGATACAGAGGAAAAAAAAGGAATCACAAATGCAGTTCAAATCTTCCTTTAGCATTACCAAGACATTTAACATTCATGGCACAAGCCACTGTGGGCCTTATTAGAAAGCAAAACTGGTTCAGTTGGAAATAGCACTCCATTTATCTAAGGCGATCCAACAGCACCTTTATTTAGCATGGGGGGACACTGGTAAAAAACATCCTTTCCCTATGGAGAAACACAACACCCTCACCATGCTTCTGCAGATGGCAATTCTCTTACTATTTTCTATTACCAGTTCACTTGGAGTGTTCTCCTAAGGGATTATAAAGCACTGTTTGTGAAACACAGAAGACAAGGCAATGTTCTCCTTGCATTTTTGAAAAATGTGATGAATGATTTCTTTTGATGTCTGCTAGGAAATCCAGCAAACAGGGTCTCCTTGAAGGCAAGAACTGAGAAATCATGCCACATCTCACCTCAGTTCGTTGTAGATGTACTACTGTCAGCATCCTCTATTACACAAACTCTGGCACTGATAAGTGCTTCCCAACCACAACTATTGAACAGAAGTATTGTTTCAGACTGGGAAGCCAATAGAGGCTCAGTTCTGAACTTTTCACCACATAAATTGAGATGCCACATGCATACAGCTTGAGTAAATACCTAACACTTACTGCCCAGTCAAAAGGGTTGCACATATAACTTCTGTAAGCATCTGGAGAAACACCACAAAGGGAGAACCTGCAGCAACACAGTACACAGGATGCTGGATGTTGTCCATCAGAAACCCACGTTTACGCAGTCCATGCATCCTCTTAGACCTGTAATTTACAGACAATCTCTTCAGGAGAAAATATTTATAGCTGTGATTTTCCTCTAGGCCTTTCAGGCACAACAGCACTCCCATTAGTCAAATCCAATATGCAGGTAACCTTATGCAACCTGCAAATCGTAACTCCACCAACCTGAAGTATTTTAACATCCAATATCCTGTGTCAGCTACAGAGCTTTAGAAAGTTTTATTTTTAAGAAGAGTCATCTGCTTCTTTCTTTGTACAGAAATGAGTATGTGTGAGAACATTAAAAATGCAGTTTTCCATTATGTTTGCCACAGGCAATATTTCTCAATTTGTGCAAGTCAGAAGAAAAAAACAGCCTATTAGTTGTTAGAAGAGCTCAGCCTTTCCCCTGTAGGTTTTCATGTGATTTACCATACAACACAAATGTATGCAAATTAGCCAGGTAAATGCAGAATTAGTTATTAATATTCTTCTCACAGTTTAGATTGAAAAAAAAGTTACAAATTTGCATAAATGGTACAACTGAAAAAGTCAGCTAGAATTAAATCAATCAATAAAGCACTCCTCTGTGTGCATACATGAAGTAAGACCCATATCTAAGGACAATGAATGTTTTTTTCAAAGTTATTTATCAAAAAATAAGTTGCTTGACAGGATTTATCGGTAATTTTCTCCTCTACAAGACAAAACAAACAAAAAAAAAAAAAAATAGATAAACATTGGTCCTACAGAAACCACTTCTTTCACCAATACTTGAGTTTAAATTAAAAGTCTTTACATGCCTGCTCTTTCATTCCAACCCATCAGCAAAAGCTTTGTTCTGGTAGCACACACATGACTCCATTCTGAGAAAATAAAAATATTGAATGGCTATGTCTTAGTCATTCTTCTGAACTAATAATTAAGCACAATTCCTCAATAAATCATGCCTAAACTTACTGGTAGCTTTGTTCTAGTCAATTCTATAATCTCTGTATTTAGTAATAACCAATATGAGAACACAAAAAAGCATTACTGAGCAGCTTAAAGAAATCTCAAGCCAAGAGAGAGATAATCTAAACTGAAAAACCTCTTGACCCAAGACTGTCGACAACACTCATGAACTAAAAAAAAAAAAAAAAGAAGAAAAGAAAACAAAACCAAAAAAACCCCAAAAAACAAAACAAAACAAAACAAAACAAAACAAAACCTCTAAACCTTCCCCAACTTAAAATGGAAGCAAAACAAATAAATAAGCAAATAAGTGAACAAACAAACATGAAAGGTGACACTAATACTGCTCATGGCTTTTGCTTAAAGCAAAAGTAGTGTGAATCCTAACATTTCCAATTGCATGTTTTAAAGTCCACATTATTAATAGGACACCTAATAAAAATTCATATTTTGCACTACTCTTGAATGGTCAACTAAATTTGTATTTTTTTTTGCACTGATTTCTGTATGTGTATAGATACATGCCTACACACATACACAGACTTACAAATTGCATTTCATTCAAAATATAAATGACAAAGTACACAGCATGAAGGAAAAAAATTGATAAAAGCCATGTCCACAACAAACAGATTGTGAAATGCTACGTTTATTTCTTAATGTCTTATACCTAATTTGCACTGGCATTGCACTGTGTAAACACACTGTATTATTACGGCCTATCTCACAAGTGACTCAATTTCTCAGACCTACTAAAAATAACCTAGTAAATGGAACTGAGTTGCCAGACAAATGTTAATTTAGTAAGAGTTCTTAGAAGAAAGCAATACAAAATTACTGTTTCTGCACTTAATGCTGAATTAACTATCCCATTGCTGCTGCTTGGCCAGGAAGAATATAATTTTTCTTGCATTTTCTAATCCATTGCAGCTTATATATGTGGTTGAAGGCTGAAAATATGTTTCCGTATCAAAGTCATTAAAAAAGAAAAAAAAAGACAGCCATGGGTTTTAGGAGACATAAACCGTGGACTTTCAGTTTTATTAAGCCACTTGCTTAGTATTTCCTCTTAGCATGGTCTAGCCCTATGTCTCTCTCAGGAAGGTCTCTCTTCTTCTCTAAGGGGAGAAATGGCAAGCGTTGTCTGTTGCTGGCCTGGCTGGTGTACTGCAGACAGACTTTTTTAGTGCAGAGCATCAAAGCAACCCAAAGCACAGTTCTTCAGTGCTGGACACCACCAGAGGTGAACAGCAGCTGAGGGCTCATATGAGACAACACTTTGAATCCAGTCCAAAGACTTTTTGTAGCCATACTTTTAGCATCTGTGCTCCCAAGTCACTGAGTCCGGTTGAGATCAGCCAAACCTCAGTGCAGGGCAGCCTGGACCCTTTACAACTTCAAGAATCCAACAAAACAGGTGTTTCAGACACTGGAAAATCCAACTCTGCCTGAACTGTTCCTCTGCTTCCTTGTAACAGTAAGAAAACAAAGCTCAAAGTTCTTTGCAAAGACTTTTGCTCCTTTTCACAAAAACAAGAGCATTTATGTATGGAGTGAAGCTGTCATCTAACTGCAGCTTGAGCTTCTCAGAGAATCAGTGTAGCATCTTTGGTGTTTCTTCTCATTAAAAAACTAACAAAGCTCTGCTGGAAATAAAAAAACCCCATATCTTACTTTGAATGGACTTTCAGTTGCATGTAAGCTCCTGTGAAACATGAGGTAGGAATGAAAAATAGACCATATATTTGCTTCCACATGAAATATTTGCAGGTGTTTCTCTCATATAAGAAGGTTTCTCTTTCATAAATGCAAACTATATTACATACCTTAAAATAAGTGCTAACATTTCTGCAATAGCCCAATATAAATGCTGATGTCATATTTTCCATTGTAACAAACCAACACTTATTAACTAGAATAAAATAAAACCCTCAGATCTCATTACTGATTTCAGTGGTATTAACAAAACCAAACACAGTTATTGTACTACATTAAGACTGTATTAGAGCAAATTGCTAATAAAACAAGTTAATACTATCAAATAAAGCACTTAGAGAAAAATATATCCTCTTACTTTCCATAAGCTCTTTTGTACTTTGATTTTCCCTTAGTATCACTAGAAATAAAATGGTTTTCTTCAAGCAGGCTAGTAAGTTTGCTAATTTCCATCTCTAAGAACAAGGCATAAGTAAATCCTTTGAAGAGACATTATGGTCTTGTTAGTGAAGTAAAGACCTTTTTGATCTTTGAAGCAACATGTTTACCCACATGGAAACTGTGGGTATTGTATCATATTATTAAACTATATACTTAAATGGACTTCATATTATCCATTATTATCTTTAACACTGCTGACACTATCATGAAAGAAGAGGAAAGAATTCTATTCTAATCCATCTTTATGGGCTTGCCACTATCTTCAACATATTTAGAAAGTGTTCTATCTTTCCATACTGTATTTGTAAATTCTGTCTGACAAAACCAAAAAAATGTTGCATTTTTCTAGGGTTGTGAACACGTGCACAGATATGGAATGCTACTTTTGCTATTCATTTATACAAGGCATAAGTATGTTTATGTCTTGTGGAGGCGAGAGAAGATGTAAAGATGCAAAAAAGATCTTCAAGAAGTTTCAGGGCAAATTTAAGGGAAAAAGCACAAAACAGGGATTGTGGAGGGGTTTAAATTTAAATTTAAAAAATGTGAGCATAATGCAATTTTGAATGTTTGAGTCCACATGCAGGCAGGCAGGAGTTTGCAAACATACTGCTTACAGATAATACCTTTGCTCAGAAGATTTCAGAAGGTTAATCCCTTGGAAAAATTCTAATAGCACCTTGGCACCACCTTCACACAGATAAACCCAAAATTTTGCAGAATGGCAACCAGGTATTAATTAGGAAAGCTGAAGTTTGGAAAGCACATAATAGTCCACTGTAATTGAAGCTCTTGTTATGACATGACAAGATTCTCAGGGCAGAGACTGTTTACTTCGTTTTGCCTACTACAATCATAGGCAATGACTGAGTAGAGACGCAACAGGTGCCAGCACTGTATTAATAACAATAAACCTTTATCATGTGAATTCTCAATTTGTTCAAGTCTTGCAGAGGGCATGGCTATTGAATCATTTCATCTTACAAGCCAGAAATTTATATCCAGTCCTTAGAATGGATATAACCCTTCAATTTGTGACCTTCACTATGAAAAATTCAGGAACGCATCAAGTTGAAGTTTTCTCTTTAGTCAAAATTTGTCCAGTATATGTGGTAATACCACTTTTATTTAAACTTCTACATTCTTGCTTCTGTCTTTCACTTATCTAGCCTGTGTTTAATGCCACAGGTCTTACTCATGTTTTGAAATCCATATTTTAAAAAGCCAACCTATGTGAGAATAACCATAGACTCATCAAGGAGAACTTGTTAGGAATTTGACGTGTCCCATCTATGCCAGAAAAGGACTACAGTCTGCTGCGATGGTGATTGTGGGAAAGTCTAAGACACCCATGGGAGAGCTAACCTTTCATTATTTTCTCCACAAATTATTTCCTTCTGAGGCTTTTTTTTTTTTTTAATAAGAATAATGTATACCACAGGACATTTAGCCCTATTCCCAGTGATCATTCCCAGATGAACTCAAAATTAGACATATATGCGTACATTTTTCCTTAACTGGGACTTAAAAGTCCTGGTGGTTTGGAAACTATTTTAAAAGCAATGAATACTGCATCAGACTTGAAACACACGGGTACCTCTTGAGCTTTTCTTCTCCTGGATGGTTTAACAACTGTTCTCGGAAGTGAAGAGAGAACTCCACCTCTCTACCAGAAAAGGCACTGTTTCACACTAACAACCTGACTAAGCAGATTCAGAAATTCTTCTCTCTGTTTTCTATCTGCTACTTCCTGATCTAAGCAAACACCACTGCACAGAAAGCTTGTTTCTCTACTCTTTACATGTTAACCAGTTAAGGAACCAGTACAACCATGCTGTGAGCAGTTTCTAATGGTGTTTTTCATATGTAAGACCATACATATGGAAAAAAATATTGGGATAACACAAAACAACTTACTTGAAAACCTTGCTGGCAAATACTAATTTGAAAAGTGATGGACAAAAATTCTGTCAAATTAATTTTCTCAACCACACAAGTGTCCATTATTGTTCAATTTAAGTGCCTCTAATCTACTGTGTGTAGTGTCTCCACTCCTGAGAGTCCAGAGAACTCAAGCCTCATCCTACAAGAGTAGCTCTGCCAGTCCCGATCCCACTTTCTGTGATCATGAAGATCTACTTACATTTGTGTCTCAGCTCCAGGCTAATCTACATCAACAAATATTTGCACTGGATATAGTTCTGGTAGCTTGGAATAATTTCATGACAGTGTGCACCAGGTGCTTTTTTCCTCTCGCATTTAAAAGAGGGTTCCATGTCCTGAGTTTCTTCAAAGAAATCTAGATACACTGTCATTTACCTTAGTTAGGAAGAGTCATTTAAATTAATGGATTTTCTCCCTAAGTTGCTGCAGCAAAACTTTCAGAACTCAGAAACTGACAATGAACCAAACAAAAATATCCACGTCTGAGATCACATCTCTCACTTTGGGGCGTGGGGAAGCATCATATCCGCAAATACGTGTGTACTGTCTGATCTGGAGTCTTCAGCAGCAAGGGTAGCAGATGCTTTCATACATCTCTATGAATTAGACAACATGGTTTTGTTGGCTTGAAGGCCAAACACACCCCTGAGTATGCCTACACAGATGCTGCAGTACCAGTTACGGCAGGTCAGGCATGCCTGCTGCTTGCCCATCCCACCCTGACAGCTGCCTCAGGCACCTAGAGTCCTGGAGCATAGACAGGTGTGGACTCCAGCACACCCCAGCATAACATCCAGCCAGGACAATCATAAACCTTGGTGCCTCAAGGCTTCTTCCAGAGACTGCAAACCCAGAACCAATGACACAGAAAGATTGTTCTTGTTCTATGTTTTTAGTTAATTTTTAAGATCTCTATAAACTTCCAGTTCACCTCTTAGGGATCACTGAACAATGTGTTCTTTAGCCAAGTAAAAGTGCTTGTGGTACGCTCCTGCATTTTTCTCTTCTGCCCTTGTGAAATATCCTGCAGAGACAAGAATATTTTTTTCTTGGATCAAAATGGAATTTTTTTTTCCTGAAAGCCCATGAGGTGTGTAATCAAAGCTGGCACTGGAGCATCCTAATTATGGAACCCAGCAAGGAACTTTTACACATATTTTGTGGACTTCAGATTTCTTGTTCACAGAATATTCTTGCTGAGAAAGAAGATACCATGAGAAAATTCAGGAACCAGAACCCAGACTGGCAGCAAGTATTTTTACACTTCTGCCCTTTATACTGTGGTCAAATTAAGAAAAATTATTCCTGTATTTGTAACATGTTTTTTTGAGAAAACATCCTGAACTCTTCAGATGTAGAACTGACTGATAGGGTGGCGGACAATAAAGGTTGTAGGGAGGAGGTCTTATGTTTTTGTTTTGCTTTATTCAGAAAAAACATGCATCTTCATAAAGTCATAGAATGCTTCAGGTTGGAAGCGCCCTTTAAAGATAATTTGGTTCCACTCTCACCACCACCCCTCCATGGGCAGGGATACCTTTCACTAGACCAAGCTGCTCAAAGCCTCATCCAACATGGCCTTCATTACCTCCAGCAATGGGGCATCCACAACTTCTCTGGCCAACTTTCTCCAGTGCCTCACTGTTCACTCTGAAAAGTGAAAAAAGTCCCTTTCACCTTTGCTACAGGCCCTCACTAGGTACTGGAAAGCTGCTGTAAGGGCCCCCTCAAGCCTTCTCCAGGCTTGAAACACAGCCAGAGAAAAATAGCAGGCCTGAAGTGCTATCAGTGCTAGCTGCTTTCTGCCGAGCTGAGTTGACCATTTTCAGATCCTTTCAGTCTGTGGTGAAAAGATCATTACCATGCTAGTCCCGGGAAGTCAGTCCTCCTGCAAGTAAACTCCTTTGTTATGAATATGGAACAGATGGAACCAAATCTATCTGCTCCATAGGAACAAAAACACTTACAACCTAGCTCTCTCTATTAAAGACTCTACTTAGCTCCTTTATAGCACTGGCTTTCTGTGCACTGCTGTGAGGTTTTGACTTTTTAGAAAAAGGCGCTTCATAAAAGCAATAGTTCTTAGTCCTAAACCAAAAGCAGCCTAAGAACAGTAGAAGACGAATGCTGCGTCTAACCCGCATGGCTCCTTGGAGATATGCAAATATTCAATTACTATTTTTTTAAGCTACAAAAAAGATTTTTTATGAGGAGGAAAGCCAGCCATATGTTGCAAAGATTATGCATCAATGGAAGTGAAATACATAGACAGTAATAGGCTACTTACTCTAATAAAGGTTGAATCTATCTATGTTGTTGCAAGAAGTAACAAGGATTATTGTTTAAGATATCTAACTGTGGATCAAGACAACACTTCTGCAAAGAAATCTGTATCGATCTTTGAAAAATTGACCAGAGACAAAACCCCTGGAAATTAAGTCCCTATGAATATTAGAAAAGATTTAATGCATCAATTTGTCTCCAAATATTGCATCATTGTAGGATCTATTTCCTAAGACTTTAACAGAAATTGTATCAATATTACAATCAGCTTTGCAAATTGAAAATATGCACAAATGGTAGCTGAAACTGATAAATTTATTTACTGACTCTGCTCATTAAGCAAGTACATGTAGAGGATCTGTCCCTTCTCTTATCATCAGAACAACAACAACAAAAGCTTATTCCTAGCCTCACATACATTTAGATACTGCTTACATCAACTTCTTATAAAAATACACACAACAAAAGTCAGAGGCCTCATTTACTTACAGTTTAACATGTTAGTACATTTATTATTTGGCTGCTTTTTCAGAATAATTGAAATATGGATTTCTGTGGCAGAATGCTTTGATTCTGACTAAATCAAGTCTTCAGGCAAATCTCCCCCCCCACCAGCAAAGGCACAGCTTGCCTGAAGTCATAACCTTTGTTGGCAGAAGGGAACTGGCCTTGAAACAGATCATGAAGCAGATGTTTTATGCCAAATCAGAGTCTAGGGATACACAGGCTACTGCAAATAAAACTCTTCTCCTGTCTGTTCAGTCATTTCAATTCCCTGCAGCGTGAAATATGAAGTTGCCAACAAGCAGCCAGTGCACTACACAGCACAGCAGGGAAAGCAAGTGCCACGGATGCACCAAGGGCTGGAAAACTCCTTCATTAGCTCTGCTTTTCAGCCCAAGCCTGAGCAGTGACATGTGGGCCATTCAAAGAAAGGCAATGGCACTTATAAAGACAAGTTTCAATTAGGTCCAATTATAGAAATTGTGTGCACTTGCTTGGGGGAGAAGGAGCTTCATATGGTTGTGCCACAAGTCATGGTTATTAGTGGTTCACAAAAAATGTGGAGTTCTTTAATTACTTTTATAAAAAATTTTGCACCTAAAATACATAAGCTGATAAAATACCCATCACAAAAAATATACCATCAGCTTGATGTCAATTCAGGGTTCTGCTGAACAATTTGGGACAGAAGACCTACAGGAAGTCTTGTTGTTAAAGCAGTTGGGTACCCCTACACCAGGAGAGGGTATGGGCCCTGCTACCACCATATCCGGGGAGGTGGTCCTTGAGCAAAAGACCAAGAACAGGGCAGTATTTCAGCTCCCCCTATTACTGTTCCCTCCATCTAAATATTTCCATCTGATTAAAGCTTTACTTGTCTAGAGACCCTTACTTTTGAAAGATAGATATTTTAAATCTACTTTTAAGACTTTTTTTCTTCTTGAAAGAGACCTTATGCTTTCAAGTCAGTTTCCATCCACATCAACACTACGATGACTCTTTCATGTGTTTCTAAGGTAAGACAAGCATTTTGTGTTGAAATGAAGAAACAGCTAACAATACAAGACAATCTTTGTCCTTGATTATGGCAGATCAGATATGGGGTTCAAGCTGATGATAATATTGTATTTGCACTTAAAACACACAAACAACACAAAAAACTGGTAAAAAAACCAAACATTCAATTCAAAAGATCCTACTGACAAGCTTTCAGGATGTTTAAAATCCACAACAGACATCACATTTTCAGAACACTGTGCTTCGTGTGCAAAGCAGTTTAGAAACCAGGCCAACAATTTAGATACTTAAGTGACAGCTAAGTACTTCGAAAATTATGACTGAAATTGGCAATGCTAAACACTTCTGACATATGGCCTGTAGTGAACACTATTTATTTTACCTACTTTGGACTGTGATCAAGGAAAAATAGAGTAGAGGACACATACCTGCCATTTGTTAAAAAAATATATACTGAAACTGCATTTACCCTGAGTTTAGGTGGTAGAGTTTGTTGGGTTGCATCTTTTTTGTTGTTGTTGTTAGTTTTGCTTCAGTTTATTTTGTTGCTGTTGTTTGAATTGTGTGTTCAGATATATTTCAGATCAGTGTTCTAAAGTCTAGACAGAGTCCACCCCTTAAATGGACTCTGCACCAAAACCAATGTAATTTTCTGAGCTTCAAGTCAAAATAGATCATGAATATCAAAACATCTGTATGCACAGTTGTCAGAATTCTTTTTCAGAACTCCTGTTAAAGTGAATATTTTTTTTTTTTTTGCATCCATATATTCTCTTTTCAAATCTGATGTAAAACTATCAGTAGGAATTTATGCTTAGAAATTTAAAAAGCTATTTCTTCATAAGAGGGCACCAAAAAAACCCTACCATTTTTTAGTTCTTTGTCCCCGTTCCCTCACAGAAAATTATAATTTCAGAGTCTGCTTGCTTTATTTGGTCTAAAATACATTTGAATAAGAGCTAAGGCAGTTTCAGGGCCTTTCTGTTGCTATTTTATTTGTGTGTCTTTTATTGCTGGTTGTTTTCTGGTTGGTTTTGTTTTTTGGGTTTTTTTGAGAATGTGCATGTACTTAAAATTTCACTTCATATTTATAAGAGTGGAGTTCAAATTTTCATGTACTTATCAGTACACAGAATATCATATGCTGTTCACAAGCAGTTTGAGGAGCAGCATACAACTTTGTGAAAATCCAGCTGTATACACACAAATACTAAGAGTGTAACTTTAATTTAAATTTCTAAAGCATAGTGTTTCTCATTCTCCTAGTCAATACAGTTCCAAAAATTTCCCTTCCTTTTCTTCCCACAACTTTAATGAGGCAGCAGGTTTCCCAAAAGATTAATTTTTGGATTAAGATTATATTTCACTCAAAATATTCTACAGTATAAAATGAAAAAGTCCTAGGCAGAAATACCTCTTCTCAGATAGATTAGCATATTAAGAAATATCCTCCCACAACAGTTCTTTATAAGGGCTTTCCCCAAGCTAACTCTTAACATGCATCTTTTCAATTTAATCCATAATTTGGTTAGAAGCAATGTTACTGTCTCTGATATGAGCAAGCAGCTGGCATTTCCAAGCAGGGACTGGCTCACAGGTCTGGGACCCTCAAATCATAGCAGACACTGACCATGCCAGGTAACTTCAAAGCTGCTGGAGAATTCACTTTGTCCTTCAATTAAGAAGGCAGAAATAGAATGGCACAACAGGTAGTTGGGAAAACTCCAGGGAAAAAGAACATTTTATATTTTGCATCCCAGAGATTTCAGTGGCAAACTTTTCTAGAAGTTGACATATTTCCTTAAGGAAGCTGGATCACATTTTGCAGAGAATGACTCCTTCTGCCATTTTCTTCAACAAGTCACATTTCAGTGGGAATGTCTCTAAGGCACATTGATTACCACATTTGTTACCAAGAAGGGAAAGGGAACTAAGCAGAGAGGAAGTAAAGTTAAAGAAAAGACAGATACAGCTCCACCCCAAGAAGTGTCACAAATTTATCTTAAATCTCATTTTCATTTTGTGAAAATGTGTAGTGATTATGGTTATGCCACATCAAGGACAAGAAACAATAGCTAGTCAGATCAACCCATAAAGAAGAATGATAATCTATAACAATCTTCACTGGCATTTAATATTACAACTATCTTGCCCTTGTTAAAACATCTTAGCTTCTGAAGATCACCATTTTTATAATCACAACAGCTAAAACCTTTACCATATAAAAATTATTTTTTGTCAGAGATCTAATCAATATCTCCCAGAGAAGTTGTGGAGTCTCCTTTGCCAGAGATATTCAAGAACCAGCTGAACCCCAACCTGTGCCATGTGCGCTGGAATGACCCTGTAGAGGAGGAAGGTTGGACCAGGCGAACTACTGAGGACCCTTCTGACCTTATATTTTCTGTGATTCTGTGGTTCTATAATATGTGACTCTTTCATATTATTATTTTATAAATATACATGTGTATATATACACATGTGCATCCATATACATACACACATACATGCTAAATTCATGGTAAATATAGAAAAAAAGATCAGTCAGTTGAGAAGAAAACATTTTTACAAATATTTCCTCTTTTTGGAAGAATAGTATCTTTAAGACAACACTCATCCTTAGGAAAAAAATCTAGGAATAGATTTTATGTTTATATTAAGCCAGGAAGATAATCAAGTGTTCAGATCTACTGTATTCACAGCTGCCTCATACTGATTTTGGGAAAGATAGGGTGCATTAATGTCATGACACAAGATTTCAAAACCTCCATGGACCAGAATCATCCCTGCAGAAATTTCTTTATGTCTGTGGTTAAACAGAAACCTTCCCTATTACATTTGAGTATTAGCCACAGGAAGTTTCTCAGGGGAATACCACTACCTCTACCGATTTTATCATGCCCTTTCCTTGTGAAATATTTCCCTGAAAATAATTGGAACCTAATGATGGTTCAGAGGAGTCTCTACACGAAAGAAAGAAATAATAGGAAGAAATGTTATGTTTGAGACTGTACTTTCTTTTCATCAGATCCTTAGACGTACAATGGGAACTGTCAGAGCCACTAACCAATTAATTTTCTAATCTCTTTGTAATGAGTTTTTTTCTCCTTCAACCCTTGTTTGTCTCCTTTGTAGCAAACAAAAGATTTTTCATTTATGTTTTGATTTTCTTAATTTTACACCATGCTAAAATGCAAAAGTGGAAGCAAAAATGGAGATACCTTGACAGAACAAAATATAATATGTCTGTCTTTTGATACCTTGAAGCATGATAACCTCAAAAAGTAGTATGTTAAGAAATTGATTTTGTCTATCTGAAGTACATGAAAGTCTGAAGGTCATGTTGGCAGTCTGTCCTCCATTGCTGTTAAACCCCATAATATTAATTTTGACCTCTTTCTTATCATTCTAGTAATTTCTTCATACTCTGTGCCAAGTTCATGGGCCACTCTTACAGTGCTCCACAGAACTACTTGCAGAATATGAAGAAGTCACCTGTATTACTTTTTCCTGGGATCCATATATGACTCATAAACCCATCTTATGGAAAAAAGGCAAAGAAAAAAGACAGCATGGAAACAAAATGAACCAAAATGCACTAAAACTGCAGGTAGACAGACTTCTCACTTATCCTGTAGGAAATTTGGACTTGCCAAAAAATTAAGAAATGTGGTTCTGGATTGTTTTTTATCATTCTGCTTTGTTGATTAACCTGTTTCTGTTCTTAAAATGAATTACACCATCTTGGGTCTCCACTGTAAAATTTTATCAAGGAGGAAACAAATCATGCCGGCAGTGATGGTCCACATTGAAGTGGAATGCATAGTAAAATACAATTTTCCTCAAATGAATTGCCGAAACCGTTGATCTTTATCTAAATGTCCATAATAACTGTTTTGTTCTCTGTGACAGCTGGGAGAAAAAAGAAGGTGTTCCAAAAATCATTCTTTCAGCCAAGCTTCTTGTTAATAAAACTTAGAGAAACATTTGTGATTAATGTAAGTTACTAAGTCCTCTTTTAATGCCTAAACGTGACATTGACTAATTTACACAGTTTTGATTGAGCTGCCACTGAGTATTTCAAGTGGGACTGTGAACACAAAAATGCTGTAGCACTGGTGTATGTTTCCAAGCAAAGCTACCACAGGTGCAGGCACTACAGATGAGGAACCTTATTTCTGGCAATAACTTCTAACCACACTGGTTGATTGTTCTGCTCAGGACTGGGTGAAAGACCCAGAAGTGAAACCTACCTAACAATCCCCTGGATGTGGCATATTTTGCACGGGCATGGAAGTCTGGTAAAACAAACTGAGAGGGAGCTGTAGTTTTTGCGACCTGGTCGGCAGCACTTTAAAATATTGCAATGAGAGACTGCTAGACCCCTCGTAATTTAATTTTGAGACTCATCAGTGCAACAAAGCATGTGAGCTGGAACCTGGGTACTTTGCAGAACATCTCCAAACAGTTGTCAAGCAGATGCTTCCGTCCTCAGAGGCAGCCTTGCATACATCGTTCAGGTGAGAGCTATGTAAGAGCAGTTTTACATTGACACTTATGAAAAATAAATAATATCCAAATTTTAAGGCTTCAGACAATTGGTTCAACAATAACTATCTTTGCCTTGTGATAAATGTTTAAAATGTATTCTAACACAGTTATTAATTTGAAACTCCACTAGCATTATAATTTATCTGCTTATACTGAAATGCTGATAAAATAACTTTAGAAGTCTTGTGAAATACAAGAAAATTTGATAAAAGAGATTGTTAAACAGAAACCTACCTATATCAGTTGCTTATGTATGAACTACATAATACTGTTATTGTCATCATCCTCTCTAGATCATACTTTTATTTCTGAAAAAAATATATGCTTTGCTTCTGAACCTCTCTCTGAGAAAGATATTTTGTACCTCACTGATGTGCCTGTGGACTTCTGGCTACACCATTCCTCCCTTCTATTTTTCGATGTTGTTTACAGATGGGACGTCAGATCCCAGCTCCATGAAGCACCAATGGGAATTGCATTAATAACTTCATGCCCATGGGGAAAATTCATGACTTATCTGTGCACCAGTAGCCAGAAGTAAAGAGGTGTTGTAACAAAGCCCTCTTCAAGAGGACAGGCTACAGTCCTTCACAGTCTTGAAGATCCTGAAGAGAGGCACTACATTTAAGGCAGACAGCAAGTCCTACTGCAACTGCTGTTACAGATCCTGGCTTCTGTCCCAACACAGGGCTCTGTGCTGTAGGATAACAGAGTAGTCTTCAGCGCCCCACACCTGAACGTCTTCTGCAAAATCTCAAAGTACCAGACAGAAGTTCTCCACATGCATGACCCAGTATTACCAAAAGCAGAAGTGTCAGAAAAAAACTACTTAAAAAGGAAGATCATATCTTCAGAATATTTTCACCTACAACTCTTAATTATAATGTATATGAGGTAAGCTGTTCTGGTCAATCTTTGCCTGAACACATTTTGAACACCACTAAGACTGAATTGTCAGGGCTCTTCAAGTTGATGAATGTATCTCCGTTCCATTTATCTTTCAAATAATTATCATTCCACCGCCAAAGGATCAGCAACAGCAATGTTATTCTCCATAACCATCAAAAGGAGCCTGGTTGCATTTGTGCATAGAGGTATGATATAAGTGAGATTTTGATATACCTTCAAGCCATTCTTAATTCTCTAAACTTGTGCTGTATCTAGCTGGCTATTACTCTTAATACTTTAAATATTAAATGTCCATGATGTAAAAAGGAAGGCCAGGGAGACTTCAGAGGCAGTAAAAGTCTTATTTGACCAATAATGTGGATGACCTACTGCTTTTCTGAGGGAAAGTGGAAACATTTGAAATCCTGGAAAGATTTTTCTGTAATTTTTCAGAATAAAGCATTTCTGTGTACGTCTGAATACCCTTGTGAAAAAAACAAAATCTTATTCTACATGATTTATACTGACTTGCCAGAATCTTGGAGATTGAAGTATTAACTGCACGTGCCATTTTGAGTCCAGAGTCCTGGCCACCCTGTCTGAAGAGTATGCATTACTTGGAAATAAGAAAGTTATTGAGAATTCTGTAATGTTTTCCTTTTTCAAAGCCTCCTCTAATATCAGAGGGTTAGGTAGATTAGAAACAAATTTGCTTTTTTTAAATTCAAGTATTTAAAAAATATGGAGTTGAATGTTGAATATTAACTTATGAAACAGGATCCTCAGCCAGCTGCTCAGCATGTGGAAGTATTTTTTCATTGAGGGAGTTTAGTTTTGGTCTAGTGGTTGCAGGCATGCATATATAATCAAGTTTGTATCATGACACATACAGTATCACCAAAGAAAGTGCTGCCTTGGTGATTTAGTCTGAGGAACAGAGAGGCTTAACATGCTGATGACATGGAGGCAATGAAGCACAACGCTGTTATTCCAAAAGTCATGCTATGCTATTTTCATTTCTGTTGGCATCTGCTCCATGTTATGAAATGCATACTTCCAATACAACAGCTCATTAAACAGGCTTCAGTTTGCTCAGAAATAAAATTAGAATACTGTTACAGAGTTACAAGTCCTCAGATAATTATTAATACTACTCTCTGCGTCTGTGAGTCCTTTCATCCACAGAATCCACGTGCTTCACCTTATTAATCTCATAACATTCCAGTGAAGTATCACTACAATGAGTCTCACCCACCAAGTGCAGTAACTTCTGAGATGTTAAGTTGTAGCTGTTGAACATCAAAACTGATTTAAAGTAAGGAATGATGAATGGTCCATCAGGATTTAAAGAGCTGTGAGCAATTCATTCAGCTGTACTTCCAGCAGAACACTAAAATTTAAACACTTACTTTAAAGAAAATTGCAATGGGATTTTTACAAGAATCATGAATGTAAAAAAGTACAGTCACCAGTAGGAAACATTTAGTCACCATTTGTCTTAAGGCAGGTGCCTCACATACAGATTCATCAAGTTCCTAATGGTCCCTATAAGCTTTTTATCCATGATCTGACCAATCTATCTTTTTAATGCTTGTGATTGGATGATCAGAAAACATTCAATACATGCTTTATTTCTCTACAAAATGAACTGGCCTTTTTCAAGCAGCTTAGATGGGAAAGAAAAAAAAACACAGAGAAAAGAAAATACTGTAATTCACTTTTCTGTGGTCACTCCTTCACTGTTGCTAATGACCAAAATCAGTACTTCAGTAGAAAGTAACGTCACCAATCTCCACAGGAGGGTGAAGACCTTATAAGATATGCTATAGACAATGTTCAGAAATGCAAGGGTAGTATAACCTCCTCTCTTTTCTTTTTCTGTTGCTGTCAGGACCTTAATGGCACTTCAATTTTTAAAGCACATGAACCCAAACCTTATTTTTAAACTTTCTTTCTGAATGACATTCATTCCCTTTGAAAAACTCAGGCAACAGAGACCAGTGCATCCATGGGTTCTCTCCTCATTCTCCTATATAGATTTCTCCCAACTCCCAAATTATTCAACAGCTTTTAATGTTCTCTTTGAGGATTCTAAGAACACAAACAACGTCAAAATCTATTACACACTGGTGATTATTTCTGCTTTCTTTTAAGCAGGACCAGTACTTAATCTTTTTCTGATGCTTTCTAACAGAAATCAGTCCTTTAATCTACACACTAGGCTAAGCATGAATCCTCTTTAAAGGTCACCTTCCTTGTCTGTCTAATGTTATCACAAAAAATATTTTTTAAAGTACACATTTATCAAACCCTCTCAATTGCTTTGATTTCATTCAGAACATCTCAAGTGATTCTACTAAACCAGCTATCAAAGCAGGATTTGTAGTAGAGTGGCATGTCTGATCCCACTCCTGTCAAAGTAGAATCAGTGTTTGTGTTGATTGGGTCTAGACTGAAAGGTTAATGGGGAACCTGGCAATAAAACAATGTTTATCTAAAGAGAAGTTCAATTAATAGCTGATTCCCTCAGCATCCTTTAATAATGTTCTTCAGTTAACCTTAATTTTTCAGTTTTTGGTGCAAACCAGGATATCCAAAGAGAAAGTCCGAAAAGTGATCTTCATGTTTTCAAAAAACAATGGGGATATATAAGCACCAGCAGTACCTGAATTAACTAAGGCCTGTTGAATTACAGACAGGATGCCTTTTTTCACTTTCTGAAAGACAAATCCTATCTTCATTTTCAAAAAAATATATATGCTATTTTGGTCAACCATTTGACAACTAGAAACAATTTTTAATAGAAGTTTAGCCTACGAGTAAATAAAGTGACTTCACTGTCCCTTAGTATAAGCTTACTATAAGTCAAGTATGGTATGACAAGATTTACAATCATCCTGCCCTACTCATTCCTCTAAAGCTCACACAGCTCTCTAAAGCTAAATTTTGCCCCAAGTCAAATCTTTGATTTTGAGTCCCATATTTACAGATTCAGGATGGAAAAATATTGAAATTAGGCCTTTAAACCATGCAAGTCATTGATAAAAGAGGACAAAAACCCCCAAGGAGAAGTTTTCTGAAAGACTTTTTCATTCAACTACCAAGTGAAAAAATGACTGCTTATAAAGAAATCATATATTCTAAGTATTGGATGATTTTAAAAAAATAATAAATAGGTATTTCTAGAGTAATACTAGTTAAATATTACTATGCTACCTCAGCTGGGATACGACAACAAAAACACTGACTGATTTACTCTAAAAAGTAAGTATTCTAAGCAATCTAACCAAATTACCTATAGTAACCTTTGACTATGACCTTCTCATACTCTTCAAGAGGCACACGAGAAGTCCCACTATTTTCTTTAAATTTTCTCCTTTTCCAGCAGGAATTTCTTCAGGTAAATCAGGCTCAAATTCTGAGAGTGTACTTACATCCTCAGACAGCACCTCCTACCAATAGACCTACAGTCAGCAGCATAAACTGCTGCATTGATGACACCAACTGGCTCTGATAAAGCAAGATCTTCAGGTTTATTGCAGGATGATTAAAAGAGCAAGAAGTGTAGTTTTTTGGGGGGACTCACATTTACATTTTCTGATAAGACAGAATTACAGTTCACAGTCTTTCTGTTCTTGCTCCCACTACATCAAACTAAATCTCTAGCAAACACGGAGATCCCTAAATCAAATAACTGTCTTACAGTGAGTCATGCCTGTTCATGCAAAACATTGATATCCACTAATATTAAGCTGGTGCTCAAGCAAGAGCAGTGAGTTCTATGCAGCTGTTTAATATCATTCTTTTTGAGCACATGAAAAATACTAGTCATAGCAAGTGTTACCATCAATTACAGTGAAGATTTCTCAGTAGTTTTCTCCTATATAGTATCACAGACTATTCAGACTTACCTCTGCAAAGTTACCTTTCTTAATTCTTGCTATACTGACCACAATCCTAAAAAAGTAATAGCCAAGCTGTCAACCTGGAAACTTCCAGGGTCTTAGTCATATTGTCAGGTCTGTGTCAATTTCCATGAAAAGGGAACACTGCACTTCCTATGCTAACTGATGATTTATAGAGGGATATGTGCACCTCTTCCCTGTGAGTTAAGACTTCTAAATTCTGTCAATAATTCTTCATTAAAAATCAAAAATCCATAAAGGACCAGCAGCAGCAAGCAGTGGTATTTTTGAGTCCTGACCATTCCCAGCCAATTCAGGGGCTAAGACACTTGGAGAGACCATTTCATTATAGGTTCTACCACATTATTTAGGTAGAAAGTAGTGAGCAGGCACAGGGTAAGTCAACAATAACAATACGAATTATGCTTATATATTGAGACAAAAAGACAGTAATCCTCCCAAAAATCAATCTGATCACAAAATATGGAATTGCAGAGGAGAGAAAAATGGATAGAGAATTGTAGCAGAGGCTAAAGAAAAATAACAGCACAAACAAACACTCAACTCTTAAGGACTCACAAAATACGGTAGAAGGAGGTAAAGAGAGCAAGTTTAACTAAACTGTCATCGGGGCTGCTACTGACTCAACAAGAGCTCAGCCAGAGACCTTATTAATACAACAAGCTAACTACCTAATTAATAGGCAGAAGTAAGAGGTGTAGGTATTAAAACACTTTTTTCTACTACTGTTTTTTCCTTAAAATTCTTAGAATCAGAGAAGCCTCCAGATGTGTGCAGAATGATTGCCCAGCTACCTGGCAGCTATTAGAGAAAAATGACAGCAGGATTCAAATAGTTCCACAGTCTTTGGAAAATTATGAGGACTACTTCCAGAAACAGAGGTTGAACCAGCTAACAGAAGACACATTTTTTTACCAGAAATAATGCAAATCACATGTTTTCTTATAGAAGCAGCAGATAAGATTGTCAGGATAGAATATAATTTGAACAAAAACCATCAGAATCAGAAATTTCAGGAAAAGAAGGAATTAGGTCAGAAAAACAAGGGTAGTGGGGAACAAGCACACACACAAAAAATATCAAGGGAACTGTAACAGCAGGTTTGTTGGGAATATATTCTATGAGAAAAATGAGTATGGGATGATTATCTGTTATTAAGAAGCATACGTACAACTGAAAGAACAACTTTACAAACTGCTTCTTAATTTAGCCTTAAACACATAAACTATTTAAAAATATTATTTATAACCATAATTAAATTCAAATCGTGACAGCACACTATCCAGAATCGGTCACAAGCAATACAATTTCACCAAAGCTTTCTCAATTGACAATCAGAAGCTTCATGCAAATAAATAGTAGCAACAAAGGCACAGTGATAGTGTCACATTAACAGTGAGACAAAAAAACAGCATAAGCATTTTGAAATAAACTAAGAAAGATACATGTAAGAGATAAAACTACAAAGAAATAGTAGGAAAAAAATACAAATAATTCACAGGTTTAAAACTTTTTAAAAGGATTTTTAGAAGATGAAAGGGGCACTTTTCTCAAGAAGAATGGAGAAAAAAGCCCCACAAGTTATGTTTAGATACATAAAAAGTAAAGGCTGCTTAGTGTTAGCAAAAACTGTCAGAATCTTGTGGAGAACAGAAGAGATGCAATAGAACTGTGAATAAGAGCAAACCTACCTTGTTGTTCAAGGAAAAAGGTACAGGTGTATAAAAATGAAAAGGTTCACAGTGATCAAATGACTAAACAAACAATATACATAAAATCTTGGAGGATATGATGAAAATAACACAGATATTTTACCCATAGATAAGGATAAATTACGTAGTTCTCTGAAAAAACTGAACCGATGACTCAGAGAAAAGCATCTACCACACCCTAATATTAGTATAACTTTTGACAATACACTGGTGCTTCCAAGAAAATAACAGCTTTTAAGCTCTAGCTTAAATCAACAAAACAACTTGGTTTGGCAACTGAGGTCAGGATTCTGCAGAAATCTGTACCAGTCTGCTTCTAGAGACATGTTCCTCTTTTTATTTCAACAGCCCTGATGTACACTGGCCAAATTGCAACTTATACTTTTACTTAACACATTAATAAGGTATCTGCAATTAAGTTAAAATAATGGAAATTATATGATCATTTTGAAATACATAATTATGTAATATTATACATTTTAGGATTTTTTTCCCTTCCTAACTTTTGAGTTCATCTCACCTTGCAGAGTACCTCATCTTAATTTGAAAACCGAAAGTTATGTTCCCTTTCAAAGGATATTAAAAACATTGTCATGACACTATTTTGTTTCTGCTTTCTCTATATTTAATTTGCTTCTGTTTCAGTAGTAATACTATTTTGTTTGTTTTCAGGCTGGCATACACTAACCTGAGCACCTGATACTAAGTAAAAATTGAAACTTTAGGTTATGATCTATTATTTGCCTCCCCAGCCTCACACTGTGCACACCCTAACTAAATGAAAGTTAATTTCTCTGTAAATATTTAATAACCTTTTCTTCTTCCAAAAAGCAAACTCAATCAGTACTTTTGATTGAGTGACTGTAAAGTTGAATTCACTTGCTTAATGTAAATTTGCTATCAGATGAATTTTTCCTTGCATTATCCAAGAATGAACGTGGAGATTCAAATTTACCTGAGCAATATGTGAAGACAATGGCATAACAAAGAATGGTCGTATTTTCCAAATGAACAGCCCAGTCAAAGAGACAGTGATTGTTCACAAATTATTTCATTTTCTGAAGCAAAAAAGCGCAAACCACATCCTTAAAAGGTAAACTGTGGAGATTTTTGACAAAGCACCAGACAGTAATAAAGCTAACCAACCACTTCATATTTCTGTCTTTCCAGGGGTCTAGACTACACAGCAGGTTTTGTACCCCTTTAACAGAACATGCCAGACTGATCCTAAATAGCCAGTTTCTCTTTTCTCCTGCAGAGAGGGCCAAGGTTTCAGATCTGCTGAGCAAAGGAAACCTTTCATGGCAAAGCAGTAATTTCTTTAACATGCAGGTGCAGAAGGGTAACAAAAGTGGTCTCCACAGCCTGATCTAGCACCTGCTTACAATTTTGATGAGGAAACAAGGAGCATTTCAATATCTTCTTTCTTCAGCATAGACTAAGAGAAAAACATCCCAAGATGGACAACTGTGCCTTGAGAAGGTCTGCATATCATTGTTAACTTATTATACAGTGCTTCTCAGAAATTTCTGCAATGTCAATGCTCTTGTCAATGCCCTCAGCAACGCAAAGGGTGAAGGAAAAATCACTTAAACTACAGAAAAGAAGGAAAAGTGCTTTTGAGTCACTAAAACATTTCTAAAAATTCAATTTCAGCTAAGCTTAGGTTAAACTAATACTTTACATCTCTTT
>JAODKT010001809.1:598253-637216 GCA_027576195.1 Cossypha heuglini | reverse complement strand
TTCCCCTTTACTTTCATCTTTGATTTTCATCTTTATCTTTTTTTCCTTTTAAAAATATTTAGAAAACCAATTATTTTTTTCAGGCTCGCACTTACTTATGCCATTCCAGTGCTACATTTTATTGCACCTTGATGATAATACTGCATTCCTTAGCTTAACTATTCCTGCTTATTTGACTGATGATGGCCTGGAACTGAACTTAAAAAAACTAACAAAACAAAACAAAACAAAACAAAAATAAAAAAAAGATTGCACCATTCCAAGGCAGTCTGATATCAGAATTTTGAATTACACAGAACTCTTGTTAAAGCGACACAAATACAACTGGGCCTACACAACACAGATTTGTTTACCCCTGAATGTAATCTAGTAAACTCTCATGTCTTTATACTATTTCTCATATCAAACTCCAGTTTTAAATAACATTATTTAAAATATTATTTTTAGAATTATTTTTAGTATTGTGTTTCAGCACAAGAACAATGCACAATTTTTCTGATGAAAATGCACTACTCACTAGAGGTTTGATGGAAGAAAAATAAATTAATGGGTAACTATCCACTAAGACTGTTATTTCCCTGTAGATTATGGAAGGGAAAACAAAAATCTCAATGTTGAAGAAATGAGGCTGAAAGCAGGGATCATACGTACTCAGTTTCTCTGGTGAAATGAGGTGGAATGACTGTTTCACAGTAGAAAGGCCAGCTACACATATGAAAGCAATATTTATTGGGATCTGCAGTCTATCTAAAGCTTTCAACTCTGTTGTCTAAAACTAAAAACAGGAAAAAAAATAAAGCTGGAGCAGCCAAAACTTGTTACAAATGAAAGCTACAGGTACAAAACGAGTCGATGAAATAAGATCTTTGTTGGGAGTATTAAACACTTGAGATAGTTGAAATTATATGACCTGCACAGTGGAGTCAGGAAATCAGGTGGCTTAACCCACTGGGTTTTAACCTCCTGGTGTTTTCACTTCCTTAGACCCACATGATGCTGCCTGCATCTTGTCTAGGTGCCTGGAGTAGTCCTGATACAGACCTCCTTACCTGCTTGCTGCCTGCTCCCAGGCCACTCCCATTGCCATGCTGACAAAACCAGCTCACCCATGAAAAAGTTGTGGGAGAAAGGAAGATAGAAGAAAGAAGCCACTTGGCTAAATACTAGGATTATTTAGCCTGAGAAATTACAGTTTTAAATACCACTAGGCTACTGACATCAGCAGCGTAATATCACTTAAGAACTACACAGACCTCACTTTCCTTGGATGATAAATACTACAGAGACAAGAATATTTCATCTAAGCAATTATGAAAATCAAGGTATTCCACATAAAAAGGATTAAATATTTTTCCTCATTTTTGGGGACAATTTCTATCCTCCTATTCTTGCCCCACCTCAGAGTGCTGAAATAAATATAATGATGCATTTTGTTTTAAAAGTCACCTGTGGTTCACTGAGCAGGCTGGCATGCTATTTCATGTGAGAAAAGGAGCTATGATTTAATGTAATTTTCACTAGCTAGATTTCTAGCTAATGTATCGGGGATAGTTTACGCCTGTGTTCACTGTAAAGCATCTGCATCATATACCGTTTGCCCCTCTGTATTTTCACAGAGTATAGGTGAAAAATCAGCTGTGTTTCTTACGCTTGCTGTGCAACAATGGTAAATCTCTCTATACTCACAGATGTAGAAATACTCTCGGCCTGGCCTGAACTCAAATCCCAGCGAGAAGGGCGTGAAGAGCTGGAACTTTTCCGAGAACTTCAATGGTCCATTTGGGGAATGCGGTCGATTACACTCCCACCTCTTGAACCCTTTGGAAGTGTGATCACAGGAGCTGTAGCCATCAAAGTTCACCATGTACAGAACATAGCGTTCGGTCTTATCTTCTGACACTGAATCTTCGTAGTGAGGGCAGAACACATCCAGGTAGTCATTGATGCAGACATCTATGTGGTAGTCACCTCGCTGGAATCTGAAATCACAAGAAGAGTTCAAACATAAGCACAGTTATCTCAGGATGACCCTGTTGCAGGGTGACACTCTCATATGAAAGGGCATCACTAATGGCACTTCATTTCACTCCAGCCATGCACATTCCCTCTCAAAAATTACCCTTAACAGTTCACCAGAGCTATCAGAGACTTATTATGCTGTAATATGACCATACAACCTTCTGGATAAAGGTTACAAGGAGCTTACAAAACAAGCCTGTTGCTATCACCCACACAGTTAGAGGCTATTTTTCCTATGATTGACTGAATAATAAACAAAGAAAGCGTCTGTCTTATTTGGTTGGGGTTTTTTTTTTTTAATTGAAGAAAGAAAAAAGAACCAAAGAAACCAAAACTGTATCAGTTTTCCCAAATCAGTGTCTATATAAACATCTGTATATGCGTGCAAATAAATAACCCAAACATATCCTTTTCTCTGAATCACACAGTAATCACCCTTGTGCTGAAAGCTGTGAGTACTGGTGAGTACTTATAGTTGCTACAAGAGTACAAGCAGGTTACTCTTTCATCGTAATAAGCAACAGTTTGTCAAGATGCAAAGAAAAGTCTTTATTGCTTTTTAAAGAGACTTGAAAAGCAGTGCTTCTCCTTTGCCAAAAGTGCACATTGAAATGTTGCTCAGTTCAGATAAAAGGATTCTGGGATACAAATTATCAGCACTCAGCCTAATGTGACAGATCTGAATGAGTGCCAGCTGAGAAATGCAGTGCAAGGCACCAGCCCAGATGCATTTTATTATTGCTGTTATTATTACTGATGACTCCATAGAGATGTGGGATTCTTGTTTGCTGGGGGTGGGGAGGATTTCCTTGTTTCTCCCCTGCACGTTTTGCTTATATTACTTTTCTAATGCCTGCCATAGTGTCTGGAAGAAACTATGGGGACAAATTCACTGCCTTCATGGGAACTTATACCATGATAGATTTAACAATTCCATAAACCAGGTCTGTGCATTCATTAAACTCCCTGGGGCAGCTAAAGAAACCAACCACTGACCTACTCCACTTCAGGCTGACTGGGCTACTTGTAGCTACTCTCTTTCACAGCTGCAGTTGTCAAGTGTACCACAGAGCAATAAAAAGGCCATGACAGATTTAACTATAATACTTCTTTTTAGCTGAGGGGCATATTTTAAACACCTGATGGGCTTGAAATCTGCCATCTGGATCCTTCTGTCTAATTTCAAAGAAAAAGCAATGATTTTCTGGCCCTCCAAGGATAAATTCAGAGCAAACGACACCTTTTCATATCCCTACAATAATTTAGCTTCAATAAAATAGCTTTTTAAAGGGGAAAACTGAATACGCATCAAAGAATGATAGATCTGTATAATTTCAGTCAGTGCACAGCCTCACAGTTCCACTCTATAACTTGGAAAAGCCTTTTTGAACCACAGTTCTTCCAGGAGAATTTACATTTATCAAAACTGTTGGTCAATATACATATTTTTGTACTCTAGTGCTTTCAAAATTTGTCACCTGAACACATAATGTCTTAACAAATTTGCAAAAACTTATTGTTTTCAAATTGGCATCTGTTCTCTGAATCAGCTAACAATATGTTTTTCTTACAGGTAATGGAAAAGAGTGTAAGTTTCAAATAGAAAAGATGCATTCAGGCAATAATATCTCAATTTATTTTTCAATTACAGTTTTAGTAAGTAAAAATTGATACACACTTATATATATAACTGTGTTTGTGTGTGGACAGTCTTGGGGTTTTTTTTCCAACCATGTAGGTGATAAGTCCATTTTTCTTAAGGGATTCTCAAGGTTACCTCTTTCATCAGCCTGTGCCTTCACCATAATGCCCAGTTACAGTTCTGTGACACAAACTATATGCTTCCAGAGTTATGCTTATGCAATACATCCAACAGATTGACCCTCTCTACCATTAGACTTGTACAATGTATGAACTTATATGAACTGTTTTTCCACATTATTTTAAAAGTTGATGGAGAGCAATAGGAATTTCTGAGGTACAATCCATCCAGCCTCTTTAGTACACTATAATGAGATGGATCACACTTCCAGGAGCAGCTAATTCTCTCCTTTAAGAAAAAGGAGAGTCTAGAGAGACAGTGTCTGTACTGTGAATAGCTGAATTTGAAGGGAAGAATCCAACAGCACAGTCCACAATAATGGAGATGATAAGTGCAAGGAGACAGACAACTAAATGTGTGATCATACCTTGATTCCAATTTAGCAATGAAATCAAACTTGTAATCTGCACTAGTGAGATGGTGAAGAAAAGGAAAAATCAAACCTCATCTGACTCCCTTTTAGCAAAGTTTCCCTCTGTATTCTTGTTAAATAACCAAAACCAAATCTTCTTTGATCACTGTATTTTAGTAGATTCCTTCTTATTTCTTTTTTCCTAAATGTTGAAACAGTTGAGTGTCTTCATTCATTCCAGCACGCACCGGACTCTGAAGCGCTGCCTGCAAAGCAGGTCTGAGGATGAAGCACATCACCAAGTCCTTTTTATCACAGTGTCGTCTCCTCCCTGTTCCCCTGTTTTCTCAACAGTTTCATTCGTCAGTCATCCGCCACAGGTAGGAAGTGTTTACATTTAAAAGTCTAAAAAGGGAAGGAGATTGTGCAAATTTTAAGTGATCTAAACTGGCCTTTAGCCAATATTGTTGGCACAGCAGTGAAACTCCTCCAGGGAAAATATGTGCCAAGGTATTTCATCAAGCAGCTCTGAGTGAAGTCTCTTTACTCCAGATTATTAACCAACTGTGAATCAGAGAGCAGATATTTGTTTCCTGTCTTGCAATATCCTAAAGAAGTCAGTAATCAATAACTCAGCAGGTGTGCTAAAAAGAGATGTAGAACAAATTTTTTGTTTCCAAAAGAGGCTACATCTCCAAATTTTCTGTTAGAGTGAACTGAGACCATTCCTGTTTCTCCAGCTACAGCCAGCATGCTGTATTTACCTCCTCAAAGAGGAAAGGTAAAATCTTCTAATTGGAACAGAAAAGGAAGGGATAGCAATGACTAATTAACAAAAAATTCATCAGCTCAGTCCTCAAAGCTATTAAAGGAAACACTTCACAAACACACTTCCAAGAATTTAAAACTACATTTGAGTGGAAAACACTTAGCATTTATAGGCTAAAAACCTCTAACTTAGTCAGATGAAACAAAAGCTCCATTTCAAATTAAAGCACTGATCAACATTTAGCCATCTACATACACTGAGGATTGAAACATCTAAAGGGAAGATGGAGTCCATTAACAGACATATTTGCACATATGACAAGAATAGCAGATGTCCTGTCCCTTTTTCTAGTCCGATTCCAAACAGAAAACTTGTTAGTATGCTACTTCTATACTTTCTCTTGTCCCAATTAGGTCATCATCCTGTTCTGGCAGGCCCCCACCCAGACGCCCACGTCTTTTGGAGCCATGTGGTTAACAGGATCTTCAATCTAGGAAGAAACCAGCTCTATCTAGATTTTGCATAACAGAATATGGTGTTGTGGTAGAAACCAACCAAAAAGGCTTCTCCAAAAATCTGACAGAATCTACACACCTTTTTGCCAATAATGTCATTTGTCTCCATGCGCTCTAGCTTACACACAGCAAAACTCTTCTATTCTTCAAACATAATTAACCTCTGATTTTTGTCAGGTGGCATTCAAACAGTATCTTGGGAAGCTGCACACTACAAAGCCAGCTATTAGGCAGTGGCCTTGAAAAAACCACTTTGTAGTTAAGCAGTTTCTACACCTAATATTTCCGTAACTTACAAATATCAGCTTGCTACACAAAACTTCAACACTGCTTCCAGCTGTCTGAGGAATATTTCCGTGCTAAAGTGCTACTGATGAAACATCCAGGTATTCAGGATGCAGAGAGAGAACTTCATGGTTATTTTAACCACAGAAAAACAAGACTAGCAAAACATTTTGTAAATAATTTGTGCCTTCTGTTTTCTGCTTATCCATTAGCAAAGGGAAAGTACATGGTCTGTGCATGCTTTTCTTCATAATTTTAAGTTCTGAAGCCTAAGTGACTCATCTTGAACTCAATAACTTTGCTGGTCACCGGAAAAAAAGTGACAATTTATTTAAAACACAGTAACAATTTTGTTTGGTTTCTCTCTTTCTTCCTTGGAATAAATGCTACAAAAATCCAGTTTAAGAACAACACAAAGAACAGTAATTGTTCACTTAGATAGATAAAAAATTGCAATAGCTTCTGCTTGTTACCTCCCTCAAAATTCCTATTAGTTATATTCTATTGCCCTTCCTGTAAAATCAACACACCAGATGCTCCACTTCAAGATAAGTGTACTGGAAAATTTGCTTTTTACTGTATCAACCTTTCTTTATTTGGAACCTGTTCTGTCAAATGCATGAAGCAAGGCTTCACTGTGAACCAGAAATGATGCCAAATAATTGCTCTGACAATAAATTATGAAATTCTGGTCTTCAGTCAGGTATTGGAAGTGATCAGATGCAAATGGCCCCTGTTCTGATGCTTGGTACCTACACAGCCTGCTAACACCAATGTGCAGAGGACACTGTCACTGCCAAATGCCTCACCCCTGTCACCTTTTTCTCAAATGATAACCTGAAATGTAAAATAACATCAACAAAATTCACCAAACTGATTTATTCTTGGGGAAAATACAAATTACAGTTATCCACAATTCTTCAGAATAGCACAGCACAATGTTACTTGCTCTGCTTCCTAAGGAAAAAAGGCTTCTGTGAGCAGAAGGTGCATACCCCTACGAATGCTGGTCACCCAACTCCTCTGTTTTTACTTCCATGAAGGCTAAGCCACTTTTTAATTAAATTTAATGGAGACAGTGACATTTCAGAGAGAAGTCCATTCCTACAAATACCCTGAAGAAAGCAGGCCAGGTGAGAAGATCCCACAGGTATCCAAACAAAGGCTGAATCTCCAGTAGGTTAAATGTTATTAGACAACAGAAACACGTCTTACAAATGCTCTAGGCACAGGAATAGCTTGAACTGGAAAAATATAGAAATAGATTGAAATTTTTTTCTCAACTGCTTATGAAACTATTTGTTATTTATTATTAACAGAGATATGAGAATTGGTAGTTATTTGCAAACACAGTACACAAAAGCCAAACATTTCCTGGAAACTGTTTACACCATTTAAAAAGACAACATTTTATTGCTATCAGGATGCCATGATGTAGTTATTCACCACTCCATGGCATTGAGCTTGCCCATAGCATCTGTGTTTAGACAGCAAGTGTAGTGCATCAGGACTGTTCCAAGATCTACTCACATGCTGTGACTGGAATATAGCAGCATGCCTTATTATTCTTTTACACACTTCAAGCCCCCTCATTTCAACCAACTTAACAGCTTTAAGTGTGATGGGGTTGTTAATTATCTGAGGGGTTGTGGGATTATGTGTATCATTTTACTGCAGATAATTTTAAAGATGCTATTTCTGTGTTACGGAAAAATAACAACTTTAATGCTTTTCTGCTCTTTTTACTGGCTTTTGTCACAATATTTCATAAACTGGGTTCCCATAGCTCTGCTGACATCAACAATGACTCTGATGCACAAACAATAAAGCAATCAAAGAGCTATTTTAATTTTGGCTCTATTCAAACCAAAAGAAAATTCACCATTTTCCAGATGCTAAGAGAAGTGTGTTTGCTAACAGTTGCAAGCCACTGACATTTTAGATCTCTAGCAGGATATTGCTACCCTGAGAAAGCAAACAAAAAAACCCTCTAATATAAAGAAGCAGTCCATGACCTTTCAGTCCTCAGGCTACAGTTTCACAAGTTAAAACAAGTTCAAGACACCATGAAAAAATACTGTTAGGACACAAAATCAAATCTCTTGTTCAATAAAACGGTATTCAAAATTATGCCTAGAAAAGACAGCAAGCTAAACACGCAATGCAGAAAGAAACTTATTTTCTTGTCATTAAGTCCTCTATTCAATTAGCATTTATTGGAGTAATTAAATACTGAGAAAGGATGCCAGGATAATTGTTGTTAGATTATGATAATTACACAGCTTTGCTGTGCTACAGCTGATCAAAATAAGATGTGGTCACACACACTCGGCTAAAGCTTCTCTGCAATCATCAGGCTTTCCATGGGAAACTTATTACTATAATAAGGCCACTTATTAGTAGTTCATTATCAATCAGGCAGAGAAACTTATTATTTGTACCCTTCCTTCTACTCTCCCACCCACTCTGCCAGAACAAGCCTCCCAAAAGGTTGTGCCCTGGTCTCTGCCTTCGTCTGGCTCCCTTCCATCATAATCACACAGCTAAGCAGAATCAGGCTCCCTGCACTTGAAAGAGTTCATCAGACTTCATTCAGATTACTGTTTCACAACTGGCTGCAAGCGTCTATCATATTTCTTGAAAGGGACGAGTGATCTCCCTGTGTTTCACCTCACAGGTGTCTGTGGGAGATCCATCTTCCCCTGTTAATCTTGCCATGTCCCCCTTATCTGGGAGATTTTCACATTACTTGGGTGGGTCCAAAAGGAAAAATCAGAAAGAAGAGAGCTGCATTAAGATGGACATAATGAGAAAAAGCATCACATTTACGTAGCTTGTCTCCCCACAGAATCTACTGCCTTTACCCCTCCTTACCAGCTAACAGTACAAGAGAGACATGCCTTCCTGATATAAGACTGGGGTTTTTTCTTGTTAAAGAACAGGGTTCTCATGAACTACCATTGTACCTAGTACTTCATGCTGCCTATTTAATGGACAAAAACAAAAGGTTTGCTATAGGGACTAGAACATGGGAAAAAACATTAAACAAATCAGTTTGATCTAGCATTCAGGTTTTCAAAGAAAAAAACTTGTTAAACACTGAGTGACTTGGAAGAGTCATAAAATGTTTGGCCAGAACTAAAGAAATAAAACAACAACAACTACAACAACAATAAAATTGTGAAAATTATTTTTATTCTTTGCTGATTAAAAAACTAGACCTTTTGAAATGTCAGAAGCATCTTCTGCCACATCAGCAATTGATCTGGAAACTTCTTAGGTAAGCCAGGCCAAGATTTACAACACTGCTAAAATAACTGATCAAGCTTCATTTTCTCAAACTTAATTTTTCACATACTATTGAAGTTTACGGCTATGCAGCAGGTGACCACTTATATATAAACTTTTAATTCTCTTAATTTCCAGAGCCAAGAAACCTTCTCAAAACCAGTACGATAAAAGTCTTAGGTTTCTGAATGGAAAAAAAATTAAATTTTCCATTCTTTTTTTCCTATTTAATAAGGCCTGATTGTTGAGAACTTCCTAAAGTGCCTCAGCAGAAACATGTTGTTTGCAAAACAAAGCAAGCCTATATCCAGGAGTCTTCTACTAGAATCATGGCAAAAAAAGACTGCAAAACACAGGAGGGAAGGAGTAGGTTTTAATGAGAAAGGGAGATGTCCTATTTAAAATGTAAAAGTTCTTTGAATTACACATCTTGTGTTAATTCTATTAACCTAAGAGACCTGAAATAGTTTTTTCTGCTTCTATTGGTTAATGAAAATTTCAGTTGCATCATAATGGTTAACAGTGACAATTAATTCAGACACACATATTTTATTTTTTTCATGCTTTAAAGGCTAAATTCTACAGAAACATATAATTACTCCACTTACTGTGTGTTAACTCATATTAACCTATGGTTAATAATTTCTCCTTACACTGATAACTATGTTTGTTTGTAGAGTAGGGTCCTGTATTGACTTTTTTTAGCTATCACTGCAGAAAGAGATATGTTCAATGATAACGCAAACATTAAAATATAGAAACTAATTGCTCTTCCATGAGTAGGTATGAGGAAGAGAATTAACAAATCAACATTTGTTTCCCACCTGTAAATCTGAGTACTCCAGAGATTCTCAAGTACTGCAGCAGCCTCACCAACTTCACATCATTCTGCATCTCCTAATCAATGAGCTGGACATTCTTCATGTGGTTTTATTAAAACTCAGACTCTGCTTCTGTAAAATTCCTTCAAAGCTGGCATACATGACTTTCACCTGATCTCTATGAATTTCTCTTTTGCTGCAACTTGTGAAGAACTCATTGCATCTGGGGGGCAACAACAGTCATGCTGCTGATGGTAAGGGTTACAATGGGGTGCAATATGTCACAGCACTGTTCTCAAAGAGGTCAAGCTCTCATTTCCCAGCTGTCCCAATTCTGATAGCTTCAAATCCCCTGTCTACAGTCTCCACCTGACTATTTATTTTCCATTGCTGTGGGCGTTTATCTTGCAAGGATGGATGAAGAGAGAAAGGAGGCAAAGGTAAAAGAAGAGCTACTGTTCTGTCAAAAGCATCACTCAGATGTACAGAACAAATTTCGCTGTTGAAGCCTAGTAACATTAGGTGAAAGGTACCACACCCAACAAGACACTAAAGCCTGACACTTGGTTTTGGAGCCTCTAACCACACTTTGAAACCAAAATATCTGGCTTGAAGCCAGTCTCTTTGTTAAATTGATTTATGGATGCAAGCTTATTATTTGTGCTCACATTAGTACTATTCTGGAGTTCACCTGCAGCATTTATCCCGCTTTATCTGAAGTGGAATGAGGAGATCTGGTAATTCCTGCTCACATATTTTTAAATGTGGTCATCAATATCATGCACACATGAGACTACATTTGTCTGCTTTAGGCACTAACAACATACAAGATATCAGCTTTATCTTTTATTCATGATTTTTGCTTGAAAATACGAAACCTATCTCAGCCACTCTTGCCTAACACCAGAAAAATTGCAGTTTGCTGATTCATTTGTTTACATACCTTTCTTTAAAAAGCAAATAAGTTTTATCTGAACTCTGCTGTGCTGACACGTACTCTACTACCTGTCACATTGGGGAGAAAATAACATTTTAAGAGTTTAAATTATTTTTAAAAAAATAAAATTAATAAAAGAAAAAAAACCACACAGGTAGGAATACTACTGAAGTGTCTGAACTGAAATCTAGCAACATGTGTTGACCATGCTTCTGACCCAGAAGACAGTCTATCAGCCTTGATGGAACGTGATTCTGTGAGTGGTATTTGCTAACCCTGCCTGAGGCGTGTGCTGACATCTGTTAATGGATATGGAGAACAATGCCCTATCTGCAGAAAGGTCTTGCTTTTCACACTCACAAAATGAAAGAAAAGAACATTTGCCCAACAAGCATGTTGACCTGCATAAGGAACAATTGAGATAAACGGCAGTCAGCTTCCACAAGGAAGTATATATACTGCAAGTCAGCTTCACAAATTTTCTTTCCCACGAACATATAAAAAGCAGAATAATGGTGAACTTGTATAAACTAAAATTTCCATCTCTTTCATACTCACAGGGAAAAAAAACTGCATCAATTTCTGCCAGTCAATATACATAGGCAGCATTAGAGAAGAAACATACATTTTGCTAAAACTGCTTATCTGTCCCACATACCCACACTTGCTGAAGTACGGAAATGTTTTTCTCTGACATTAAGTTATAGCTGTTTATTATTAATCTCACAATCTGTAAACAAAATTAATTTTAAAATATTTTGTGATCAAATTAGAATTTGGCAACTCAGACTGCCTAATAACTTGCAACTTGTAAAATCTACAATTTAGTTTCCCAACATGCAAGAGTGTAAAATGAAACTAACCCTTGAGATGTTTCACAGTATTTTTATGCTTAATAAACTGTGCATATTTTAACAAGCTCTGGTCATAATCCCCATCCTTCAGCTAAAGTGAACGAATCCAGACATCATATAAAATAGCTTGAGCAAAATATAGAGGAGAAAAAAACCCCCAAAACATCACAAACCACCACAAACAGACCCAGGAACATAAGAAATTACAGTATGAAACCACAGCTTGCTATTAGCATGAATAACCTATACATTCAAATACATTATCAAAAGTAATTTGAACTTATTTACATAAAACCCAAGTTGGACTAGCTAATGAGTACATAAATTTATTAGCAGACAATTTGCTATCCAGAAAGTGGGCTTCAATCAATGAATTTTTTTTTTCTGTATAATTGTCTTGTGTCTATTTAAGAGTCCCAAAGGAAAAGTACATTCTTTCCTGACATGCAAATGGCATTTTAGAGGAAGTTCTATAGAGAAATATAGTAATTTAACCTTTTTCCTTTTACCCTTCCATATTAGTCTCTCTCTTATGCTGGGCAAGCCAGCCAAGGAACAGCTGCAGTTTCAAATTACAGACTGCAGGAGCACCGAGATTTTTTTTTCTTTTCAAGAATTTTTTTCTTTTCATTCCGACAATTTCTTCTAAAGACAGCATATGGACTATAGAATTTTCCATCAGGCTTACTCTTGATACATACTGTCTCTGAACAATAGAACTTAAAACAATTTTTCACCTAGAGATATTTATCTTTGTATACCAAATGGACAAGATAAGGTAAGGATCTAAATCAGTTTCTCTCTTTAGAAATGTGATCTGAAAAGCTTTGTACTATGCAACGCCACCTGGTCTTTAAAAACACCCAAGAAATTACAAAGATTATGCTCTGATGTGCAACAATTTTTTTTTAACTGAGAAAGACTGACGAACCATGGAATTCAATGCACACTTCATATTATTCCTCCCATCTCTTTTCAAATTATGAAGCTCCCATAATATGGTTCCTATTATAGAGTTTTGGAATTCTTATTCCTTCAAGAGTGACAGGAACAGTCTTTCAATACGTATAAGTAAAGACTGAATTGATAAAATGTGCAAAACTTGCTCATTTACTTTTTTATGTATGTGTAAATTACTGACATAGGAGAAAAAACTGAAAAATGAACTAGTCTTAGAACAATCAGACATTTCAGAGAGGTAAAACTGAAGCTATTTTCTTAATTGCCCTGTTGCATTTTTCTTAAAACTATTTCCAAATTAATCTTAAATGAATTCTAATCTTCAACCTGTAATGAAATTACATCATTCACAACTGAATTATGACCTTGTCTGCAGCAAATTCTGTAACCATTTTTCAAAGTGCAGACAGCATTAGGATAAAAAGCAGAGAGTACCATAGCAAAATTAAACTAAAGGTTTCTTTTCCTGCACCCTTCCTTCTTCGTCCTATTTATTATAAAGGCACCAGATGGCAGGTGTGAAGAAGGGAGTGGAGAAGTACGGCAAAACCCATTCCTGTCTATTGAAAACTCTTTACATTCTTCCTTAGATGTTAAAAATTCATTACTGAGTATACAAACTCTTTCTTCCTTTCATTCTTACTCTAAAATACTATTTCAGCATTAAAGAAACAAAACAAAGCCTAGAAGTCAATAATTAACTGTTCATAGCTCAATCTGATAGTTGGGGCATAAATACATAATCTGGTGCTAAGCAGCACCAGATTAGAATTTAAGCCACTTGTGCGGGCAAAATTCCAGTTAGACCACATCAATGTGAAAAGCTAGAGAGCAGTCATGCTGGGCCATAGAAACTCACATCTAGACCAGCAAAACTGTACCAACACTGGCCAACAGAAAATATCAGGACCACACTAAATAAATCATATATCTTTAGCACAGTGTCACAATAGCCATCTTTTGCATAGTCAGAGGTTTGGGCTCTTCATGCTCAATGAGAATGTTGGATTTTTTTTATCAGTTGGCCTGGTTATCTTGAAGATCAATAAACTGCAATCTGTAAATATGTGAGTGGTACAGCTTGGTTGCCAAACAGAAAAGTATCTGCTCCTAAGCATTTTTGGGGTCCAAGACCTGACATTCAAATCGTACTATAATTTTTATAGTAAAGAAAGTAATCTATAATCTGTGATGGTGCACTCTGGAAGAGCTCATCATTGCTCTAATAATTTATAATAATTGAGCATTTTCACCTTTGCCACTCGCAACAGTCAGAGGCAAGAGTCTTCCTCCTGAACTACTCAGAGATAAGATTTCTTTTTGAAGAGAAATATACTCATTAGAGAAAATGCAAATCTTGTTTTCTGTTATCCCAAACCATCCAGATCACAACTTTAATCAAAATAAACAGCTTATGTAAAAGAATATATTATAATCTCTATTCAAATGCATCTCACCAGGTCTCCAGGGAGTCTTCCACATAGAAAAAATTCCTAGACAAATGAAGTAATTTTCTACTGTCTGCAATATAAGTAGCTAAGAATTGATTGAAACTGAATTCACACCTCAAAATTTGTCCTTTCTTCTTGTACATTTTGACTCTTAGCAAAAAAATGTAACTCAAAAATCCTGTACCACACTTCAAAGACATCTTAGACTTTTATATTGTCCAACTTGTCCTGTGTTTTTTAAGATGCACACTTCATAATCCATTTCTTTAGGAACATCCTTCTTTTGTTTAAGCTTTCTCTTTGAGGTTGCTGAGAGGTTATCTATACCCAAAGAAGTATTGCAAAAATGTTTACTGTAAAGCAAACTTAACCAAATTTGGTTTACACCTGCTTTTCCCACCACATGGCAAGAAACGTGTGTAGAGAGCCCCAGATCCTTTCCTCAAATAAAAAAGTCTTTTAAATTATGCCTTTCACGCATAATTTAAGGAGCCAAAGGCAATTGAGATCTTTGGAGTTCAGCAAACTTGCAAACAACATGCTGCAGATGGGGGTCAATTACTTTTGTTCCCCAGCTTTTCCCTTCATAGATTAAGTGGGGGAAAAACAATCCTAATAATTCTGTACATTAAAGGTGTCAAATTAAATAAAAGTGACAATTTTAAATACATTATAAATGGGTTTTAATTTATTAAGACTCTAACTTAAGTATAATGATGTATCTATCTGCATTAGCTTCTACATCAAAGAAACAAAGCAGCCTGAACCTTTGAAATCCTTTTTAAAAAGGCTAACTGTTCTTTTGAGCTACAAAAAGAAATAAGTCAACAACAAAAAAATTACTGCCTTTTGGTAAACTACTATGCTGGTTTTGATGAGTGGTTGAAACAAGTTGGTTTCTTGCCATTTCATTTGAGTCATTTTGCCTTTGCTTATAAACTAGTTCTGTTAATGATCAAGCATTCTGAGCTTTTTACTGCATTTTCCTCCTTATTTGTATCTTGGCATTTTTTAACTATGGCATTTGAATGCCCTTAAATATATGCTAAGAGATCTTTTGTTAGGTTACAGAATGGTCTGAGCAACAATGCATTAAAATTTATTCTTCATTTAAGTAATGGCTATGACTGATGTAAAAAATACATCATGACACAGTAACTCCATATTTCCTACAAGGCTGCAGACATGACTATAAAGGCCCTCTATTCTAATAAGCAACTCTGTCCAAGACAGCAATTAAACTGATGCTTTAGAATTAAGCACATACAAAGCCAAAGGATTTAGGTAAATGGTTAAATACTTTACTGAAATGAGGCCTAACTGTACAGAAGGCACTCTACTAAGCAGTGAATCTGCATGGACTAAATGTAAAATTATTCATTATTGTGCTAATGTCAGAGGAAAACTACTGCAGCCAAAGAAAAATGTGTGAACACAGCATTTTATGATATGAAACATGATAATGAAGAACTTCATACTGAGAATCATTTATTACCAATATTATTACAGTAATTCCTCTTAAACCTTTCATTTAATTACTCTCTCTCCGGGAAACTGAACTACAGATATCTTAGTGGTCAATACTTGACTCGTAATTCACAGAGGGAAAGGGTTAAAAAGCTTTTACTTTAATGAGTGGGCACCTTTTATAGCACACAAAAAAAAGTTCTTACTGGGATTAACATTTTAAATATGGTTCTTCAGTCATTAGAAGGTCGTGACTTTACCACCACTATCTCCACACTAAGCAAGATAAGAAATTATCTGAGACTTATCAATATCATTGATCTTTACCAGTAATCTGGATGTAGGTGGCATCACATAATTCCTATGTGCTCAAACATTAAAGCTTAATTCACTTCAGACATGTAATTTTCTCACTTTTGTATGCAGAGACGATGCTGTTGATTAAATACTCAGGCAGCAAAGGACTAAAAACACTACTGGGTCCACTGGTTAGTATCAGCTCTCTGTGTGTGTTTGTGTGTGTGTGTGTGTATGCTGTGTAGAAACACAGTCTGTTCAAATGAGTGTGCTGGTAACACATGGGATATGGAACATTCTCTCCTGTTAATGCACTACAAATGAGTAAATTTGTGTAAAGGCTAATTGAAACCTGTTCTTCCTTTCAAAATCAATTATTTTAAGCTTCTCAACCTGAAACAGAGAGATCATTTTCTGGTGCACTATAACAGAGATACTTCTTAATATGTTGGGGTTGATTGGTTAGACAGTGTTTTATCATTTCTATGGTCTTAAAATTAGATTTTTTTATCTGCTGAACATTGCTATTTAAATTCTCCAAAATATATAAAACTCAAGAATCTTCATTCTGCTAAAGCTGAAAAAAAACCAGCCCGTTTCAAAAATTTTATTAAACTGCAGCTGCAGCAATTTCACATAGATACAAAACAGCCACTTAGTAACCTGAGGTCTTCCATCAACAAGTACCAAAATATAATCATCTTGACGTGACTAATTACTTTTAAAAATAAATTTTAAATGGCGTAAAACTCCCAGACTGCCTCAAGAATGGATTCTAATGTTCATTAATAATGGAAAGAATCTGTGTTCTGAAATTAAAAAATAAATCTTAAATCCTTTTTGTTACTCCATACTTTTTTTATGCTACAGAAATATTAAGAAATCTATATTATTAGTATAAATTTCGATATCAAGTAGACCACTTGGGCAGACAAACTGCAGCTAAGCAAAACAGCATCAGCTGTGTGCAAAAATAATACAGGAAAATCAGAATTAATGACTGAAGCAGGCTGCAGGTACTAGGAGCATATTGCCTTTTTAAAACACAAAGGCTCACCCCATGACACGCTCAAGTTGTATATTTGATTACATAGCTGACTGTTTAAATATATGGTTTTATGCATGAAAATAAATGTTACTGATAGAAAAACAGAATTAGGTACACATTCACAACACATGCATGGTATACCAAAATAATGTCTACAATTTCATGCTACACACTAGCAACTAAAATTCCATTTACTGTCTAGGCTGGTAAGCTTTCTCTTTTGAATACAGTTCATGCCTTCTGGAATCAGAGTAATTTAAATAAGCATGAACGCAATCTAGCGCTTCAATAGAAGAAAAGAGGATCTTGATGACAACAGGTGGAGCAAAACAGGTATTACTCAAATACTTGTTGATAGGATTCAAGAGTGCTCAAGGCCATCTGATGCTTAGGGCCACAGGAGAAATCCGCAGAGACCTAACCTAGCTAATTGTCTGCGTTGATTGTGATGGTTCTGATTAGAAGAATAATCAGCTCTCAGCAGCCCTTAGGCAAAAATACCAACTGAGGTCTTTTTTTTTTGCCTGTCTGATGACGGTGCACTGCAGAATGAATGCCAGATCACATCATCAAACTACTCTTCCAAATATTAAAGAGGTTCCTATACGAACAAAACCAACAATTCCTCTTGTTATTAGCTTGAACATTCTCCTTCTGTCATGTTGAGATCACATTCATACAGGCTAAAAAAATGCTGACCTCCAGTTTTTCTTGATACAGAGAACCAGTCACACTTTATGACGGAAAAAGAAGAGCTGTATCATTTCAGCAGTCCTGGACCAGCAAAAGGCTATCTAAGGCTTAATTAAATTACTAACGGTTGGCTGCATATGACACCAAAAAGAATTTGAATTCTTTTTTACTGCTGCTTTGAGTGATTTTACCTAAAATCCATTCATAACAAAACACTCGCTTTCCCTTCTCTAATTGACTACACCATCACTACCATTTTTTTCAGTACATGATTTACATTCCTAGTCATCGGGAAAAGTTAAAGCCGCATATATTCAAAACAGATTTCATCCGATGTTTTCTCAATATGCTGTCTTCTGTACTATGGGATTTCTGGTTTCTGACTGCAGTATTTTTACCCTTCCATTAGTTGCTGCTGTAAAAAAAAAAGCTGAGTATTCATTTGAATGCAAATATGTATTGACAATTACATTCCCAGGCTAGTAATTTTAAGATGCCCATTTTGCCACTATTTTTGCACCCTGGTACAATAGCTGATTTAATAGCTTCTAAAACAGTTAAGTATATCACACATAAAGTAAAAAGCAAAGGAACAAAGGAGCTCAAAACAGCTTTTCATAATGATCTAGCTATAATACACACAGAAGGAAAGACTTAAGAGCAGCTTTCAGTGCTTCAGTTGTGCAAGAAGATCTAGGCATCCCTCCTCAGAGCTGAGTGAAAAAGTGGACCAAATGTATGCCTACAAAACAATTACCTACAATATGATACCAGCCATTTAATAAGGGAAAGCAAAGTCTGAAACAACTGATCTTTCATGTCCTCCCTTTAAGAATGTCCACATTAATAAAATTAAATACCTCATTGACAACAAGTCATAAATGTCTGAACAGCAAAAAAAATTAAAATCAACAGTCACTAAGTACATTTGACACCTGAAGGTAATTACATGGATGGGAATCCTGACAGGAGAGACTTCTCCTGTTCCCATTTTGAGCTATCTATCTTCTGGAAAGTTCACCGAAAGAATGTGTCAAACTGTCTATTAAAAGGACAACCAAAATATGCAATAAACACATCCATATTTTAGCCTCTGACCCTTGAAAGCCAGCACATTTTTTACATTCTTCTAGCCAGGATAAACAAGAATCAGCTAGCTGTGCGTATCTGTGCCCAGACCCGCTCGCACGGCTCACAGGTCTGGTCCAGGGGGAGATGTGCAGAACCCTTACATTTACAGCTGTCAAGTGTGCTGCCGGAAATCATTTAACCAAAGAAGGAATCGGTAAATATGTGAAAGAGTTTACTGCAAGTCTAGTTATAGATGTGTCAGGAGACCGTATGTCTTTGCCAAATGGAAATTTTCTTGAAACGGCAACTGTATCCAGCTCTGGGCAAGCACTAAAAAAGAAAACGGGAGTTTTTTCCCATCACCAGCTCCCTCCAGCTGTCTCTCCTCAACATTGTAGTTGGGGCTCAAAGTATTCTAGAAACAAGAACTTTTTCAGATGGCTCAGTGTGAACTGTTCATTTCACCAAGACTTCTAATGAACTGTAAAACCAACATTTTGGTTCAGTTAACACTGGCATTCCAGCTCCCATAATATATGACAGCCCTAACTTATTGAAGCAGAACCTCCCATCTTGACTCTTCAGTGTGTAGGTTTCACCTACATAATTTTGTTTTGCAAGCAGGATTTTCAGTCTGTTTTTAATGCATATATACACACACACCTCCTACATCTTACCTTGCGATAAACAAATATATATTTATACATACTACTTCAAGTATTCTTCTCATATGAAATCCAGTAAGCCACTCAACAACACTGTAATTGGAACTAATACATAATTAAAACAACTTTTGATTGCATTACTATTTTCACTTATTAACCCTGTTGATGTCTGCTGGTTTATATTGATGTGACTGACAGAAAAGTCAAGGGCATTGTCTGTGCTCCTACAAAGCCTGCCCACTGTCAGAATCTGAGCCAGCCTTGCTGAGCCAGAGCTTGCTCCTCTGTTTAACACCTCATTCCCAGTCTACAGAGAGGTACTGGTGGACGTGTTATGCAAAACTCTTTGTAGCCCTCTCCTCAACTCCATAAATTGGGCTAAAGGTTTCCTCCAGCCCCCAAAAGGAGCATACAGTATTAGGAGTGCACAGCAACACTACAGACAACAGAAGAGCAAGCTACTCTCAGAACTGCCAAGGTTTGCCTGAACAAGTAGAGCATGAAGCTGCATTTCTTTCAAAGTTTGTAGCACCCAATGTCTGCTTCAGCTGAAAGACACATCCCAGACCTTTCAGTACCCATTAAGACTGCAGAAAATTTAAACATCCTCTTGGTACAAATAGTAAAAGTCTCAGTGTAAACAAATGCTCTTATGAGCTTAACCAAACCACTGGTGACCCATAAGTAGTCTCATACAAGGGTCAGTGCAGAAGAGTTTCCTTACTCAGTGACTTATTACAGCTCCAGGAAACAACTTGGGTTTTTGCACTCTAAATCCCCTTTGTCAGTAAGGCTAAGATTTACATCACCAATAAATGTTCAGCAGAGACAATTTGGATTGGGCTGGCTGGGTTACATCCAATATCTACAAAACTCTCACATTTTTGTTTACAGCCTACCCTGATGGATTTTGCAGATCAACATCAAACACATTCATTGACAGCAGAACAACTGTGCTGAGTCCTACTGAATCACTATTTGCAGTGAAGGGCTGTAAGATACTATGCTTCTAATCTTAAGATAGAGACAATAGTTCTACACTCTTGTCTGTTCTGGTCTAAAGCCCTGACAAATCAAGGCTGTTATTTTTAATCCAGATGACATTCTCCACAGCAGGGCTCTTTTGACTTAAACACAGCTCCCACAGCAGGAAAGGTAAGCAACAGTAGACAGCTTTTAAGGCTTCACCCCTCTAACTTACCAACTGGGAAAGTGAACAGAAGCCTTTCACTACACATACAGACTTCTCAGCAGGATCTTGAATACCCAGAGGATTGCACCTCTCAGTCACTCAGTACCTGATTAGGCATTATTCTGAGTGAGATCCGTTAGGTAATGAGCACCAAGTGTCACAGTACTATGATGAGATTGCTACCACAGGGGCTCCCTGTAGCCCTGTTTTCTTCTGCAAAAAAACCCAAATTTCTGCACAGTGCTGGCGTAAAGTAGAAGAAGCTGATCAAGGCATTTTGAGACACTGGAAAAGAACAATATATTAATAAATACATCAAGTTAGACCCTACTTTGATTATCCACCTTATTTCCTTGTCCATTATGGCTGAAAACAAAAAGGCAGGTAGACAGTCTCCATGAGAGAAGACAAAGCATCAAGTGGTAGAGATGGGACCTAAACAAACACGGTCCAGTGCTGGCGACATAACAAACTGCCTGTGTGCAAGCCTACCTCAGGTTTTCTCTGGTAAAAACGGCAGTATATCTCTGCTGTGGGAATATAACCACAGATGACCGAACCATTTGAATACTTTGAGGACATATAAATATCCAATTAGGAAGATGAGAGGACCAGTACAGCCAACTTTCAGATTTATCTGCTATTCCTACAATTTCAACATTTGGTTTTGTTTTCTGCAATGCAATTTGAACAGCTGCACAGACAGGAGAGTTGTTAACATCAGGAGTAGTTTCTGCCACCTGAACTTCACCCAAATCTCTTCATACAGTAAGAAGATATAGAAGCTCTCACATAAGACTATTTCCTTGCTGAAGCCATCACCACAGGCATCAGCTGGAAAGAACTAGCTGTGGCATGTAGGATGAATAAATCAAGAAGCATTATTGTGCAAATAACTTTTGGGTTTGAACAAGAGAAGCACTTAACTCTTACAATTTAATTAATATTTTCTAAAATTTAGATTTCTTTTTTATATGCTAAAATAACTGTTTCACTCTTTACAACTGTTTTCCCTAAAATCATTCAACGAACTGAACATGAAATTACGGATACCTTTAGTCCACCTGAATCTAAGTTTTAATTGTGATTTTCATGCAAAGAAAAACAGCCAAAAAAATAGAAGTCTGTGAAACAATTTGATTTTCTTCCTCTCTCAATAAATACTAAACAGACATTTCAGGAGCAAACATAATAGAAGTCAGCTCCTTTCACAAGAGGCAGTAGTGCCCTCATACAAATGAGGAGAATGAGTGAAAATACGTGAAACAACCAACTAGTGTTTGGGATGCATAGTGTGTCAACATAGTATTATAAAAGGAGCAATGAGTAGATGGTGCTGTCACAGAGATCATTTTCATCTATGCAAGGGCTCAGAGGTCAAAAGGAGTCCAAAGCACCCTCCTCCTCTTTCTCCACACCTTCTTTTGCACTGTGTTTCATGTCAGAAGTGATTCCTGGGGCTTACCTGTGCCCCAGGTGCCTTCCTGCTTCAGGGCTAGGAACCCCTCCAGAGGGCAGTAGTCGGCAGGACAGCACTGCTCGGTGGGCAGGATGAATGACAGGGGAATCCTTGCTGCCTCCCTGCACACTGTATCAGGTCTCAAGGACGTAATTGCCAAATGCACATCACCAGGCATATGCAGCACCTGGCAGCCCTCCCTAGAAATCTGGCTGGAAAAGTTTCTTTCCCCTTTAACCTATTTTATTACTATTACTTTATTTTGTTTTTAATAACGCATAATGTTTTGTTTAGGCACTTTATAGCCCTGCTGCCACACTGTAAAGTCTCAAGTGTGCACAGTGATGAAATGCCTCAGGGAGCTAGTTTGCAGTACATGAGGTAACACCAGCTTTGTAATTTAATTCCCAGTGTATTTTGCACACTTGAGAGTTAGAAATAAAATCAAACAAAGTTTCAGGAAGAAAGTTTCATCAGGTTGTAAGAGACAAAGAAAAGAATGGACAGTGAAGTCCATGCCAGAGAAGAAATGCATAAGAGGTAGGTGACTGTCAGTGAAGGAATATACTGGAATTTGTCCTCAGTGGATACATTTACAGCATCAGCTGCCAAAGGTCAATGACTGCACCTGTGTACCTTACCAGGCAAGCAAATGGGACAAGGCAGAGAGGAACAGTAATTGCCCTGCATCCAACAGCACTGACATAACTGAAGTCATTCTGACATCCTTTTCTGATTGACTTCATATTTTGATCTTTTAAGTTAGCTCCAACTTGTGAAAAACTGTTCCAGAGACCATTTAGGAAACAGAGCTGGACATTAAGAATGTGAAATTATCACAGAGCATGCATTCCCCAATTCCTAACACATATAATACACCAGCAACACCTTCTAGATTTCTTTTTCTCCATATTTACTAGGCTTGTAACAACATTTTGTTCCTTCATTTGTGCTATGAACTGCATCTCATCAACACAAGAAGTACAATAGAGCCCAGGGTCTGGCAAGACTGGCTTGCCAAGTCAATGGCTTTGAACAGAATTACATCCAATAAGCAATTACAGCTAGGCATGGTCATTTTCTGCCAAGCAGTCAAGACAGGGACCTTTTCCTAACCTCATTTAACTTTTTTGCCTGTAACAAAGTAAAAGGACTGATTTATAAAGAATTCAGAGTATATCTGCTTTTTGACTTAGCACCTGCTTTGTACATATTGATGAGACAAGGAAAAACTTGCAAGTGGATCAAAGAAGGCCGCCGTGTCACAAAGAAAGAAGTTGTGAACCCCATCCATTTTTTTGCCATGCCCTCTACTACTTCAAGCGGACTATTTTTGCTCATAAGAGTATGCAAACTATCCCTAAGTGCAAAATGGATACAGCATAAATAGATTTGGTAACATCACATAAATACGTTGTATGAATAATGAGGTTCAGTTGCAGCCTGTCACACAGAAAGCATATCGGCGTAACTGATTTTCTGAACAGTTTAAATAAGATATAATTCAACTAAGGAAAAATACAAAAGAGAACATTTATGCTTGATATAACATTCCTTTGCATTTTTAATACATTATTTGCTGGGAAAAACAGTAATTGAAGTTACACTGAATCATATTCCCCTTACAACTAACTCTGATCACATCAAATGAAAAACTGGGAACATCTTGTCCAACTAATCCTTATTACCAGCTAAGTCCAAGTACTTCTAAAAAGAAATTGTTGGTACAAAACACTCCAGAAAAAGCAGCATATCCATCTGAATATCTCCAGTTTTTAAATTTCCAGTTATCTAGATTCTCCACAGCTATTTTGAAACACAGACAAGTTGGACAAGTCATTACTCAAAAAGAAAATGGTAGGAAATTGTATAATTCTGAACAATTCACAGCATGTGCACAATGGACATCAATTTATTCTTAATCAAGAACGTATACATAGTCATGAGTAGTATTTTCCTCTGACTAGCCATTCAAGCTGTTCCGTAGAATTTGGTGACTATTGTCATCCCTGAATTACCTAAGGAAAGAGGCAAGGAAATACTATGAGTAATAGAAAAGTCTGGGTAACATACTACTGGATATTTTACTTCAATATATTCACTTGGGTTCATAAAGTCCTGCTAGATATGCATTAGCACAGCTTTGCCAGCCATTACATTGGCTCCAGAGGCACTCAGCAGACACTCTATCAATCTCTCAGGTGTTAGACACATTAGATAAACTTGAAGGCAGGACAAGTGTCTTTTTTTCGAGCTTCTAGCCCCTTGGTAGCTCATGGGTTTTAAGTACTGCCTAGCTTTTCTCCCTCTCCACTCCAGAAGAAAATGGCCCGTGGTGGCACAGGTCCTTATCAGCCTCCCTGCCCTGCAGCCCGGCACAGATCTCCCATGGCCATGCACGGCTCACGGTCTGGCACTGGGTAACTGATTGACTCTGATCCCTCCAGCTTCAACATCAGGAGATCTGCTTTCCCTTTTATCTCCTGCACCTCTCAGAGCTTCCTAGAAAGGAGGAGACAACCCAGGCCCATGCCAGCAGCTTGTGGCAATGCCTGCATCTGGGCAGTCCCGCATTGACCCCTTGCTCATAATACAGCTGAAAAGTGTAGTGACAATAGAATCCAGGCTGCCTTCTTAGGCAGCAGACAACAGTAACAATCAATTTGAAGCACAATAGACACTAAACAAGTCCAGCAGTAAGCTGATTAACTGATTTAATCAAGCTGATTTGTAAAAAAGTCAATTATCTAATACAGGCAATACCTTTAAATAACCATCTAACTTATTCAATGGCTCCAGCAATAATAGAAATAATAGAAATATAATAGAAAATTAAACTGATTTCTGAATTTCTCTCTAAATACTTAAAGGTTTGAAATAAGCCTAGAAATTGAGAAGGAACTTTCTGCTTCAGGCAACACAACTTCCAGCATGTCCTACTTGCAGTAACTTCTTGATTAACTATTTCCTCCAATTATTTCCTTTTCAGAGCTTTCCTTTTTAAGTTTACCTTAATATATCTTGGGTATATCAGATGATCAATGAAACTACAGTAATTGTACTTCATGCTGGAGATCTTAACTGCATGCAGTTATTCGACAAGACAAAGATAGAAGCTTTTCGGTTCACATAATAACCTTTTGGCCAAAGCATCAAGTCTTACACTGAAAAATGTATCAAATAAAAAGAAAATAAAACATCTGCTCCACTGATGAGTTGGTGTTAGTACTGTAAATTCAACTGCAAACTTTGTTCCAAGTAAGCTACCCATAATGCTGCATAAAAAACAATTTAATACAGAAAGTCTGAACCTGTTTCCATTATTATCAATGGTAATTCTATCAATATCTTAAACTAGATTTCACAAAACCTCTTGCTTCTTGGCAGCAGATTTAGAAATAAAATACTTGTTAAAAAAATCAATACCTGAGTAGCTACGCCTTCAGTCATGATTTTTCTAATGAGGCTCACATGGGCTTTTAAAAGCTCTCTCTTTTTTTTGAGGTTTAGATTAGTCTCTGGTCACCTTACAAAACAGAAATACTTCTGTTTACAACAGAAAACTTCTGTTTCTACTACGACAGCTTCACAAAAACAGAAAACCAATATAACCTAAGAAGTTCAATTGAAACAGCCAGATACTAACACTGTGCCTGAAAAAACCACAGTTTTCTTAAATAAATACAACGAAGTATTAACACTGAATTGCTTCCCTCTATGTGTATGTTTGAGACTTAATGTTGCTTTTTAACTGTATGACCTTTCTCCGAACAATCCCAAAAGCCTCTTCCCAGCCAAAAATTTCAGAAATGGATAGAACATCTCTTAAATCACTATGTAGCAAGGAAATAGATTAAGCTAAAAATATATTTTCTAAAAAAGCATTCAGAAATAAAATCACTAGGGCTTAACACTGCAAACAGAGCAAGAATGTAATATTGATGTAAATCAGAACTGTAAACAATGTAATCAGAATTGTAAACAATGGAATTACTGGATCTAGAGAATATGGCTGAGAAAACTCTTGCCAGAATTGATCTACTAGTGATATAGGTGGATAGGTTTCCCCACACAACAGCTGAATATATGCTTTACATAATTTTATATAAATCCATACCGTTTTCCTCTTTCTTTTGAGGAAGGGAGAGGGAAGCAACATGGAGAGAAGAAGGGAGTGAGAGGCACTAATCTGAAAATGCTACAATTGTGCAGGACTCATGATCTGTTTTAAACTTATAAAGATGGAGTTATTAACCTTTATATCCAGGAATGAAGTGTTTATCTGGCAAACCTCTTCTAAGCACAGCACTAATTTTCTGTTATGCAGGGTTCACTTTCAGTAAAGCCTTAAAGCAGGAGGGGATTTAATTGTAAAGGAAAGTTACTCAAAGCAATACATAAAATTTAAAGAGCACTGAAGAACTTTAAGTATGAAAAGCTTTTAAGATACAGTAGAAGCAATTACCTGCTGATACAGCATCAGGAGGAAATTTATTAGACACAATTTCACTGAGAGACAAATAAGAGGCACTCTTGCTCTGAATAAAGTTCCTGCAAAGTATTTGGCCCTGGCTTTGCCAATAAAATGCTGCAGCTTTCCATTCCAAAACAGAAACAAAATGTGTATATCTGTGACCCAAACATAACCAACCATTTTTTTCTTTACTAACCACTTTGTAATACAGATTTTTGCTTGTACCACCGGTTGGTATTTTCACAGGACAAGAAGGTGATTACATGTACCCTGCTGTAAACAAAGGACTGTTGTTGAATCTGTTGATTTTTAAAAACACAGCTCCTTTTCTTTTTGCTTGCATTCCTTCTATTGTTTAGCATGGCCTTACACTGACTTAAGAAGTACTCAGAAATGAAGTGGCACTTCTTTATATGCTGTTTCCTATTTCCTGGAAAACTTCTTCAGCTTACAATACATTTAAGATTCTCTTATAATAGCTATTTAAAACTGAAAACAAAACCTTGGGCAAAGAAAATTCATTGATGTATTCTTTCTGCAAACATGGCTTAACATGTTGGCCAAACCCAGACTGTTCTCATGTCACAGTAACTACAGAGAGTATTCAGACCTTTCCAGGTGAGAACACACGAAGCAGATAATCAAAATACTTATTACAATTTGCTCCTAAGTAAATTCATCATAGGTACAGAAAAAATTCACTGAACACTTAACCATGTAGAGTTCCCATCAATTTTTATTTCTGTTTTTCTAAGGGGACTTCCACTTGACGAAATTATTTTGTCCAAACACATCAGCCTCACAGCTTGGGGACAGCCAAGAATGTAGAGAAAAGCCAAAGCAAGGTCATGGCAAAACAGTCCTCCCAAATTCCAGGGAAGGGAATGCAAAGCCATGCTCTTTACACTCCCTACCTCCTACATAGTGTGCAGAACCAAGTCACACAGACCATATCATGTACCTTGTGACTACAATAACAGTTACAAAACTGTAACTGGGGCCCAGAAGGAGAAGTTGAAAATGAATGAATGAGCACCCACATGTATATAGCATACATGCTATAGTAGGAACCTTACACTCACACAATTGTTTAAGGGTTCATAAATATCTAGTCAGGGTCTTTGAATAAGCCTAAGCATAGCTAAAGTAAAACTCAACATCCCACTTAGGTGTGTTAATTCAATAAGGAAAGCCAAAATATGTTTGCACTGATAATTCTTTTTTGAACATTTCTTAGCAGGTATTAAGTATCTTGTCCATTAGGATACATTACACTCACACACACGCACAGGCACATAAGAAGACGTTCTTCTAGGACTTGCTGTGACAATCACCTGAACAACTGTGAAGCCAGCACAAATTATAATTTGCATGGATATTCAAAGAGTATGTTTCAGCAGATGCAACAGTACAGCACAAATCATAAAAAATTAGGAGGATAAAGAAATGAATGTTTGTTTTATAGACACAGATTTTTTTCCAGACTGCAGAGTAGATGAGCACTTACTAAAGCTGGAAAAATTTATGGTGCTTGTTACTTAAATTCTCATTTCATCTCTCACGTGGTCAGTATCTATTTCTCAGCTTTTCATATCTATATTCCGTAAGAAACAGATTTGCTAGGTTGTTCATATGGGATTATTTGCCTCGCCTGACTTTTAGATGAGAAGGATGTGTTTCACCATCTCTCTTTTGGTCTCTGCAGAATTGCACTTGTGTTTGCCTTGAAATAGAAAACTAATATGTATGTCAGGTGCAAAGCTAGCATAGATTAGATGGAACAAATATATCTACATAAAATCTGTCTTGAATGATATTTAAAAGAACATTAAAACACAGATGCTTATTTATTTAAGTAGAACTCTTGAAAATGCTTTTTCCCAAAGCCTGAAAGTTGAAAACCAGTTAATCACCAAATAAAATGGGATTCTAACAAAGATTTAAACAGGCAAGATATACATGGGGAAAAAAAAAAAAAAAAAAGAATTAAAATTTCATTTTAAACAATCTTCCTTAGGCAGAGAAGGAAAAAGTTGCTTTTAATGACAGTATTTTTAGCATGTACTTCATGGACTTTCAAGAAAAAAAAGGGGAGAAGATGTTTTTGAGAAAACAAACTAACAGTTGTATTATAAGGAGAACAGAAGAAAATTAATTCCATAGTTACTCACTTGTCAGATTGTGATTGTAAGATTTCAGCTCATGCCAGAAGTGATCCTTTCACAGACATTCCAGAATCATAATCATGCCAATCAACATTATTTAGAGGAGTGGGCTCACCTTTTAAAGGTGTTTTTGAAATACTCCAGTATTCAACTATAACACTACTATGTTTCAAAGAGTTCCCTGGGGTCCTACAATAAAAGCTCTCCTCCACCTCCTCCTTCCTTTTGCACACACAGGTATTTTGTTTTTCGGAACCAGCTTTGAATCAGCAGCTCTGACAGATCTAAGAACTGAAGTAATAGGTTAAATGCCAAGATTAACCATTTGTGCTCCAACAAAACAGAACACAGATGTGGTGTGCTTTAGTGATTTAGCGAAAATGGACCTAAAAATATCATTAAAATAAAACTAAATACTAGTATGCACTGCATTACAGAACAGTGGGTCTAGACAGCTAGTGGACAAAACCTTTCTTATATAAAAGAAATAACGTTAATATCCACACAATACAATGTCTGCTAATCTCCAGCTGACAATGGAAGGAAGTGAACAGAAGCAAGTAAGACAAGGATGGTTTTCCCCTCTGTTTTTCCTTTTTTTTTTCTTGTTCTGCCCTGTCCTGGAAAGCTCTGCTCCTTCTGCAGTTTCCCCATCTCAGACAGTATGCGAGAACTTCCTAGTGATGGAAATAAGAACTTGTACAACAGAATGGCACTCTGTTCAAGGAACATTTTAGACCAATAAGCAGAAGGAAAGTGTTTTTCCAGTCAAGAAATCCCCTCTGTCTTTCTTTCCACTTACCTTTCCAGCCTCCCTAAGGCACTCAGGCTGGAGAGAAAGACTCAAATTTAATTTTTGACAAATTTTCTTTTGAAATAGCAAATAGAAGAGGCAAACACCAGTAAGTTGTCACACATTAGTACTTGGTACTAGTTTAGCACAAAACTTCCACCTTGACTGGTCCAAAAAACAGCAATGCACTGTCCACAGACTGGCACAAAAACATGAGGAATATGCTGCTCCACTGCCATATTCATGAACATTCTCTCTACTGTACTTAGGTGGTGTTAAATTAATGTTGCTTTGATGTGCCTCTACTTAAACTTTCCAACATTTTCTCTCTTGCTCAGTCTCACCAGACAAAAAGGCACATCAACCATCCTCATGGTCATTGCTAAGGCTGACGAGATCTTACTACTTTTAACTGTTTTAATGACAAAAGATACTAATCCTTCAATACTTTCAATGCAAGTATTTGTTTGCTTTGATAAAGTGAAGAGACCATTGTTGTAACCATTCTTTCATTCTACAACACATCTAAATGCATAAATGTTGGTGCTCAGTGGCAGTGAAAGACTAAGGGTTGTTTGTCTTCATAAAGGGCTTGAGTCTGGTACAAAGGAACAAGATGAAATCAAGTAATCTGGAATGGTAACAGTGCAGACCACAACTGTCAGCTTGACCTTTCCCCTGTGTAATTTTTCCATCCTTACTAATATGTCTTCCAGCACAAGAGAATGCACAAATAAGACAAAGAAAGCCACATCCCTTCTCTACCAGTGAACACCATTATTATATATTTTCATACAATAAACAATTTTGTCTGTGCAATTTAGCCTCTAAGAAAAGTCTGACTAACTAAAATACAGTAGAAACAAATTTCAAGGGGAAAAAGAGGTATATATCTAAATTATACCCTCCCAGCAAAAGATGTCATACGTAGTTCTTCCCTCATACAGTGATTCCAAGTGCTATTTCAATGTAAGAACATTCTGTAATGATGAAATATGAAGAGATGATGATTTCCTCAAAATAGGAGGACATTAACAATTAAGTGTTAATGTGAACACTGTTATATTAAGGCAATTATAACTGTATTCCACAAAGAGCAATGGAAATAATTACTCTTTTTCTCAAGTGACAGATCCAAGACAATGAGATTCCCAATCTTTAATTCATTAGATGGGCAGTTCTCACTTCCAAGTGTAAGAAAGAATCAGCCTTTCTTTATTGGAAAGGTATCTCCTATCTTTCATTACTGAAGTGTGCATGCACCTTCACTTCTGTTTGATAATATCAAGCTGCAAGCTGAAGATATTTTCAGGACATCCAGCCATCTCCAGGTGCAATATCCTTCTAATCAATATTGGTCACCTCTTCCAGGTTCCTTTAAATGCAAAGTTCACCCAGAATCAAGGAGCAGTTATGCTTATATAGCACAAGGGATTTCCCATGTGTATGCAAATACACCCCAGTTGATGGTTCTCTGACCCAGTCTGAGAAAATACCTTAAGTGAGAAGAGGTGCATGACATAACACACTCATCACATAAAATCTGCTGCACAAAGAAGCTGGCCCATATTAACTTGCATATTAATGTTTGGCTGCCATTTATATTTTCAATCTAAAACTTCCAAGAAACAAAGAATGTCACAGTCCTTTACATGGGATAATTGAGCTTTGATAAATTACTGGCAGGAGAAAAATGCAGGGAATCTTATAATCCTATTTCTGACTTTAAAAGGCAAAACAAGCCCAAGTGCATTGTTGGTGCAAGCCTAAGTGCAAGTAAAACAATGCAGAAAATAAATGAAATTGGGCATAATGGCATCACCAATGCCTCTAACCACCAAATAGATACTGAAACCTTTTCATCCTCATAAGCCTGATTCTTTGCTGACTTTTATATATTATCACTCCACACTCTCCATATTAAACACAGAGGTACTAGTTGGTCGTAATAATTAGGAAAGTTTGTCAAAAAGACGTTAGCACAAGGAATTCGTCAGGTGACACACCAGTGCCTCCAAGGACCCTGGGACCTGTCAACCTCTGTAACTATATCCTCCTGGCCTGTCACAGTAGAGTTAATTAGAAACATCTGTAGTATAGAGACCAAGCAGTGGCAGTGGAGGCAGCTTATTTGCACAAGAAAGGTACAAGTCATGTGGGAGGTAAAGAACGTGGAATCACAAACAGATACAGATCAGTTACATGAAACTGATCGGTTATCTGAGATATATGCACTTCTGAAATGAAACTACCCAAGTGATGCAAATGCAAAACTGATGAAAAGCCTTAACTGCAACACTGGCAAACTGACTTACTGGAATCTTTACACTGAAGTCTCCACCGACATGCAAACCACCGTTTATCTCTCCAGCCATTGTGTCTACTCCACATGTTCCTCTGAAAAATGAACTACATTACCTTCACCCTATATTTTTGCTAAGGACCTTATGAAAAGCTAAAAATGGCAATCTGCTTTATCAGAGTTCTTGCTGCACCTTATAGCAAGCAAGTTTTTTTAACTGTGATTCCCCTCTTCTCCCAAAATTAGATGTACTTTGGAAAAATTCTGTTAAAGATGAAACTACAATTTTTTGGTTTTCCTATTCTCCAAGCACAGATCTTTCAGTCTACGATAATGTACCACAATTTGGGTCTGTATGAATGAATATTATACACCAAACAGAATTCAAGAAATTCAAGTGGTAAAATAAATTTATGGCTGGAAGAGAGCTTGACAGAATTGTGCACGTGCACAAATACATCTCAGAGAACTCTGCATTCCTACAACTCCATCCTCATACTTCCCCATTAGATATCTAGGGCTTTTAATAAATTATTACAAGATCACTGCAGATGTTCAGGCTGATCCCTCCTCTTTTCAACTATTGAGTTTTTTTCCATGCCTGAGCACATTGGAACTTGTCAGAGAAAACAAAGCGAAACCCAAAAAAAATCATCAATTTTGCTTAATCTGTAGGACACATAATTAAAGAAAAAGTGAGTGGAGAATCCTCAATATATGTATAAAGATTGGCATAAGCAAACCACATGATCAAAATATAAATCTGTAAAAAATATTTGGCAGCATTTTTTGAGGCAATTATGTTCTCCTTACTTTTAATTCAATACTGTGCTGAGTCTTGGGCCCCCAACAGGTTGTCCCCAAGCAAACAGTTGCAGCTGTTTATGCTCTTGTAGCCCCAGAATGCCTCACTCTCACAAACTGCCTGCTGCAGTCCAAGTGGTGGCACATGGAAACACTTCCCCATGAACCAAAACCCCACACTTCAGGCACTGGGCAGATCTCAAGGGCTGCCTAATGAAGTCAATAAAGGGTCCCCAGTGCATGGGCACTTTCTGTCACCTCCACCGCTGCACCAGGGCTGGCAGAAAGGTGTGACAGCCAGCATTGCACAGCAACACCTCAAATCCTAAAAGTCACATTTGTTGAAGGTGATTAGTTAGAAATACTGGCTTCCCTGAGAAATTTTGTGAAAAGATTATAGCCCCCAAAGTTCCAGAGAAATGCTTTCTTGCTGACTGTAGTCCTCCTCATGCCCTTGTGTCCAGCAGTTCCACTACAGAGTGTTCTATTTGAAAGCTAAGTTCCAGGTCTTCTTAAGTGCATTTGTACTTAGTCTGTCAATGGTTCTTGTTTTGCCTTTCAATCCCAGTTTCTAGAGTTCAACTACTTAGAAATTCAGATGGTTTTTATAACCACATTCCCAAGGAACAATTTATAATAATGGTACTTTAAAAACTAATTCTCTGATTTTGACATGTATATGCTTTAAAAAAAAAAAAACAAAAAAAAAACAAAACAAAACTAAACAAAAAAAGAGCCATTTTTCTTGTCTGTTTTGTTTTTTAGTAAAAGAAAGACTCTCTGCATTTAAGAGTAATATACAGAGTTGCATGAAAAAACAGCTGGAAGTAGCCACATCAGTGCTTGGTAAAGCTGGGGAGATAATAACTCAGGACTGTAAAAGTTTCCTGCTTTGGTTATTGATAAGCCCAAGCGTGAGTGTTATTCAGTTCTATAGTACAGCCTGCAGCAACACAAAACTGCAGAGTGGTTGAACAGAATGCAAAGATTATGACTTCCAGTGTTTCATTTCCATAAAAAAGAATGTCATCAGCAGTTTTCTGTGGGTAAAAATCTCACTAGTTTATTAAGACATCAGAGTCTGTGGCCCTAAAACCCCTGGCAGGAAGTCAAAAAGGACTTTAATACTCAGACATTTATTTTGTATTGTATTACAGGCAAGGTACATCATGGTTTCTTTTTCAGGATCATTTTTTCTGATCTGAAATATCTGTATAATATACCACTGCAGATAGACTTAAACCAGCAAGGATGTCAGCGTGTGACTTAATAGGGTATCTAAACAAGACATTTGCTGATCCATAGCCTACTGCAACCAAATATATGGAAAAGCAGCAACAGATTTTTAAGGGGTTTGTTGTTTTGTCCTTTTGTTTGTGCTTGTACTTTTTGGGGGAGAGGGCTAGGAAGGTTCCTTTTGTCAAAAAACATACTCGTGATGGAAGGAAAATCTCTTTTCTCTCACACCACCTTGGACTGCTGCATGCTTCAACTTCTTCCAAAATCTGTGTTTGTGAAATTATTACAGAAAAAAAAAAAAAAAAAAACAACCTACTGTTTATGTGTCTCTTCTTTAACAGTAATTAGAAAATAGGCATATATAACATTTTCAAAACATGCAATACAGTATGCATTCCTGACCAAAAGAGGAACTAAAGTTGCATCATGTGTTCAATTACACACATTTTTAATTGCAAAAAAACAACTATCTAGATGTAGCCATGGTGCCTAAACATTTCCTAATGCCTTCTCTTCATGGCAAGTTACGGCTGTGTCCACACAGTGTAGGCTGAGATCCCCACGGCTTCCTAACTCAGTTTAACAAGCCATCAATTAAAGGCAGATATTTAGAGGAAGCAAAAGTGATTGGTTGCAGAGGGATTTCTGGACATTTTAACTGATACCCACTGAAAATACATGAGAAGGACTTCAAACGCAGAAAAAAATTGACTGCCAAAAGCCTGACAGATATATAATGCCATGACAGAAAAACTACACATTATGTCATATCTAATAACCCACTTGCACCACATTACACAGCTGGTTTTGTTACACAGCAGTGCCAAATACAGTCCCGTCCATCTTTCCTTCTTCCTCACTTCAAATTAATAGTTTTATGGACACTACCTCTATGCAGAACACAAGTTTTACTCTAAACTGAGGCTACAAAGATGAACTAAGAAATATTCTTGAGAAGAAACTAAATTTTTACTTGCTTTTCCAAAGCCATTAAGAAAGAGCCTGATCCCCAGAAGTTTACCCAGAACAATTAGGAGGAATAAACACTGGTATGGTTTCAATGTTCAGGTCAGCCTCTGAGATTATTCAAAAAGGTTTTGTAAATTTCAGAATATATCTACACAGATGTAGTATGGAAAACAATAAAAAATAAATTGTTGTTGTTGTTGTTGTTATTATTATTATTATTAATATTACAAGTACTACTATAATTATTACTATTACTATTACTATATAACAGATTAAGCCAGAACCATCAATTTCTGAGGATCCCACAACAAATACATTTTGTGGAAAGAGTCATGGAAGTCAGAAGGTAAAAAAATATATAGCATAAAAAATGCAAACTTTTTGACAGCTTGTAAAACAGTGGCAATGCAAGAGGGAAATGGTAAACACACTAACAAGGGTTCATCAGTCTTAATAAATAGGACAGGGTCACACGGGTTTACTTCTGGAATCCATAAAGGTCCCTAAGTATCTAATTATATCTGAAAAAAAGCCTGAGGTTTTATTCCCTTCTATTCCTCAGTAGATTAGCTCATTCTTCATCAGACACTATTTTAAACTGAAATATATTCCTTTCAAGAAGCTACAGTTCGTTTCTTATTGACGTGATAGAATACTATGTACCACATGTTCTTCCAAGGGATTATTACTAAGCAATATTAAACACTCCATCCTAACGGAAGGAACACAAAATGTGTTTCTTAGAAGTACACAACAAAATCATTCATGGCATTAGGCCATATAGTAGCTCCAGATTTTGAAGAAAATGCCATATTAAGACCAAGAGCTTTCACTCCTATGTTTCTTCTTTATTGCCAACTACAAATACATCTTTTCTATCACATTTCCAGGGAAAAGATGGGATTATATTGTCACCTTTACAGGTAGGTAATTATGCTTCTCACTAGGCAGATACTTAGTTCATTGGGTCTAACATAAAACTGACAAGTGCTTCTTGTTCATGTTTTTGTAAAACATTTTATAACATTGCTCAGGTTTGCAACTTCAGAAATCATTAAGCAACAAAAGGTATCTGTGTGACCAACAAAAACAAAAAATATACAATGTATCTGTAACTGCAGGGTATAAATGTAAGAAAATGCAATGTAGTGGGTAATAAAAATTGCATTTTGTTTTGACTGTGGTGCTAATTAGAATCTGATTTGCCTATTTAAAAGCCATAATTGAGTAGAACCCATTCTACCAAGATTCTCAGGGTTATCTTACTTTTGGGGAACTAATGTACTGACCCAAATAGCTGAAAAATAAAGGAGCGAGTGGGAATAAGAGGTCTGAAATATGAACATACCCCTGCTCTCTGTTACTTTGCCAAGAAGTCACCTGTGTCCAAGTGGCATGCTTCTTTGCTGCAGATGCCGGTGCAAAAGTTGCTAGGTACCTCTGATGCCAAACGGGACATTGTAAGGGAGCTTTAGAAAGTAGGACATGACACAGTAATTGATTTTGAGAGTGTCTCTCCCTCCTCCCTTCTTTTCCCTGGTTATTTTTTTTCCCTTCCAAACCCATTGCTGTATTTCAAACAAACCCCTGTTCCATTGAAGCATACTTAAGAAATTCAGCCTCAAGCACAACATGCGATTTTTTGCAAATGCTATGTCTTAGGCAGATTTTTATTCATGAAAAACATTACAGGGAAAAAAGAAAAAAAAAGCTAGTTAGACAAGACTTCATAAGTATTAATGTAAACATGAGCAGCTTCCAAATTCTGCACTGGTTACATACAACAGAATGTCACATGTGTCCCATAGAACACAAAAATCATTACAAAATCCACAGGAAAAAGTAATATATCCTCCTTCCTTCATCTCCAGATGATGAAGCCTCATCTAAATGATGTATCCACTATGGATCCATATATGGAAACATATATTAATAAGGACTAATATGTCCTTATTATGTTATCTCTGCTATATATTCAGTGCCCCTCAGATATTACTTAAAAGCCCTTGGGCTATTGTCTAAATTGAAATGTTCATTGTCCTCTGTATTCCAGTACTATTAAAAATACAACATATAATCACAGTGGGATTTCTCCCTTCTCATTTTCTCTAAGCAAAACTATTCTTATACTTGTGCAGGCATCCCCAAGCATTACTCTCTGACATTCTCAACTGATATCACAGTTTATGTAGAGTTCCATATGGTCATATCCCACATAATCCTATACTCCTCTAAAAAGAGGAATCTATATTGCTGTATTCCCGTAGGGTGGCAAAATCCTGGGTAGTGTGCTCAGTATCAAGAACTAGAAGTGACAAACACAAACATGACAATACTGGATACCTCTGATTAGGTGTTTAGGTACGGTGTGCAACAAAAAAGATTTTACAAACTAAATATGAAATCTCATGTTACATTTGTCAGTTTATAGTGATAAATAATCACATTCGTTGAATCTACAACCTTCCTAGTATAAATAGATAAACGTGTGTTCTAAAGAGTATCTGGAACACTTGCACTATCTGCCCTGTTACCCCATTCGTGTGTAAACTCACAAAGACAGAAATTCAGAGTTGCTGAAACACTTACCATGCCTAACCCCTGTCATTGCTATTCCCCTGTCCAGCCGGCTTCCCACCACGCATATAGTCACAGCCTGTGCAGCGTCCCTGTTTGTCTACCTCTCCCCAGTCACCCTGATGCTGGCTGAACTAATTAGCAACTTGTCAGCTCGCTTGTGCATAGCTTAGCATGGAGTTGGGAGCAGGGCAACAACAGGAATCCCTCTGGGCCTCATCACGACATCATTTCGGCAGTGGAGCCTATGATAGCAGAAAATTAAGCCGGTATTTATACACAGCATTAGAAGGGGGTCCTCCCGTATCAGGCTTAAGATGACAAAATGTCAGCTTCAATCATCTGACAGGCTTTGGTCTCTCTCTGTAACATCTTTCTTTTTGGCTGCTCTTTTTTTTATATACACATATGACACTAACAGAAAAATAAATTGAAAAGAGCACTGAGGCAGGGTATATTTCATGCACTGGTGCCAATGTTTCATATCTCATGAACCTCAGGAAAACAATTCATTGAACTAATTAGTTCACAGCATTTAAGCAGCTTGTTTCAAGTCCTTAATCTTCTTTATATAATACTGTGAACAAAGCCATATTATCTTCTGATTTTTTAAAAATATAGTTTAACAAATATGATCATTCTTTTCCCTAGAGATTACATCATTTAGACCTCAAACTACCCTCCCCTCCCTTACTTTCTTTTCTTTTTGGACAGAATAACAAAAAAAGCACCTATTGTTTTTCACAAACCTTCAAGATTATGCTATCTATATGTCTGAGCGTATTTCTTAGTCTTATCCAGTTCATTTAGTTTCTCTTTTTTAGCTATTCCTCAGAAAATAGCTGTGTTTCCCTTTCTGTGAAAATCAGATGACTTCTTCCTCATGGGTCTAAGTAATCACTGTGTCCATAGCTTACAATCTTTGTACAACGTTATTAAAAAGTACTGGATAATAATTAGTTAAAAATAAGCCAAGGGAACTTTTAAATCTGAAGCAGCTCCCTCTTTTACTTTCATCAACAGTGATTGCTTTGAATTAGAAGAAAACATACAACTAAATAAACAACCACAATTCATGAGACTGGTAGCATGTCTGTGTCCTAGTCCCTAAAAGCATCTTTTCTGATGTTCAGTACTGGGTGTCTGAAGCCAAATTAGAACACAGTAGTGTGGACTATCACTCTCCCTATAATTCCCATTGGAGCCCAAAAATGTGAGCAAGTCCTTTGGAATTATGAATCCTGCAGAAGGACAAGTCATCATTGTCCCCAGCTGGTGATTCTTACTTTTGTCATTATCAGAAAAAAGTCAGATGCACATTGAACTGCATCTGCATCAAGCCAGCGACACTAACTTCAACAATATTGAAGCTGGGTTAAGTAAATCCATAATGAAAGCTTAGATTTTCTTGGACAGCTAGTTATATTTTCATGTATGCTCGAATCAAAGTATATGCTAAAGCAAACAGCTAAAGTGTATTAATGGACAGCTGAGGACAGCAGCTTTTTAAATTACTTCTACCAGGGAGGGACATTAGAGGATTGGCTTTTATGTTCAACATGTACAGATAAGATTGGACTTTGTGCAACAGTCATAGCCACTGTCTTTTTGAAATTTTGTCTTGGGTTGCAATGCAGGATGTAACCAAATGTATTCTATCACCATCTGTTAAAAC
>JAODKT010001809.1:581818-597793 GCA_027576195.1 Cossypha heuglini | reverse complement strand
CCATATCTTTGCCTGAGAGCTCCTTAATTTCAAAATTATAATAATTTGGAGGGAGCGGGTTTACATTTTGCATTTCAAGAGAGGCTTCTGCCTTTCTTAGCAGACAACTGTCTTTTCAAACCAAGACAAATATGAAAAGGGAAGCTAGGTACATGCCTTTTATCCAGCAGTTTAAAGGCAGGTTCTACCACTAACATACATATTACTGGAATAATTCCTCTGGAATTATTTCTGGTTTTATACAAAGGTATTTAAAATGCACAAGCCATTTTGGAAACAAGAAATCAATACTTCAGCCACAGGCAAGGGAGAAAATATATTCTGTACTTTCAAAGCTTTTATCTCTAAGCATATACAGATACTTCCATGTTTAGCTGGTAAGTGCCTAAACCTTTTCTTTGATACTGCTCTCTCACAAGGAGGTATCAGTTGTGTTTGATCAAGTCCTCTCCTTGGACTTTTATTTCATGCAAATTTGTGAAGTCCACATGGTCAGTATTGTCTTCCTTTCTGATTTTTGCTTGCTTTAGAACTATCTGCTGTCCTCCCATGGTTATCCACATTGAAGTTGATTAATGATACCTTTAGCTGTCGGATTCCCAGCAACTCTTAATAAGAACAGAGAGGTGACATTGGTGGAGCTTCACAAGCACATGAGCACCATTGAGAGCTCTGTTCTGTTCTATTGTGCTCAAGGAACTTCTCCCTCAAGGTCAATGCCTGAGATTCTTCTGGGAGCTGGCAGCTTAACTGAAGATATCTGAAATCTCCCAGCTTCTCAGGGATTTAGTAGGGACTGCTGACCTTGCATTATTTTTGAATGCCTGAAATGTTACAGGAACAAACTTTCTATATGAATGAAAAGCATGAAAAATATGAATGCTGCATTAACTTCCATTAACCTTCAATTTTGATCCTAAATTACTGGATTAAAACTTTATGGCTTGAAGTTTAGCTTAAAATTTTTCTCTTTAAGAATGTGTGCAATTCCAGAACTGCCTAATGTTAAATATATGCAGACCTTTCCAATCAATACAGACTGTGGCTGGGAGTAATGAAAGATGAAAAACTTCAAAGCTGCGTTAAGCACAGAAATCTTTAACCCTTTATTTACAGGAAGAATTTGCTTCTTAATTTTTATCCACATTTTAAGATCTAGTTTTGTACTAATTTAATGAGGAATGAAGAGGGATGAAAGACATATAATTGTTCCCACCTCCTTTCCCTCATTTAAAGCAAAAAGCATTTATTTTTTCAATTTACATCTAGTCCTTAGCAATTTGTGAAGCAGATCTGTTGCTATTCATAATGACTCATATTCATATCCATCATGTATCTCAACGTCCTCTAGAAAGTTTTAAGTATTTAGTTCACAAGGACAGAGAAGAGTATTTTTCCTAGAAAAAAGTCTTTGTGACTCATGGAAGCTGATGAAACAGGCAAAATTTTGATGTTTGCAATACTACTTAACAGAATTAACTGCATCAGCTAAGACTGGAAAAAAAAACAGTTTGACAACATTTTTTTCTGGTCAGCAGGAAAATACAATCTGTAGCAAAAAAAGTCAATAGGGGCATTTTCACAGATGAATCTTTAGATTGTTTTTTCTGATTTCTCTGCACCTATTATCGTGATGCATGAAAGAGTGGAGCATCATATTAAATGCATTCAAGTGGGAAATATACAGCATTTCATGTTTTATTTCTCATCTTCATCCCATCACATTGTTGATGAATTAAGAGTAAATACCTACATGATTTACTGTGGCTAGAAAACATCTATGCATCTGTAGAAGAGCTCTTCCCCCTCTTCAGTTCAAGCCCGGAAGAGACTTCTTATTAAATGGCCATGTGACAGAAGCCTACCAAACACTGTTCCTACCAAATGCAGCCCCTCAACCTGTCTACTTTGTGATCAACCAAAACTACCATTTAATTAATATATGGCTTACTTCATGTTTTGGTGGGGTTTTTGCTTGATTTTTTAGAATCACTATCCAAAGTCTCGCTCAATTCTTTGCGTGATATCTCACTACCTTTCCTTGAAGCTGAAGAGTTTTCCCTCTTAAAATTTGTTTGCTTTTTTTGGTTTTGTTGTTTGTTTGTTTTGTTTTGTGTTTTTTATCAGATGACATCTTGCTCTACTGTACCTGCTCTCATAGTTTAAATCATAGAGAATGCACTGCACCTGGAATTCCCCCAGACCAGCAACAGCCACTGCTAACACCTCCTCACTTGACTGACAGTGGTCTGTTTCAGACTTATTCCAGTAGAACTGTAATTACTAAAATACCTAAAAATACAGATTAAGTTGAGAAAAAATATTCCAATGTGAGTTGTTAGTATAAGAGATGTATCCACCCACAGCTATTGCATCTACTCTGATCCAACGGTGAGTTAGGAAATACAACATAAATTCAATGATGTAGAGCACAATTTACTTGGCTGGAAGGATTTAAGCCTGGATTACACTAACAGAAACATAAACAGAAGATTTTCCCCTAAGAAATCCTTTACGCAGCTCTGCATTACAGATGTTGTGTTATAGCTTCTTTCCCAAAGGAATTCTCCCTTTCTTTTCATACTCATACACACCTCTGCCTGTAAGGGCAAATACTACAAGCTCTGCTTGCCCTTCACTGGAGGAGATCTTCCCCCTGGCTCTGCAGGACTCTTGCACTCTGCACGTCACCAGCAGGTGAGGCTTCTGTTGCCAATTTCAGCTCTGAATGGTTTCCTACACAAGTTCTATGCACACATCAGTAAATCTCTGGTCACTACTGGCATGGGCAAGTAAATGGAGCCCCTCAGGTGCATTATTAAAAAAAAAAAACCAACTACATATACAAAAAACATAATTGAGGAATAATTAAGAAAGAGTGCAAGGAACTGTTACTTGTCCTCTCCTGATGCAGCTTTATCACAAAGCAGCACCACTGGGGTTTGCACTCGGTGTTTGTGGGGATCATATTGTTAATTACTAATCAGGCTGGTTCACAGCTATTAGTCAAAGGTGCTTGTTGAACACCAATAAAATCTCACACTCGTAATTATCTTTAGCTTATTATAGTTTTACCTACAAGAAAAAAATAGATGCTATATACCTTCCCCAAAGGATTATGAAAGCAGAAAGTGTTGCAAGATGTATTAAAAAAACTTACTTAATTTGAACACACAAATCCCATCTACTACTGCTCATTACCTATCTGTACAGCTTCATTTCAGATTTGCACTTTGTATAAAAAAAAAATTGTTTTTTACACCAATTATATAAAAAGTTTTGCTATCCAAAGCTGCATTTTGATCTTTAGAAACACTATGAAATTCACCAGTAACATATCACCTTCGCTATTCCATAAAGTCCCTCTATTGAAAACCATTACCATAAAGAAAAAGACCAGGACTTATTCAGACGTGAACAACTCCTGTTCAAAACTGAGAGCTCAAAAGATAACAAATTAAATAGGAGTTGCTGCTGTGAATTGTGTTTCTGGTTGAGCTGATGCTCTGAGTTTTTTCAAACTATTCCAAAAAAGTGATGGCTGGTATTTTTCCTATCTTAGTGAAAACTGTTAGGTCCTAGTATCAGTGGTGGCTAGTGTAGGATTTATTGCATGAACCTGACTATTTTACCAGCTCATGTAGTAATTACCATAGCTAAAAAGAGATTATAGGTCTCAGGCATAAAGGGAACATAAGCTAAAAATATTGAGACATAAAGAAAGTTTACTAAAACAAACCCACTAAGCACTTCTGTGTCAAACACCTATGTTTCTTTGTATGATTGTGAATAAGAATAGTTTTAAAAAATATTTTAAAACTGAAAGAATGGAAACAGACAGTAGTAATTTTCTTAACTTGAAATGCTTGACAGCATGAATACAATAAGTCTAGTGCCATAATTCCTTATTGCAGCAGTGAGCAAGCCACAGGAATAACTTCTAGTATTTCTACTAGCCTTTACCTGTGGCTTCAGTCTATGATAGCAATGTTCAAAACTAGTATTTCTACCTTAAAAACCAATGAAATATAACATCATAATCCAGTATATGTTTAGATATGCATGCACTTTTAGTGTTTGACTGTAAGAAACATTTTATTGTTTAAAAAAAAAAAAAGTAAAACATATTTTGTGAGCCAAATCAGACTATTGTGACCTGTTTTATGATAGCAGGCATCCCATGAGTTGCTACTTCAGTGTATAAATATTTGATCAGAAAAATTCCAGAGGAGTAATTCTGCAAATTTATTTAGTGTTATATTGACTGCATCAGCTATAGACTTTGCTCTCATATTTTCCCCTTCTTGGGAACATTTAAAAAAAAAAAAAATTATAAGTATATGAACATGCCATTTCCCAGTTACTGTAGATACTTTTGATTCAATGAAATTTTCTAATCTTTCACCTTCTTTATATCACAACATGAATTGGAAGGATTCAGTTTGACTCCAACATTCTATCTCGTGGTATTTCATATGATTGAATCTGAACAGTATCTCTTGCACATGATAGACAGCTGAAAAAGAATTTCATCTTTTGAAATACCAAATAAGCATGTACTGCTTAGAATAAGTTAGAACATTTACAAGGCAATTTAATTTCCAAGTTACTTCTTGAATTATCTGGTCCATCTCACTCCAAAGACATTCTAATGACATAGAAAAAGAATTTGGCCTGGTATGTCATTCAGCTCTAAGATAACTATAAGAAAAATATTATTTCGTCTTTTTGCATGTGTTTCCAAGTCCTATAAAGAAAGCCTGAGCAGCATGCATGCTAAACAGTACTTCTTCCAGAAGCCAGCCCTGTATTTAGAAAGGGAGAGTTACTCCAGCCATCATCAGTAGTAAGAAACAACAGGGTGGATGGAAATTTAGCCACTGAAGCACTTGCATGTTTTTACTGTCAATGCACGGTACTTGTGACAGCAGAAAACCAGTTGTGAAATAAATTTTGAAATGTTATTACCTTTGATCAATGACACAAAATAATTCAGCTCTTCTCTGGTCCTGCCTGTGTTTGCAAGAGTAAAGGTTGGGAGAGGAGATGCACTTCTGTGGAATGCAATACCAAAGATGTACTTTTCTTTCTAACTTCAGCTGCACATCTTCTAAAACTTCAGAAGGAGGCAACAAGACAAAAAAAAAGGTAAAGAAGCAGCCGTCACATCACATCCAAAACAGTAGGTGAAAAGAGCCAGCTGGCTGGCTTACACTTATGAATCTGTACTCTTTCTAGAATCTAACTATTCTAACAGCTCTGCAAAAGAAATATCTCAACCCTTCATGAAAGCTAGAGTGTTCTCTATGTGGTAAATTAAAAAATTACCTAACTGCTTGTTAATTACATCCTTCCCCACTCATCACCCCAAGTATCCCTGCAGTATCACAAGCATCATCTTATCATGTAAAGAAGGAAGATTACATGATAACTGTAATCATTATTTTCCAACAACAATGACAAAAAAAGCCAGGTAAGTACTCTTATTTGAAGCCATCAACGTGCAGAGAATCATAATTAATCTTTTTGTAGCATTGCAATTTTCCCTCAACTACTTAAGTATTGTCATAATTGCAGGTCCAAAACAGGAACCCCCTGGCTTTGCTTTAATAATGCTCTCCAGTACTGTTCTCCCAAGACAAAGCACTGCTCTGAGAGCAGAGTTGGGAACAAAATTAATGCAAATGATAGCAAGACAAAGGTAGGTACGAAGGCCTCACCCTGAGATGGGAAAAACTGGTTAACCTTAAGTAACTCTTTATTGGGCTGCTAGAAATTAAGACAAGACCAGTGAGAGGGGCAAAGCATGGACAGGCCCAAGACCAAAAAACAGACATTTTAGTCTGTATTTGCTCTTACTTATGACTTTTGTTTATTTAGTACAAGCAGAATACTTTAAAGTTTTTTAAAAGATGGTTTACAGTAAAACACTCTAAAGAGTAAGCTGACAAAGGCCAATTAGACCTCTCTTCCTCCTCCATTTCTCTCCTTTAAGATCAACTTTATCTACAGAATTCTTATCTTAAGTGAATAACTGATAAGAAAAATTAAAGGGCTCAGAAGCATCATGTGTTAAGTAATTGGACCCCAGCACCCACACCTCTTTGTCTCTGCTAAATCTCCTCTGTCTCTCAGCTAAACCAACCCACTCAGAATATCAATCATATTTGAGGCTGGAAATCACCATTGGGCAAAAAAGTAACTGTAATAAAATTTAAAAAACCCAAACAAAAAACAACAAAAGAACCCCAATGAAATAAAAAAACCCTAAGCCACCTGGTACAAAAACCCACACTATATATACAAGGGCATAATTTTCTCTTATTTCACTCTTTCATTCCTTCACAGGTTTATCAAAACCTGATACACAATAGTTTCCCCACAAAGCCCAAATTTACTTTGTGCCAACTCAGAGGTAAGTACATAAAGGCATGTCTTAAAAAAGCATCTCTCTGTCAAGATAGCCACTGTTATAAAAGGAGTTATTTATCCAGAAAGAACATTACTTTCATATTTATCTGTATGAGGATATCAAATCATGTCACTGCAACAGAATAACCAAAGAACTATGTTTATATCACAAGAAATTCTTGTACAAAGAGCTTCAGAACTGCATTAATATCTGGGGATTTATTTTTTCTGGTGTGGCTTATACTGCTTCCAGGACAACAGGGAAATTAAATTAATCTGTTTTATTCTAATATTTTTAATCTGTAGTAAGAATGTATATCAGTGAACCAAAACCCTGTAGATATTTTCACAGCTGAGCCAACAGAATGGAAAGTGTGTCTTCTTGTCCTGCAAAATCAGCTAAATTTTCTTGAATGGCCTGAATCTGGTGCATTTTATACCAGTAAAATTCCTTGCACAAAAAGAATCTAGATATGTCAATTGATCTTTCTCTGCTGATATGCATTCTGAATAAGAGGGACTTATCTCATGATTATTCAGAATCCTCCACAACATTTCTTTTGTTAAAACTTTGTGTCAGGTGTTTAAGAGACTTCAAAAAATGCAAAGAGGACCAACTATAAAACCGTTAATATTTAGCAGGCTGTAGTACAGATGTGATACATATTTATTTTAACAACAACCCAAATCACGTTTCCACATTTTCACAGGTACAAACCAGACCTGAAAGCTGCTCTATAACCTTCAGTTAAAATTGTCACTTATTTTTTCTGTTCAAGAACAGTGTACATCTCACCCCTCCCAGTTTTTTAAATGAGGGAGATATTGGTGGGGAGAGAAGAACCCCCTGGTTCATAAAAAGCTGTGTTTCAGATGATTACATTTGGAGCTTACGAGGAGTTCTCTGGTCTGCACCTCAATCAATATTTGTAAAGTGTCTGTCCGGCATGAGGAACTCTGAAATCAAAGAAATATCTTCCTAATCGCATGGGTAAACTGAGCAGCTGCTTCTATCCTCCTTGAGTCCTGTCTACATGGAAAAATTATTCCCAAATATAGTAGGCTATGAATTTGAAGAGCAATAGCTGTTCCAAAACAGCTACTCATGGACACAGTTACTGCAGTCTAAGAGCATTCAAAAAGGCTTCTTTAATGGCATATTCTTTCTCCTTCTATTCTTCAGGGTGCTCTGTTTGGAGTAGAAAAGATTTTACTTTTTTTCTGCTGGAATGTATGAACTATGTTACCACTGTAAAAGTCATACATAACAGACCTAATGTTCAGGCTTGCCAGTTGCTCCACAAAAAGCATAACAGCCATTCTAGTTTTGTAACATTTTCTCCAGGTTACAACTCCAGCCTGCAAATTCTATGATCTACTTTAAATAAATAACTTTACAGTTTATAATTCAGAATACCTCCTGACCCAACATAGTATACAGTACTTCTCTAAATCCCATGACAAAAATCACATGCTGTTAGTGCTGAAGAACTCTGTTTCTCACTTGCCATCTACAATACACTTACAGGATGTAATAAGGGAGCGCTCAACAGAATACAGGGTAATTAATATTTAAAAAGTTGTGGTATATTTGAAACCAAAAATTAATATTTAAAAAGTTGTGGTATATATGAAACCAAAAATTTATACATAGCAAGAAAACATAATCCTCTTTGCTTATTTTCTATCAGCACTTGTTTGTACTTCTCTTTTCTGAATCATTTTCTTCACATCTTCATATTACCCACGCTTTATGTCTTTTGTGGGGCAAAATTCCTGACATATTTTCACCCTGAAGCTGTGATCATCATCTTTTGAAACTAACAGGCAAAGGCAATGACAAAAAACCCATAAATCCTTATACTTCAAGTAAATGCCTGGCAAAAGCTTTAGCTCAGATGTACACTAAATATAGAAGTATCAACTAATGACTGGACCAGGAAAAATAGGGTGTTTTCCACTTTCAATTAAAGGTTCCATGACGAGGAGTTTATTTCCTCCACACACACTCTTTCCCTGTCAGTGTAAGCCTTTTTTTTAATGCTTTATTTCAACACAGGAGAAAAGATATGAATGCCCTAAGGTGCAAGTATTACCAACACAGATGGATCAATCTTCAAGCACAGAGTAACACACAGATCACAAAAACCACAAAAAATATTTGGAGAAAACTAAATAAACAAAAACAAGTCAGTGACTCAGTTCTGTGGTGCTCCACAGCCATTCTGGTAGAGATAATTTGCCTGGTGAAATCATCCTGATCAATAGCTCCAAGGCAGCTGTGAGCTGGCTCTGTGACAGTCTATTGACCAGAGCATTTTCTCCTTTCTTAATTCAAATGGCATACTTCTGCAACCTGACCCAGGCTGCAAGGTCCCATCAGCAGATGTTGACATTATCTTCTCCTGACTGTAACAGCTTATCATAAACAAGTAGTCTGCTTTTTGAGCTTTATTTTGTTTGGATTCTTTGAAAAAGGCTACATAGGGGAATAGTGGGAAGAAAGGAAGATTATGAATTATAACTTGGTACAGAATCCATATTGACATTTCTATCATGTGTTTCCATTACGGTGAAGAAATCAGGCAGCATTAAATCTGTATTTTCCAATCTGACCAACCAAATGCCCTTATATTTTATTGTATGTTACCATTTCATTCAATACACCTTCTTAAAAAATGTACAAAAAATGGGTTTGTGCTGCTGTTGTCTCCTTACATTTCTAAAGTATCTTTCTTTTCTCTTCCATATCATACTGCCAGGTGTAAAAGCTGAACTCAAATATGCTAGACCTTTACCCCTGTTCAAGGTCAATGACACATGCATTGTTTGTTTACTGTTTTACACTGTCTTAACCTTTGAGAATTTGAGGGGTAGTTCTGTGCTACATCCATGATCTTTAAATATGTCAAAGTCAGTGCCAAAGTGTCAAAGTAAATGCTGCACCATGCAACCTCGACACTACTTTGTCAGAAATGAAGACTGAACTGTAGATCTCCACCACCAAATGAAACCATAAGAACAAAGCATTACTGAACATCTCTCTTGAGCAGCCAGCTGCCATGACCTGGATAAAAACAATTCCTTTTGATTTGCTAATAGACATTTCAAGCATGGCCAGGCACACAGATTTATTCAGATGTGTTTATGATTTAGGTTATTGCCTATAGAGACCTCCGAGGAAGTTATTCAGCACCATTGCATAAGGATCATTAGCTAGAATTGACCTCAAATACCACAGTTAAATCTACAAAGACCTCGACCAGCTTTATTCAAAAATCAGACATTTTTTATCTTGACATCAATGGAAAGCAGATTATTGGAGACATACAAACCGAAAAGTCACATCCACAAATGCCTTGTTTTGGAGTCAGTTGAGTAGAATCAAAGTCTAGTCCCCAAAAAAGATGAACTCTTACAGAGATTTTGACTTTTCTCAATTTGCTTGAAGTACAATGTGACAGCAAAGGCACATCATCTAGCAAACTGGCTTCCAGATTCAGTTTAGTAATTTCTTTTCAAATCCCAGTTTGATCCATAACATGCTCTATGACCCTGGATGATACGCTGTTTTCCTCACCCCATGTTCTGTGCCTCTCCTGCACTTTGGCCAGCTCTCACTTCACTGCTGCACACTAGCCACAAATTCATCCAGTTTATGACAGCAAAGGATACACTTAAACAATTCCTGAAATTTGTGAGGATAGTTTTTTTTGTTTTTTTAATAAATTACTGGCTGTCATAACTATATGTAAGATTTTATTTCATTTCATTAAGAAAAACCAAAAGGATATCAAAAAAACCACCAGCTCCAACCAACAAGTTTAACTCTTAATTCACTTCTTCTGTGGACACTATGCACTTCAGTAATTTCTGCAAAGCACTGTTGTGCCAGAAATTGTGTCATTTACTGGATTAGGGCAATCATCACTGAAGATTAAATCTTCCATTTTTTAAATTCCAGTATTAGAAACAGAACTGTCTTAGCCTAATCAGAAACACCAAGTACTTTCACCTCTTACTAACTTCAATAGGGGAAAATACTCAATACCAAGCTACTGACAGGTGATACTGAATACGGATCAGCAAACTTTACTCTGCGGTCACTCATTTTATATTAAATATGCAGTCACAAAATTTTTGTCATAAACCTAAACTGAACACACAATTCATTATTTTTATGGTATCAGAAACTTCTGGTAGCAGCATATGAATTAGTGAATCTCGTCACTTATTTTTCCTAAAATAAGGATACCTGGTTCTTAATTGTATGCAGTGGGCATGGTACAGAAGGGTTTTGATGGATATGCAATTCCTTCCTTGTCTCTTTCTCCTGCCTTTCCTGGTTCACAAAAGCTGAGAGTTAATGGAAGTGACCAAGACTACATGGTTCATGTACAGAAACTGTGGATCAAGTGGAGCTGCCACAGCACACACTGTTATCTGTGCAGGACTGGCAAATTCTCCTTCCACCTTTGCTGACTCAGAAAGGCATTTAAATGAAGCTGCTAACTCTAATGAGCAGCACACTGCTGGTTGTCTGAAGTGAGCTGTACACCACTTAGAATCAAACTGTAAACCAGCCATTTCACTTCACTGATCTTGTTCAGCCTTCCTAGAGTTTAACAGACAACCCATAATCAAGTCAATCACACTGTCTGTCCACCTCTCTCCAATTGTTTCAAGACACAGGATGAAGCTATCTTACACAACCTGTTTTCCAAACCTCACTGCTCACAGAATGCTGCTATTCACAGTGATCTGAAGAAGCGCCTAAAACAAAACAAAAGAAATAACACAACAGCAAACTTAGAGCACCTTTATCAGTGTTATCAAAAACAAGCAGTTTTAAATTCTCCAGCATGTCAAGTACTGATTTCCTAAACATTATCTCCTAAAATGGTGTATTTCTTCTGGCTTCTTAAGTAAATTGATACCAGGAACCTCAGTATTAGAAACAAACTTAAAATAGCATAACCTTGACAGTTTGGGCTTTACTTACTTTGTTGTGAATAGCAGGCCTATCCTCTTATTGGGGGTCTTTTGACAGCCCACTGCTGCAAAGCACACACACGGTCTTGTGCAATCTGGGTAAAACAATGTAGGAGAATCAGGCCTTTTATTCTGTTCATATACAAAACTGTGCCTTCAGAACTCTTTCTCTGTAGCAGCAGAAAGATGTGATGAGTGGGCCCCAAGAGAGCACTTCTCCTTGCCTCCGGTTCCAATGGCTTGCAGGCATATGACACTCCATCAATACGGAGAGCTGGCAGCTTGAAAGGCAGGAAGGACATTCACTGATAGCATGCATCTGCTTAGTAACAGCATTGGTGCTCCACTCCTTTTCCCATTCATTGCCTGCAGGAATGACTCCATTGAGAGGCTCACCATCAACAGATGGTCCCAGGCTAAGGTGTAATCAGGAGCAGCTTGCTAAATTTGCCCCAGACAAATAAAATTACAGGCTTTTGTGGAATCTGAAATTATTGGGAACTTGGGTGGTACAGAGAGCGTTAATGTGAGTACATCCCAAAACAATGATCTAAAGTTGTCAGTGAAAATCAGGTCTGCCCTGAAGTTGCATATTTATACTCATGCTGTTTAGTGCCTCAGCTTATACTATAGATGCTTATTTTGAGAGAATTTTTAGCTGCATCCTAATTAAGTCATTTACCTCCTACAGTCTTCTTTTCCCCTCAGGAAATACTCTGCTGAAAATGTTTCAATGCAAAATCTACACTTTCATCACCTTCAACTCCTGAGTATTTCATATGTTGACTTTTTACTCCTTTAAGAAAATAAAAACTACGATTAAAATTGAACAAGTCTTTACCAAGGCAGAAAACTGTCTTATAACATAGAATTGGATGTGTATATGCCTTCAAAGCGCTATTACCTCTAAGTTATTTTTGTTTGGTTGAATCCAACATTTAAGTTTGGAATCATGCCCTCTAACAATCTAGAAATAGCAACCCAAGCAGAAGCAAAAGAAAAAAAAATATTCATTTCAAATGCAAATTCTGTATCTAGATTTAGTATTTTAATTTACAGTTACTGTTTAGAAAACAAGCAATGTATTTTCAAACAAAAATTTATACAATTGTACCAGAGAAAAATAAAATATATTCCACAGACTGGTATACATACAAAAAATAACATCTGGCATGCCAGTGGGTTGCACTAGTAGAACTGTGGATCTAACCACAATGAAAGATTTCATATGGTGACTGCATGCAAACTAATGTACATTTGTTTGTCAGATTCATGCTTAGCAAAATTGACTTCAATCTCAGGCATCAATTTGATCACTTTTTTGTCCAGGTGACAAAAAACTCAGCATATGAAAGTTAGGAGTGTCATTGCTGAAGATGACATGCCAGTACTGCTCCAAGGTTAGAAACTACACATATGAAATTAAGCACTGCCTCATTTTATGTTATCCCATCACCTTCAGATGGCAAAATACAACTGAAAAAACATAATAAAAGCTCACTTCTTCAAACTATCTTTGAAAAAAAATAGGTACCTTTTTTTTACCTTGTATAATTTAGGCCATTTATAAAATTAACGAAAACAATCTCCTGAGGCTGTAATTCTTCAGCAACACTAGGCTTTCAGCACTTTTTTACCTAAAGGAGTCTGACTCAGGGCAGTGTACTGTCCCTAATTTTACCAAAATAACTACATTTTGGGCTGTGAGATGGATCCTGACACATGTAGTGATTTGGTTAAAGAAACACCAGGTGGTCCATAGCAGAGTTGGTTTTGACCTTGATCAACTCCCTGATCATTTCACAGTATCCAACCTGTCATCACAATAGAGAATCACAAATGCCTAACTACATGGAGATCTCGCAGTCAGCCAAGAAGGAGGAAACTAGGACTAAAATCAGAAGATCTGACAAAACCCTTCATACCATGGAGCTGTGGTTTAAAGAACTAGACTGGGTCATATGTCACAGCCTTGAAGCTCATATCACCATTTGTGCACCCACCTGCTTAATTCACTGAGTGATTGCCATGAAAAGCTCCTTCTCAGTTACCATTTCTGCACTTAAAGCCTCAGGTCAGAACTTCTGTTTCTACAGACCAGAAACTCCTGCATAATTACAATTTACTATATGTAGTTTCTATACACTTGCCCTGCAAATCACTACAACTATGCATTTTTTTTTTAAAGCAACCTACACAAGTTGGCTTTTTAAAAATTTTTGCCAGGTTCATAGCTACATTCTTCTTGAGTTTAGTTATATAATAAATATTGGCTTTAACTAAATATTTCCTCATGTCAGAAATAAAATCAAATCAGAAGAAGTACCTAGTACCAGACTTCTTGCTATCTAGTAAGTTCTTCTTCAAAAAAAAAGTAGCTGCAGATATTTAAAAGCAGTTGAGATGCACATGCTATGATCTCTCTGATAATAAAAGTTTATCTGTTTAAAGTCTGGGAAATACTCAAGTACTGTGAGAGAAAAGGTGAGTTGCATGCAAAATCCCTCACAGAGCCTGTGGTCCTTCATGAATACCAGAGTCACACCTGGTACCTTCCAGTGAACTACTGAAAAGGAGATGCTCCCAGAGGAAGTTCCCAGATAGGCAGCAACTACTATTGTCCCTTAACCCACAGCCTCACTGGTGGCCAAGATGGGTTACCGTGCATGTCCATTACAAACAACACATGGTTATATACAGTTGGAGCTTTGGGTAACACACCCCTCTGTGTAAAAGAAAAAAGTTTCCTATGCATTTAAAAAAATTTAATTGAGTTACCATGAAGTTAGCAGCCAGTGACAAAGACAGCCCAAGTGAAAGAAAAGGAACCAGGAAACAGACACTAAAGGAATGCTATGGTAATTTTTTTCAAAATAGGACAGATATATCCTAGAATAATAGGAAATAAAGCTGAGAAGTATACCTTTCCTGAAAGATACACATTTCAGATTTTGAACTATACTCATTACTGTATAAGATTTTCTACATTTATCATATGTATTTTTTTAATTAGCATTAATGTTCTGGCTTTAGAGCAAAATTCATTTTATATGGATAAAACTGGTGAATACCTACATTTGGAGAGGACACTACAGGCTGATATCAGGCTGTACCATCAGCATTATCACATAAATTTAATGGAGCAAAGTAAAAAGACCAAGCTCTAAGTCTTACCACTTATTTGGAAAAAAAAAAAAAAGTAATAAAGTAATAACCTCAATACTGCACAGACAAGCCTGAGTGAATTGTGTATAAATTGCAGATCATGTACTAAATCCATTTAGGGAAAGTGTAATTTGTAAATGCAAAACCTAACATCCATCCTCCCGATTACCAAATCTAGACGATAAAGCTATATCATAAGTGACTCTAAGGTGGATTTTTCCATAACTTCTGTGATTTTTTTGTTACTAAGTCAAAAAAGAAAATTAAAGTGTTCTCTGTGGTATTTACTAAATTCGGCATTGAATAATTTTCCCTCTTTCAACTTCGTAAATCTGTGCGGGTTAGCAAGCCTACGTAACCATTAGAAATAGATTTTACTCTTTGACTTAAGCATGTGCCAATATACAGAAGCCAGAAAAATTGCACAAAGTGACTTATTGAAAAGTCTTTCATTTGAGAAAGTAATTAAACAAACTGGCCTTTTCTCTGGGAAGTATGGCTTGGCTTCACAGCCTAGGATAAGGAGAGTGCTTAACCTGAGGTGCTCCACTGAGCAGCTGGTAATAGAAAACCTTCCAATCTAAAGTAAAACAATTATCACCAGCCTTGTGTTAAGTTCCGGGGAGGTGGGTCTGCCAGCAACACACTGCAGCCTCCGGCAAGTTCAAAAGGCCATTCCCATGCTAAGGGCGCAGAGGTTCCCCTTTGTCCGTTCTTAAGCCGTTAAGTCCGTGAGATAGCTGGCATTCAGGAAGATAAGGGATTGCCTAATGAGACACCAATCTTCTTTTGTTTCCTTAGTTGTGGGAAGCATTTCTTAGCAATGTCAATCTCTCCCTATTTGCATTCCCTGAGGTCTCACAGGTGACAGCATCCAAAAAGGCCGCAAAAAGCAGAACAGAGGTCCTTCTAAACTCCCCTCTCCCGCCCTGCCTCCGTCCCCAAGGTCGGCTCCTTTGCGTGGCACAAACCCAGGCTGCTCCGTACCGAAATGCAGAGTGCGAAGCGCCTCTGCGGCGTCTGGAGCACACCTGTGTCCCCGGGTGGGGCAGATGTCCCCATGGGGGCCCCGCGCTGCGGGAGCCGCGAGCTCCCGTAGAGGCTCCGCGCGCGCCGTGAGGGCCCCGCGCCGGGCCCGCCGCCCCGGCACACCCACAGCTCCGCGCTGCAAGCACAGCCTCTGCTTCTTGCTCTCTATGATCCTGACGTCAGGTAGTTTGGGCCCTGGTTATAAGCAATATGAAAACAGGAGGAGGAAGCTGGCAGCAGCAGCCTGACTTCAGGCTTCAGAAAAACCTGTGAGAGCCTGCCAAAACACAATCTTAGCTGAAGGCATTAACACATCTGAGACACCTCCCCCGCGGGGGGGGGGGGGGGGGGGGGGGGGGGGGGGGGGGGGGGCGGGGG
>JAODKT010001809.1:544430-566782 GCA_027576195.1 Cossypha heuglini | reverse complement strand
TTTTCCAAGAGGAAATGTTTAGATTTTAGTAGCCAAGTCTGAGTTAAGGGGTTGGGGGTAGATAGGTCTCAGAGTGGGGTGCAGAGAGGGATGGAGGGATGTTTGTTTGTTTGTTTGTTTGTTTGTTTGTTTGTTGTTTGGGGTTTTGTTTTAAATTAAGTAATTTCATCATTTAAAATTCAAAAGCCCTGACACAGTAGTGCAGAATACTGCTTACTGCTGTGGGAAAGGGGTGCTTGTTTGTTGGGACTGTGTCTTCAGTATCTCATATTTAAGATCATCTGGGTATTTGGATAGTTTCAGTCTCATATTCAGCATTCAATTACCACAAGCATTGATAAACTGTCCCACCTTACTGGTGGAAGGAAGGAATAAATTAGTGTAATTTCTATTTTACCAGACAGAAAATTGAGAAACAGAAAAATAAATGGCTTGTCCAAGCTTATGCATGAAGTCTGCTACAGAATGCGAAGTAAAATAAATTATTTTCAATATTATTCTAGCCAAAGGACCCACAACACCATCCTTCTGTTCTCTTTTGAGCATAAATAGTCTTAAAAGTGAGAGTGTAATATGCACCATGCATATCAAATGTACAAAACTGCATGCTGCAGCAAAAGAGACAGAGAATACAGTCAGGAAGAGAAGAACCTCAAGAGGGTTGTCTTTTCAGAATGTGCTTTGACACAATCCCTGGACGTTAAAGACATACCAGAATCAAGAATTCCCAGAGTTCAGTGAGGTGTCAAACATCCACACATAATCTAAATTTGTTATGGTAGGATAATATTTTTGTTCACATTGTTTTTATTCTTTTTTAAGCGTGTTGCCACATTTCTGTAGGGTAAGTAGTAATGGCGAGTGAGGCTCCTCAAACTAAGGGACAGCTAAGAAATACAGTGATGGCAAACAGACAGTGCTTAGGCATCCTTAGTATATGCTTAGTATATTGACTAGGCTCAGAGGACATGGGAATATAGAGTATGCAGACAGGTTTGTTTTAGAGGTCCTGGATAAGAAAAATTATTGTAGAAAGGAGCACAAAGAATCTGCTGGTGTTTAGAAAGTAAACTTAGAAACCAAAGCGACGGAGTGTGAACACTACATGGGACAATTAATGGTGGGGACTCCTGTCTGAAACTGAGCAGCCTGTTGGGGTATGCAGGACATTTAATATGTAAAATCACTCTTGCCATTTGGGTAGCAACCCCATTAACAGTCAAACAGCAGTGCTGAAAATTAATGATCTGCATCTGACTGCCCAATCAAAATCTACTCCTCATAAAAATATTTACATTTGAGAATGGATCTAGCAGGTATCCGTTACTGTAGACTATTTGAGAATAGCTAATTTTACCTAGAAAAGATTGAAGCAAAAGGAAGAAAAAATTACATTTTTTGGAACTCCATAATTTGTAAAGCAGAAGATGGAAGGATTTGGACAGAAATGCAAGTGTAAAGTTCATAAAAGCTCTTTTAGACTCAATTCCTCAGTGCAGAACAGAGAAAACCACATATCATATTCAGCTCTTCATACACTGGCACACACCAGCTAATTCATAAAGAACATTCAGAAGTCCTTACAGCATATCACTGATAAGAGTACACAGAAAATTGGGTGTTCTAAATCAAAATGTATCAAGAAGCATGAGAGAAATGAAAACAATGTACTACAATTAACACTAAAAAACATCACATCTTTTTGGCATTATGCTGACATTAAACTATTTAAACTGCTTAAGGTTCAATGCTACCACAGAATCATTAACCTAGAGGATGAGCAGATACAGAGATGTTTTCTCACCTCTGGAGTCTTCAGCTGTCTGCCAGGGAACTCTTTCTCCTGTGAGATCTTCCTGAGCTGACCTAACTATACTAGAGCATAGAGTTTTAGAAAATTACACAAGATGGGGAGCGTCAGGACAAAGCTGTGTTATTCAGCCTGAACTTTGTGCACTGCAAAGGGGCCATGGAGAGTGCCACTCCAAAAAGTATCACCATTCATGAGCAGGGAAGGATTTATGAGATGAACATCAGGAAAGATTCATTTGACAGCCAATCTCTATGTCATTTGCTTACGTACTTTGCCAAAGGTGACAGTGAAATTCCCTGGAAAAACTTGTAGGTGTAGCCACCACCTTCAGACACAAGTGGAATCCTGAACAGTCACTAGACTCTCATACTAGTTATTCAGAATTGCTCTGGGAGGATAAAGCTGTTTGTCAGTCTTCTTAAAGAGAACTGTTACTTTCTTTGGCTACTAGAGAATTGAAGAGCAACCATCCTATTAAACAAAACAAGCAGGAGGATCTTGTTACATCTATGTGAATGTATCTTTTCTTCCAAGAAAAAAGTACTGCATCAAAGAGAAAGGTGGTTCAAAGCAAAGAGAAGTTTAGCCGATGAGAGCAGCTAGCATCTCAAAGACAGAGCAGCTGAGATTTTACGTCCATGTATTAGGGGTGCAGAATAATGGCTGTTGTACTGGATGGTGTATGGTTTGTAGATCTATGGGGACCCATCTCAATTGAATTCTTTAACAGCTGATATGACATAGATGTCCATTACCCAAATGGACAGCACTTTCTATTGATCAGTGTTCCACTTAGCAATCCCATTTGTTATTCTTTTGTCTCTACTCTCATCTACTCTAGATAAAAAGAAGGAAATAATCAGGCTTCAAAATAGTTAATCCACCTATTAGTCAAAATAAGCAATTAAAGCACCTAAGGCACAGAACCTTTGTTACATCTACCTCACCTTTCAATATGACAGGCAGGCAGAACTGAGAAGCATTCTTGGTATGAAAGAGGAGATAAAGAAATGCTACAAACTCTATTTATGTAAAGTGTCATGTTCCTTTCATAGTTTCTTTGCAAAATGTTTTTGTTTCTCTTGACACAGAGTCAAAAAAAGGCAAAACTCCAACAAAGTGACTATCTTACCTAATAAACCAGTGAATCCCCTGGGGACATGCAACTCCCTTTAACTTGATTTATACAGTTAGACTACAATTGCACAGTATTCCAGTACTCACAGTATGTCTGTTATGCAGTTCTCATATGAAAGATTAGAGTAGACATGAGAAAAGCAACACTGAAGCATTTAATTTCTCCTTCACGGTACATGTAAGCACCCATGTCATGGAGACAGAAGCTTTTTTTATTTCTTCACCAAGCTCAGTAACAGATATAATTAAAAATCTCGCAGACCTGAACTGCATAGTCATTAGCAAACAGTCAATGACTTGAACCTCCACTAGGGCTTGAGCTGCACTTTGCACAGGCTTTTCAACCCATTTCCATTCGGAAAGACTTCCATACCCAGATTTCCCCTGAGACATTTTTTATGATGCTAGAAAGATGTCAGCCAGAGACAAGAGTTCCCTGGCACCTGAGCCACAGACAGCACTATCAAATAACCTTTAATTGCTAGATGATACTGGGTGTCTGATCTTGAATTCAGATCTCCAAATATTGTCTATGCAACTGTCTGCAGAGATAAGACTGCTATGATAGCAGCAGATAAAACCAATTAAAATGGGGAACAGTGACCATATTGAGACCCTAACTTCTACCACAGAAACGGTTTATGAGAGAACGTAACAGAACATAACACAACACACACAAGTGGCAAGATACACTGTGCTCTGTGCTATATCCAAAACACAGCCCAGGATCTAACCCCCTTCTGCATCAGAAGGTGGCATGCACATGTAATAGCATAGTTTGAGTGAGGGAAAACACTGCATACTCAAGACTAAACACAGTAGCTATTAATAATTCTATAAACACTGCTGGATTGCAAATGCTGATACCAGTAGCACACATAGGTTAATTTTAAATTTAGAAAGATGTTTACAGCTTCAGCCACCAGCATGAATATTCCAATACAACTGTAGGGCATGTATTTTTCTTCTGCCTTACATCTGAGCAACATCTCCTTTCCATTCATGCAATTCTGCCAGCATTTCTGTCTGGTGTTGCTCATATCCTAATCTACTTCAGGATTTATCTCTCATTGTTGCTGCCAAAACCCCTTGATAAGGCTGTAAGCTTTGAATTTTTACACATTCAACAACTAAGAAATATAGCAAAGATGTTGCATGTAAAAGGGACCATGAATAAGAATTTCTTAGGAAGCACATAAAATTTTGTTCATTTGCAGAAAAAGGCAGATACGCAGGAAGAGAGGAAAATTGGAAGGTGGTTATCAAATCTAACTAACGGATCCCACAGGGCAAGACTGTAACTGACTGATGGAAACTAGTGTTAATAAGGAGAATCTGGTTAAATAAATCATAGACATTAAGAAAAAAAAAGTTTTAGCCAAAGGAAGGCTGAAAAGCACAAGCAAGCAGCCCAGTGTGCTTATAACATCTTCCCATCCCCACCCAGTTTCTTTCAAAATTCATTTAGATATGTAAGTCACTAGGGAAAAGTACTCAGAAAACAGTAAAACACATAGGAAAAGAAATACTTTAAAATTCATAGATCCATTATTTTTGTGGTGCTACTAATCTCTGTTTAATTCTGAGAACTCCATATAAAAGTGGACTACCTACCAGAAGGTAAAGTAGAACAGAGTCCTGACTCCCATTTTCTTGTTTTTCTGATTATTTCCTTTTTTAAATACTGCATTTCTTTGATGGTGATTTAACCATTTAATAATGCTTTTTTAACCATGTGAAGTGATTCCCCAAGTGACATCATGTAGACCCTCTTTAATATAGTGTTTCAATTTCAGAATTAGAAAGCAAGAATATGCACTTTTTCTCCCCCTTCACACATATCCTTGCAAAAACTCAACTTAAATATCTATATAAGACACTTCCCTCCCCAAACTCCTCAAACATACCTGTTTTATATAACTAAAGCTTTTCTTTGTCCAAGCCTACCCAAATGGACATCTGCTGAAGCCTTCTTGTTATACCTCCCTGCTACTCACTTTGTGAGCATAACTCACCCAGAAAACAAACACAAAGGAAAAAAGAGGGGGAAAAGGAGCATGTTATAATTTGCCTTAAATTTAAATGAGAATGTTTCTAAAGACCGATGACATTGCTCAAAGATACCAGTCATCTCTTCTTACTTATTTTTAGCCTTCAAGAAAGCACTGAGCTACAGTTTTGCTACATAGTATAGCTGACTTAAAACGCTCTCAGGTATTTTTAGACCATTTCTGAAAAAAACCTGCTTTTCCTTAGCACCTCCTTTTGTCTTAATTAAAATAATATCATTATTCCTGTCTGTAGGGATACAATTCCTAATTGCCACAATTTGCTCTTCTAGTCTGCTTTGATCCTTTGGTATGCTTCATTTAAATCAGTGAAGTAATTTTTGGATCACTATCTCCTTTCTCAAAATACAGCAAGTAGAAAGTCTTAGTGGCCTATTCCAGCTACTTACTTCATGATTCTAATTTTTCTTATTTAGCTACAAGACTATGGCTGGCACTAAATGTGGAGTGCAACTCTGTGAGCAATGCAGTATTTCAGATATGTTTACTACCTCTCTTCAGCTTTCAGCCATTGTTCGGCATCTCTTTGAGATCAATGGCTTGCTCTTCGAGAATTAAATACTCCCTTCAGAGCAAAATGGGTTTCAGGAATGAAGATAGTTCGGCTGCTAATGCTTCCATATTACTCTCTAATGGGAGGGACACAACTCAGTTTGTCAGTTTTACTCCTCTGTAATAATAATTGCAGCTTTTGCACCTTTCTGTTCACATTCACTTTGAAGTTTCCTCCCTTCAGGCTTCTCCCCTCTCTGCCCTCTTCTCACTTGTTTTGATATGGCTTGCACATTTCCTGCTATTACAATTAACAATGCACATGCAGAAACAATAGCCACTGTCACAACACTCACCACTTTAAAGCTCTCTCCAATTTGCAAGACATAATACACAGAGAGGACACTAATGAAAAGGCTGAATTTAAAATCCCATTTATCCTGAAAAGGTCGTGCCACATTGAAATGTCCTTGGGAGTTTGCTGGGAGACACTGGGGTCTTTCAATGTTGTGGTGATCATTTTCTCAGCAAGAGAATTATGCTTTACATGTCTGGACTGTTTAGGGGTGCACACATGCTAATTTAATTTATGTTTTTAGGGGAGCTGAAGCCTTTAAAGAGAAAATGCAAAGGCCTATAGGTTGCACTGCATGCACAAGGGGTTATGCCTGTCTCCTAAGAGCTAATGGCAGAGCTGCAAGATGCAGCAGTGAACATCGGTTTAGTTACCTGGTAGTGTTCTTAATTCAAAATTACCATCTTGCAAAGAAACTATGCCAGACAAAGAAAAGGTATTTAAGAAAAATATCCCTGGAGTTTATAAATATCTTGAAAAGAGTTGGACCGTTTGTACTCTAAATAATCAGACTAACCCACACCAAGTACAGGTATATTCCTACAGGCAGTGGGTGGGCTACTGATGTTTTGTTATTTGAACATCTTCATGCCATCAGTGTTCAAAATAACATTTAAAAAAACTAGTCTGTAGGTTTAGTCTCTTAGTACACTTAGAGCAAGTAGCAATCACAGCTATTACAAGGAATTTCAGATAGAAAGACTCATTAGCTATCTTAGGAGCAAGACTAGTTGTTCCACACTATTTTAGGAAGGCTAGAAATTTCTGTGTGCTGAGATAGATGGCCTCAGAGACTGAGATGAAACAACAGAAACAAGGGAATTTCAAAGAACAATAATTTTAGCCACATTTTACACTACAGATTATTGCCTATGATGAAACAAAATTCCTGTGCATGTGGGTATAAGCAGAACTACAATCACGCACTATCAACAAACTATTCTTTGCAATTACAACCCCTGAATTCAGAGGTCTTGTAAGTAGATTCAGATAATAAATGTCAAGACACAATAAATCTTAAAAAATACTTACTTGAAAGACTCCAGATAATCTTGAGGCTCCATTTATTTATTATTATTGTTATATTCCTAAGTTTGAAGAAAGCAGTATTGTATGTCCCACCTCAAGGCTAAGTCTGAGCACTATTATTTTAGGCCTACATTACACAAATCTCAGTACATACTAGGTGTGTGAAGACTGGTGTAAATGATGCTCAGTAAAGTAGGTATTAAAGTACTAGTTAATGTGTACTAATTACCAATGTAAATTAAAATTTCCACTTTTATTAACAATTCTTCTTGTCCTCCCCACACAGACACTTCTGTCAGAATCTTCATAAGTCTACGCTTTAACAAGGTATGACTCAGAGGCTCTATACTACAAGTCATCACTGAAAGAAAGGATATCATTCTTTACTGTCAATATTTGGCACTTGAACTCAGATTGTCTTCCCTGCTCACTTCATTATGTCTCACTCACTCACACTCCATCAACAAAAGAGTGAGTTTGTTCATGTAGCAAACTTCATTGGAACTCATTAGGAAAATATCAGTCAATCTCATGTATAGATTGCAAGACAATTAGAAGGGATGCCAAAGAGCAAATTCAGTTTGTGTACCCCATGCCAAATTAAAAAGAACAAAACAAACAAACAAACAAACAAAAAACAAGAAGAAGAAAAAAAGAAAAAGAAAAAAGGGAAAACTCAAAGCAAGCTGGCATCTGGCTGTTTCTTCTCAGGAGAGGTCCAAGATTAAAATAGCTGGGGCTCTGAAGAGCAGAATCAGCATGCAATTGCAAAGGTGTCTCTTCAACACAGGTGTTCTCTGTCTCTCACCTTCCTGAGTACAAAACTAACTTGCACATATAAAAATAGAAGACAAAAAAAATCACTCCTAAGCTCCAATTCTCTGCAAGTAGCATCAGCAACTCTATGATTTATTTTAATGTGTCCACATAGTGCTATGCTCCACTTTTTCTCTGCATCCAAATGGTGGTGGGGAGGGGGAAAGAAGAGATTTTAACCAGCTATTTCATGAATCTTGTTAGGAAAACACACATGGTCTTCAGGTATATTAATTGCTCTGATTCTGCCTATTTTTTCAAATTTAGGACCAAAGATGTTTGAGCATGACCTCCTCAATATTTCAAACCACAAAACAACAAGCCAAATATCATGGGTGACTCATCTACTTCCATAGTGGGAAGTCAGCTACTATTTTGCAGAGGGGAGCATAATATCTGAGATTGCCATTAATTTCTTTATTTATTTATTATTATTATTATTATTATTATTATGATTATTATTACAATCCTGGCACCAGGATTGACCAGTAACATTTAGAACTAACTACTGCAACTGAAAAATATATCAGATCTTTCAGCAAAGACATTTACATTGAAAGTAACACTGGAGGCAACATCTACAAAGATATTCCAATATTTCTCATCTATAAAACCCTGTTTTTTATATCTTTCTTATTTGTCTAACTTCTCACAAGTGGAATATTTCTGTTGGGTGTTTTAAACAGAAAAGAATCCTGGCACAGGACAGTACAGATGGGAAGGCAGAAGGAAGGATAGCAGAATCCATGCCTATTGGAAAGTGCCTTCCTACGGAGCCTGGCATGGAAACTTCCAACTCCACCACTACCCTGCTGCTAGAAGATATCAAAGCCCATCAGCAAATCCCTCCCTGTGTAGTGTTACTATGCAAAAGATGACAACCTGCTGCTGTTACCATTTATTCAGTTAGCTGAAATAGCAGAGAATTATGGGATGAAATACAAATGCCAGCATTCCCAGTGATCCCTGACACTTTGATTTGTTATGAAAGAAGATGCATGTGAACACTTCAGAGGAGTGTTAAAAATATTTGTCGGGTTGCAAAGTCAAATTTTCAAAGTCAAGAAATCCTGAAAAGTTGCCATTTTACCTTGATATCAATCTGCATCTACTACAATCCAGTCCATAACAATGTGATCATGGTACTATTTGTTCTAGGGAACTCCTGCATCATTAATTCATAATGAGAAGAGTCCGTTTAAAGAACAGTTACTTTTTTTATTTTCAAGAGAAAGGATTTCAATTAATAGATCTAAGGGTGTTTTTCCCATTCAAAAAAGGCTTGCAACAAAATATGTTAGAAGCTTCTCACTGCCTTTTACTCAAGAATTTACTTTGGTCGCAAATACTGACAATCTTTACATTTAATACTTCTGTCAGCTGAAGGATATTATTAACTGTATGGTACAGAAATTGAATTCGAGCATAAAAAGGTTAATGCAAGAGTGACCAACAATTTGGGCCTCCTGATTTGCAGTGGTTCAGGGTGTTTAGTACTTTGTCACTCATGTTCAAGAATAGTTACTATTGACTACAATTGTACCTGTGAGAATTTACTACTTTTGCAGATCAGACCCTGTAATTTCAACTCAAGCCACCCAGTAAATCAGGAGCAAGCTGCAATCATCTGTGGAACATATGGGTTAAGCCATTTGCCCAAAACCACCACAGAAACTTTTGAAAAAATTGTCTTCACTCAATAAATCGCATTCTCCCTATGGTCACTGCATCCTGAGTGTTGGTGGAAATTGGGTTTTGAGGATAATGTAGCCTATCACTCTACCACTTTCTGTCCAACAGGATGCTCCTGCAAATAATTCTGCTTTCTAAAGGAAGTCACTAAAATAATAAACCATTCAACAGCAAATTTTCTAACCAAAGCAGCATTTTTACTTTTAAAGAGAAGGACCCAAGAATCCTTCAGATAACCCCAGGCACTTGGCTATGACTATTAATCTTTGTGAAAAGCCCTTAGATAGTAAGATGAAGAAGAACAGTAAAAAACGTGAACAACAGCTAAGATATATAGGGACAGCTAAGACATATGGGAAAGAACACAAAGAGAATTTGGTTAGATGACTAATTTCTTTTCTCTTTAACCAGGTCAAACTGACTAACAAAATGTAGAAGACATAAGGGAAAAACCCAGCAAAATTAAGCACTCCTATCAGCATATATATGGTACTTCACAGGTATAAACTACTTAAAAAAATTAACTAATTAATCCTCACAACCTCATATTCCCATCTGATGCAGACAAATATTATAAACTTGCATTTTACAAGAGGAAATTAGGGCACAGAGATTAAAAGCTGCATTTCCAAAATGTCCATTAATTCTGTGTGTCCGTCTGGAGTGCCCAACTTGAGACATTGAAATAGAGAACGTAGGATATTCTGAGGGCACTCAACTCCTGAGAAAGCCAGCAGCAGTCACAAAGAAAGCATCTGAGAAAAATATTGAAGTTTGGCAGTGTTATAAAAACAGAAAAGCATTTGAATTTAGAAACATTTTTTTAAGAGGTTGTTATTAATATGAACAAGTTTGAGGCAGAGCTGGGCCTGATAGTAATTTAAAACTGAATTAAATATACATTCATTAATGCAGCTAAGCATTGAAATAACCTCTGAATGAAGCACCTCTGCTAGACAAATAATATAAGGAACAGAGAAGGAGGTCCAGGGAGAAATGAAGAGGGCTAAGTCATGGCCAGTCAGGACAGTTCATCCAATGCGGACTGAATCTGGTATTTGTTGAGTTAGAAATGCAGGTAAGGAGGAAAAGCTCAATGCTTGCATACACCTCTACCTTTCTACCTCTATAGAACACAGCAGTAAGGAGTACATGAGTCCTGAATTTGGCATCCACAGCAGTCTCCTGGAGTCCCCACTGCTGGTCAGACAACAGATGAGCTTCTTCCTCTGCAACCTGTGTGGATATCAAACTACATCCAGCCCTCTCTACACATGAAAAGATTCACTCCTTAGAGAGAATCTTGTGATTATTTGCAGAACTCCAGATTTTAAAATAGGCAAAATAAGTGTTTGTAAGAGAGAATATATTGGGGGTGTTGTGAATTTCAAAAGTAATTTCTTTTAACCTTTTGAAAACTGGTTTTCAGGTGAAGATAGCACAAATAAATCTCTTGAAGGAGTCTATTTTCCTATGCACAGGCACAGTTCCTAGAAGTCACACCCAGAAAAACTTCCCTTAATTTTTAAACTGTAGCATCACACAAGCTTGCCTGTGATATCTATCATTGGTAACAAATCCTCTCCAGTGCATGGGTAACAAAGGCGACTGACAGCATGCAGCAACCCGAATGCCAGGCTTGGAGCATCTGTGCTTCCCTGTCATCTAAACCCTTTCTTCACTTCCCAGTAAATGAGGAGATAAGAACCATGCATTGAACCTGTCACGTTTCTTACTGCATCAAAAACACATCTTCCACAAACATTACTAGTCTGTCAAGGCATCAGGACTTGGCATGCCAAACAATGCATGCCTTTTATGATCTCATCTGCTAGCCATGTATATTTACTGCATCAGCTGCTGTATCAAAAGCTTCATCTTTGTGTCTCTTCAGTAGAACATGAAATATAACTGTTATCAAAGAGGTTAAGCAGATCAACTTCCATTTTGGCATAAAGAAGAAAACCATTATGGAAATAAAAGTTCCATTCTGCAGAAAATATTCATGTCTGTATTAAAAGAACAACTAGGTATGGGATTTCTGGCTTCTAAAGGAAAAACAGACAACCTTTTCTAAGCACGTTTCTTAGACCAGTCTTGTTTGTAGAACACTGAACACAGTGTGCTCCCTGATCTGCCATTCTGACCAGGACATTTCACAACAACCCCTCTTACCCCCTCCCCAGTCCATTTATAGAACTTACTAAGAGCTAAATTTCTGCTCTTAGCTATCAATAAAAAATAATGTCTGCTTTCAAACCCTGCCATTTTTTGGAAGAAGGGCAGGTATTTTATCTCAGCAATTCTGACTGAGTACTGCATCATTCCAAAGGCCATTGTTAATTACTTAAGGCTGGGGTCAGAAACCTGTGGTTTGAAAGCCACATGTGGCTCTTCAGGAGCATGTGTTTTACTCTTCAATCCTCTGGCAGCAGCCCACAATTTTCAACAACCCACAAGCACAAAAGGAGGGTTTTCTTGGCAAGAAAAGGCCTTAATAGCTGTGTAATCAACACAGCTCCAGAAGTTCTCTTCTGAATCGGCTAAGAACAAATTAAACTTTGGAAAGTCAATTTTGACATGTAACATGTTATCCCTAGCCTGCCATTAACTTTGCTGAAAAATTGATATGCATGCAAAACAAACAACAAAGTAAATCATCATAGCATCAGCTTGATAAGACAGCAAACAATAGTTCCTAAAGAGCTACAATTTTGCATGGTAAGGATTCCATTTTGTTAAAAAAAAAAACCAAAAAACTACCAACAACATCCAGTGATCCTTCCCTGATGGCTTTATAGACTGGTTTGCAGCAGAGACATTTCAGTACAGACCCAGTCTTTGTCTTGTATTGAATAGTGTTTCTCCAAATAAAAACAAACTTGCCTATATACACACACACAGAGGGAACCAGGTTTTTCTTTCTTCCTGTAACTTTCTGGAGGACAGTTAATGACTGGAAATTTGTGGAAAATGGAGAGGCCAGAACACAAGAGAGATATAGTTTGTAAAAGCTGCCCTCCAACATTGGTACTGCTGTTCAATTCATCCTTGTGATCAATTTGGTTGTCTCTGTAACATCTGCTCACAAGCTGACAAATGATGAATCCCATCTCAGAATCCATAAGCAGAAAAACAGCAGACTGATAAACAGCTAATAGAAGAAATATATGCACCTTTCATAACGAAGACAAATCACTCATTCTCACTAAGTGCTTCCAACAGGAACACTAATTCTGTATTTATTTGCAGAGTATATGTACTGTGTCCAAAGCAGTGCATTAAAAAATATCTCCAGCAGCCAATTGGTTTGATTACATTACTCTTCCCCAATGTAACAACAGCTCTGAATCAATAACAATATTAAAAGACCCTCTATGAAACAAAAACACTTCAGCAATACTTTGTAGGGCTTAATTTTCTCATTCTTGTTGTGGAGTAGAGTGATTATTGTATTTAACACTTTTATCCTGGAAATATCCACAAAATATCAAGGTCACCCAACAAAGGCTTTCATGCACTTTCTCTAAAAAAATAGCAGCTATTTTAATTAATAACTCAAAGAATATACTGCAGGATTCTCCTTGGTTTAGATCTGGTCAGATGATTTTCTTGACACTAGGGACACTAGGTAAATTGCAATGCTCTTCCCAAGCCAAAGAATGGTCTTTTTTAAAGCTAGGATGTTGATGAATTGTTATTTGCCGTGGTCTAAGCAAGCACAGAACACCATATCTATTCCTCCTTCTGCTCTCTCAGGAATGATGAATGGAAAAATGAAGTAGGAAGAGCTGGAGACCAGCCTGAGCAGAAAAATCTAGCAGATATAAGGAGGATTGCTTTAATCAAACTGAAAAAAAGAGTAGTCCTGCATTATTCTTCTAGTTCTGTCCTCAGATTGCAAATATAAAGCATGGGAAATATTGTACTGCATTTCTCTGTCTGAAAATGGTTAACACATTGAAAATAGCACAATCACCCTTCACACCCTGACACACAAAAATAAGGACTCCTTTAATACAGGCAGTTTAAACCCTGACTTACGAGTTATGGCATGCTTGTGAAGTCAACAAAGATGTTGTAGTGCACACAGATTCCTTAGTTTGCAAGTGCAAAGTAATATTTATCTCCTTTGGAATAGCTGGATGACTTATATCCTACCATCTCGTGCCAACACCATACTTATTCCACATTGCAATATTTACTCACAGTTCATGGATAATAGATAGTAATTATCAGATATGCAAGACTCCATGAATTTAACGGGAGTATTTATAAGATCCAATTAGCTTCCCACAAGATGAATTGCACAGGCCACTAAGAGTATGCATCCTCTAATTCTAACATCAATTCAGACAGACAGGCTTAGAGATGAGTTTAACATGCCACTAAGATGAACCTGGAAAACCTCGAGGAGTGGATGCATGTGAACTGTGTGATAGGTCCCACATATGGGTCAGGGCAACCCCTGGTATAAACACGGGCTGAAGGAGGAAGTGATTGAGAGCAGCCCTGCACAGAAATTCCTGGGGATGGTGGTGGATAGAAAACGGAACATGAGTCAATAAGATGCACCAGAAGGCTGGAAAGTCGACGTGGGCTGCATCACCAGCAGCATGGGAGGCAGCTTGAGGGAGGTGATTCTGCTCCTCTGCTCTGCTCTGCTCTGCTCTGCTCTGCTCTAGTGAGACTCCACCTACAGTACAGAGTCCTGTGCTGGAACCCTCAGCACAGGAATGACATGAACCTGATAAAGCAAGTCAAGAGCTGGACCCCAAAAAATCAGAAGGGTGAATCCTTCCGCTGTGAAAAAAGCTGAGAGAATTGTGGTTGTTCAGCCTGGAGAATAAAATGGTTTGAAGAGACCTTATTGAACCTTTCAATATTTAAAGGGAGCTTATAAGAAAGATGACTTCTTTGTTGAGCCTGTAGTGATGGACATCAGTCTTAAATGATTAAAAAAAAAAAGGTAGATTCAGACTAGATATAGGAAGAAATTATTTACAAAGAGGTTGGTGAAACACTGGCAGAGGTTGCCCAGAGGGGCTGTAGACACTACATCCCTGGAAACATTCAAGGTCAGGTCAGACGGGGCTCCGATCAACCTGTTTTAGTTGAAAATGTCCCTGATCATTGCAGGGACTTGGAGAAGATGACCTCTGAAGGTCCCTTGCAACCCAAAACCTTTTATGATTCCTTGAGAGCAGAGCGATCACTGTTCAGCAGACTGGTGGTGCTATGTAGCAGGCAGGCAGTCCCTGGGGGGCAACAATCTTCCTTGACCCAGTGTCTCTGCTTCACAGAGGGTAAAATCCTGCAAGCACCAGTTTGTTCATGCTGGATAGGCAAGTTCCTGCTGTGGCAAGAAATGCTTTCCAAGGAATAATCTTTCAAACACATATTTAGCATGGAGGAGCAGAAGATGCAAATTTTGCGTCACAACTATCAAGAACTGTACTTCTTGTGTTTTCAGTGAAGTAAGTGACTATACAGTAATGGCATGAGCCCTGGTATTTCTTCAGACACGGGACTATGGAAAATTAAAACTTCTTAGCTGCTGTAGCAGTTCAGAAGTAATACAGAAGCGGTTAGGAGCTACACAAAGTTACATTAAGAAGTTCCTCAAGCCCAGTGACAAAACATGTAAAGTTGCCTATCAGCTGACACACCTTAGTAAATACAAGAACTAAGTTGGTGGTCTTTATCCCTGCAGATAGGTACCAATTCACAGGAGCTACCATTTCTTTCTAAATAATTTTAAGTATTGGTCATAGTCTTCTGTAAAGAAGTCAAGACATGAATAAACTTAGCTACCACTTCTCTGATCCAAGTGCTTTAAAAGCCAGACAGGGAAGCTGTTCAGTGAGTTGAACCTTTTGTTTCAGTATTTGGGACAAATGTAGTCTGTGAATATAAAGTAGAATTCAAGAATATCTCTTGCAGCTTCATCTAAAGCCACCCAACCCACTTCAGAGGTACTTCTAGAAGCATGTCAGCAGTTGGTTAACTTTTAACAAACTTGGCTGTACACACAACATATGTAGGCATGCAAATAGTAAACCACTTATTCCTGTTGTGACAGAAGTCACAGTTGCAAGTTGAGCATGCAATTTTATATAATTGAGTTCCAAAATCCTATCAGAATTGGGGTTTAGGTGGCAGAGCAGTTAGATGCATTTAAAAAGAGTTTAGCACACAAGGAAACCATGAAATTCTTCACAGTCTGCCTGTATATTTTAGCATTGATTAGTGCCAAGAACATAGTTCAGTGCCCTTCCATAGCAACTTGAACATGGCTTACTGAAGTTAATTCAAAGTTATTAACACAAATGTGTATAGCTCTGCATTGTTACAGAGTTCTCTCTCATTACAATTACAACTGAAATTTCCATTACACAGATGATGCTATGCTAAGATGACATTGTTACTCTGCTTTTCTTCCCACCCCATGATCCTGTGTATTCTTAGTCTTCAAATGAAATGGTTTCAAGGTTGTTTTGATTTTTCCCTTGCACGAGGTTAATATGGATTTTCCTCCGAGAATTTCCTGCACACTAATAAATTTCTCAAAACTAAAAAAATTACTGTGAATGGAAAATTCACAGTATGGAAAGTCCAATGGAAAGGACTTGTACAGAATAATTCAAGAATAAAATGTTTAAGAATTACTGGAAGAACATACGCTGGTTTTATTTCTTTTCTAGAATAGGGATTGGTGCTGTTTTTAGGGTTTTTTTAAAAGACAGATTTAAGGAAACACTACTCCCTTTAGTGAAGAACAACAACAGGACAATGCTATTACTTAGGCTTTGGCTTAAAACACAAACAGAAAGGAAAATAGACTTATTTTTCCTTTCTCCTACTTCACTACATTTTTTATCACATTTCACTATGGTGGGATTCTGCTCCTGCGATCACTGCGCCACAAAGGCACCTGAAGTCATTACTCACTCTGTTAATCACTAATATGAATGGGGAAGGAGGGCCAAAACCTTTTAACATTGCAGTCTTCTGTTGCTCAAGGGGAAATAAATAATCCAAGTGTTGAAAGCGGATGAAATATAAAATGTCCGCTTTATAAACTTAACTTAAAGGTAAAGCTGTTACTTGTTTCTAAACTTTAGCTACCCATGCAGGCTGCATTAACCATAGTCCATTGTACTTCCAGAGCAATTGCTACTAATTATTTCCATCATTTCCCAAAGCCTATAAATATTAGAAAGTACTTAAATACAATTGTGTCTAATTTAAGCACTGTGGTTTCCCCAAGTTTAGCATCATTGCTCACACAAGTCCAAGAAGTAAAGTTTGACCGTAAGAAGCCAATTCAGTTATGAGTACAGAATTTGTTTATTTTCTACATGCTGCAGCAATGAGCTTCTTCCTCTTTGTCTTACAAATAAACAAGCTAAAAGAAAATGTTGTAATGGTAAAAGCACTGAGGTAAAAATACTTGCATCTCCATTCCATGCAGTTACAGCACTCTTTTCTTGCCTCCTTTGTAGCCTAGTAGCTCTGTTTTCATCTGTTCTACTGGGCAATGTAAAAATCACTGTGCAGTTCAATAGCCCTGTTTCAGGGACAAAATTTTCACAGCTGTCCAGGAGGTAAGAAATGACATTTCTTTTACAATGAAGGAAACTAATATATTGCATCAATTTCATTCAGTGAGACTTGAAAACAGATCTGTGTGATCCTGAACAACAAGACCAAGACCCATGCCCACTACCTTTCAGAATAAACATACCAAACTAATCTACAAACCCGCAGCTTAAACCGTGCTGCTCACACATGGAGAGCCTCAAGTTCCTGGCAGACAATACAGCCATCCATTTTCACTGCAACTCACAGAAATCCTTATTGTTACCAGCAATGTTTTCCTCTCTATTGTGTAGCCAAAAGTTGCTCCTTCAGTACAAATTAATAGCACACTTGGGATGGGAAAGCCTTTGGGAGACCATTACAGGATTTCAACACCATTTATGTCATCACCATGTGGCGCCTCCTTCACAAAAGGATAGGGCAGCAGGTTGTGCCTGTGTGCTTGGACAACTGTAATGCTTCAGATTTCATTTGTATACCCAGATAGAGGAAACACTTGCCTTTACTGGCTTTAAAAAAGGTCAGTGTTTGATTTAATAAATTCCCTGCCAAGAAAGCAGACTCCATTCTCAAAGGTTTAACACTCGTACTCACTGGGTGGCTGGGTGTCTCAGAGCATTTCTAGCAAGCTACAAAGACTTTAACATCTGTGGATTTCCCCAGCTTGAAATCAGCCCAATTCAGCCGTTTCTATACTTAGCAGTCTCTGTAAATACATGAGAGACAAGTTTGGCAAGCCTCTGTTACAGCTCTGCATTACAAACTCATCACGGTGTCCTTTAAATACAGAGGTTAAAAACCCACCTATGGGGAAATGCACATTTTAAATTCAAGCTAATAAACCTGTCTTCCTGTCTCAGAAAAACATACTGTAGTTCTGTTGCTTAATATCTAAACCTGTGCCTGTTCAAGCCGTCCTATTGACTTACTTCAGAGAAACCACTCATATGGGTTCAGTCATACACATGCTAAAATATTTGCATGATTAGACTAGAGTGACTAAATGTGAAGCAGACTGTCAAAATAAGAATTTAAAACTCAAGAGCATAACACTGCATGCAATTGTATATAAAGCTGCAATCTCAAAGAAAATTTTATTTAATAAATACTATAGCAGTAATAACAGCAACTACACAAATGCAGTACTTTCTAATTTCAGAACATCACAGTAACAACAAATAATACTGATTAGAGACAGCACCTTTGTGTGGTAAGTTTTTCTTCCTAAGACCTTTCAATGGAAGGGTTACAGTCCTGTTTTTTCCAAGAAGATTATGGCCCATATTCATGTATTCAAATTATGCATAGATGCTACCCTTTTTTCCCCTGCCCTCATGAATCTTGAAAACAGATAACTAATAAATAATGTATTCATTACAGTAGCAATGTTGTACTCACTCAAATCCATATAAAAAAGCAACAAATCTGAGAACCAAATATATTTAACCTCCATAAATACTTATTCCAAGTATTGTTTCCTCAGTAATACTTCATGTACCAAGGATGGTTCATCCCCCTCCAAAAAAAAGTAAAAATCAAGGTAGACTTTACCAGTGAAAAACAATGACATTCTGTATGTGTCCAAGTATCATTGCACTGATGCAGTATTTTAACACTGCTCTCTGTGCCACATCTGAGACATGGCTCCTGGTTGTCTACCCTAACAGGCTGTTACCAGCATACAAGATATGTGTGCTCCCTCTGTTGGCTACCTTGCTCTTTGGTAGGAAGGAATTCACATAAAAGGGAAAAAAAGCCTTACTGGGAGGGAGCACTATTTTAAGATTTTGACTAGGACATCAAAAATTGTCTCATGATATGACATGAAATGGAGAATTAATTTAGAAAGAGAGAAAACACACAAACAACTAAGTGGCTGAACTTCACCCAGCACTTGACCAGGCCTTAAATTTTGCAAGCATAAATATCTGGTCTCAGACTTTTTGCAATGAATTGGTGACATGTATTACTAATGCCAGCAGGTTTAGGCACGCAAAAAAGTATTTAGATGTCAAAGTACTGGTATATCAAAGTGCAAAAACCACTATGAAAAGCTATGCAGATGCTTATTTGCTTGCAAATGCCAAACTTAAGCCACAAAAGGAGATTTGGAAAAATACTGGACTATCTATGTATATTCATAGTATGTCATACCAAGAAACCTAAATCAAAGTTTCAAATTCTGCAATAAATATCCTTTTAAAAGGTTTCAAAATAATTAATACTTAATAGAAGTGAATGCCAACTGTTATTTTTGTTCAGCAACACCAATCAAGCATTCTGGTTTGGTGATCATGAAGACTCTAAGTGGTCATATTGGTCATAGTATTGCCTCCACTTTTGAGACAGGTAATTAACTTGTGCTATGTCAACAGTTCAGACCCCTTTACTCAGCAGCACCATCGAACAACCATATCACAAGCACAAAAGAAATGCAGGCACATCTCCTGCAGAGGCCTTTCACCAAGGAGCTTCTAAGAACCAAACAGAGCTCTCTGGCAGGGAAAAAATAATAAAACAGGAAAACACTACAACGTAAACAGGGCTCTCGTGCAAGTCCACAAGCTGTTAAACAAAAACATATTAGGTAATGACAAGGCTTAGTGAGCCAGTGACTTATAAGTCAACACAGGGGTGTGCGGCTGGCTGGAATTCCCAAATCAGATTGTCTGCCAGACAGTCAATTCCATTACACTGCTCTGATAAAACCTTCAAAACCTTCAGACAGCTATCCTGCAACGTCCGGCTAACAGATCTGTGTGGTCCCAGGAGCAGACGCCTATTCCCTTTGAGCTTTCTAGCTGGTTTCTTTGTGACTTCTTTGTTTCTCTCACCTGTCATAAACTGAACATCAGCCTGCAGAGCAGCACAGGGTCACAAGTTGACATCCCGGACAGAAAAACAGACGTGCTGCTTAGACCATTATTGCAACCTTGTACTTAAAGTATCAATAGCTTTAAGGCTTCCTACATTGTATTATCCAGCTCTGAAGTCATTAGATGTTGCGCGGTACCCAGTACTGTTTAAAACATTGCAAAACCAACCTACAGTTTTTACCAGCTGAGGAGCTGGTGAGTAGAGAGCTTTGCTGAGGAGCAGAAATAAAATACCAATGTATTTTTCTCTTGACAGCAATGAAGGAAAGATATCTTGGTCTTTCTATTGCACAAAAAATGTTACTAGATCCCAGCTAAGACTAATGTTTAGAAAATCTTGTCCCCACTCTACAATCTGCAGAGGTTAAAATCATGCATGCCCTTGACACTAATCAAGTTAAGGCATTCTCTAACCTCCCTTTTTAAATCTTTTTTCCTCCTCCCAAAGGAAGAAAATAAAAGCACTCTATTCTGCTTTATCCTGATTATTCCTGATTATGCGAATACTCCTCTGCCTCCATCAGGATTCAGAAAATAATAGCTGCATAATTTTTGCTCTATAGGGCCCAAGCTTGGGTTGCTAGGGTAAAATCCTGATACCTGCTCAACTCTTTACATACTAAAATGGATGAACATCCTCCTTAGTAGAACTTTCAGTCCTCATTACTCTGGCAGAGGATATAGGCCAGCAGAAAGCATCTCTGTAACTTCTCTTTTAAAAGTGTTTTGCCTGTGGCACTGAAGAACCTTACAGGAATCTGGGCTGAAGGCATGTAGTGGACATGTCTCTTTTGAAAATATTTTAGGGAATGATGGCAGAAGACAAGAAAAACCCTAAACCCTAAAACTCTGGGACTAGAATAACAAATGGGTTGCAACTGCCACTTATTCTACATTCTCAGCTCTGATTTTCACATCTGCATGTTTCTTGATGAAACATAGGCACAGCATTAATATTAATACTAAGCACAGAAAGTAAACACAGCCATCTAGGTATCCACCCATGCTATATCTCATACTGAGTAGTTTTTAGCTACAAAGATAGAAAAACATCTCAAAGAGTTTGCCAGTTAAGAGAGTAGTCTATCAAATATCATACATAATAGCATACAAATAATATGTATGACAGTCATTTTGAATCTGGGATTCAAATTATTATTATTCAAATTACATTAGTCAGTGAATAGCTCCTCTTCAACAATTCCTGTTTTTTACTAAAGAACTGATATAATACAGCAACATTGCTTGCAGTAGGGAAGAGAATATGAGAAGGTCAAATATAGCTGTGTGGGGGTAATGCTCCATGGAGTTATAATGAGAAGCATCAATGTGCTTGTTTACAAAGATTTATGAAACCAAATGTGACTAGGTACTTAAAACCATGGTTTAAAGCATATTTAAAAAGAATATGTCACCTGTACTTTTCAGAAAATACATACACCATGAATTCTTAAGACTCCTTAGTCCAAAACTTAGTAGTAATCTATGGTACTACTGATCCATGTGTGACTAAACACAGAGTAACCATGTCTCAAGGATTTCATTGGCAGTGAATTAAATAACTTATAGAATAGAAAGAATATTTTGTCTCAAAGCAGGGCAAATAAATAATTGAAAAGAAGTTTTTTAAAACAACTCTTTACTGAAGAAGGAGGTTTCTGTAGTGATCTCTGCAGTATAATGAGTGGAATTATTGAGAGAGAATGTCAGTCGTATTTTAGCTCAAACATAAACAGCAGATAGTTGCTGATACATCTGGAAAGCCCATTATCCTTTAGAAAAGAAACTTATCTAAATTTTGAACTTCAAAATAGGAAAATCCAGAATGCTTTAAACTGAAATGCATATTTATATAGCTTACCTCAACATATATTTTGAAATTGACAAGGTAAATAGACCAGCTTTTGATACAATGTATTCAGATTGGTTCTAGCCACTAACTAATTAACATGAAATACTTTGAGATACCAGGAAAAAAAAAATCCGAAAGGTACTATATAAAATTTACTTTAAATTCCACAGGTGCCTGCCATTAAGGTCTAAGTTCCCTGAACTTAACTTCCTAAAAAAAATTCTTACATTATGAAACAAATGACAGGACAAATCTATCTCTTCATAAGAAATCTATCATGTCATAAGAAATATTTGCAAAATGGATGACAGGAGAGAACAGCTCATGTTCTGCAGTCTCTATGGTACCAGCCAGTTTTAATACAGCAGCACAGAGAAGTCTTACTGCTGAACACCATTCCTCTGGCTTTGAGAGCATACCTGTGCATATCTGTACTATCTCAGGATCTAGGAGAGGCAAATATACTTTTGTAAATACTAGAGTTTAGAAGCAATATAACTAATTTTATGTAATTTAACTAGTTTGTATATAATTTGCATATAATAATAATTTTATTATATAATAGTTAAGTATATAATATAATTAAATTATATACCTATTACATATTTAATTATATAAT
>JAODKT010001809.1:532971-544330 GCA_027576195.1 Cossypha heuglini | reverse complement strand
CATTCTCATGTCAGCACCTTATGCCATCAAATTTCTCAAATGTCTGAATTGTGTGGGCTTATATAATATACAAATAAATATCACCATACAAATGCATGTCATTGTAAAAGACCATTTCAGTTTTAACTGCAGTAAAAATACAAAAACAGGATCACAGAATGTCACCCCTCAACCTATAAAAATGCATTCGTCTGATAGCTAGCAAGTCATTATATATCTGATACATTTTTTCCTAAACATACTGAAAACAAAAAAAATCCAAATGAAAAACATGCAAACAGCAAGCAACAACAACAAAAACTAAACAAACTTTTCAGAGTAAGTGAACCAAATTCTTATGTTTAAACAAAGGGGTTTGAAATAATAAACATTCTTCTTTCCTGTACTTGAGACCATGTTGGACTATTTCAGTAGCTATTTATACCTTTACTGAAAAGAACACTTTACTTATGAAATAGGTTCCCAATCCCTTTGAACTGGCATAGATCCACACTGCTGCAAACAGATGTTTCTGCTGACATAATGAAGAGGTAATGAGAAGCAAGAAGATGGGAGAAGAGCAGATAGCCTTGTGCAGTAACAACAAGGCTTTGCAGACAGAATTGGTACCAGTTTTCCATAATTTTTTATTAGTCTACCTGGGGAACAGCAATTATAGTTCATCAGTGATCAAGATTAGTGTTTTATGCCTTTAGTTCACCATCAGAGTTTCCACATGGTTTTCTGAATTCTAGTTTCTCAGCAAGTGATGAGGAGACTAGTAAGAGCCTGTGATAATATGAGAGGTCAAAAAAAATATATGGTAAGAAAACAAGGCACAGCGGTCAACAGCCTTAAGGATAAGTGCAGTCAAGAACTTTGTTCTGGTGACAGAAATATCTAATAGTTACCATACTGCTGACTACATCTCAGACACTGACAAAACCAGCCTTTCACTCCAACTTATGTATTTCTCCCTAAAACAATACTAGATTTGAATTTGGGATAAAAAAAGTTCTGTACCTACACAGGTGATGGTTCAGAGCATGGTTTCAGATATCTGTGTCCTTTGGTTAATTCTACAAGGCACAATTCTCTAGCATTTTCAGCATTTCAGAAAATAGTGATGCTCACTTGGTCATACAGTACCATCCACAAGATAATTTCAGACAAAGACAAAAAAAAAAAAGACACACAAAAATATGTAACAAAGCACCAAGTCTCTGCATTTCTTTTATCTACTTCCTTTTTCATGACTCCTAAAGGGTGCTTCTTGAATATCAAATTATGAATATGATAGGGACAGCAAGTAATGTGAGACAGCCATTTGTTTAACAGGGCTAACCCCAAGCCACTAGTGCTTGCACAAGCTGTTAAGCTCTGTCATTATACCAGAGCTTTCCAGAGGCCAAGTGCAGAAGGGTCATCTCTCTGAGAAACCATATACCCTTTACTCCATGTTTTGCTCTCTGGGGTTAGCTGTAATGTGACCTTCAGAGTGACTTGAGTCTCGAGGTTGGAAAAGTACAGATGCTGCAGAAGATCTGAAGGGCAGCGGTGGTGTGAGAGTTCCAAGGCAAAGCCACAAAAAAGTCCATGATGCTGCAGGGCAGACATGTGGCCCCCTCAGCCCCCACCTTATGCCACAGGCTCTGTGTGCTTTCTACACAAAAAAAAGGAAAGAATGAAGTACATGTGATGCAAAAAACAAAGACTATGAGGATTTAAGAAAGAAAATAATACAAAGCCTGCAGCTCAAGAACTCAGGCTGCACACTAGAAATTACTTTCCATTTGTCTAGGATATTCGGTGATCAGACAAAACCAGAAAAAAAGTATGCACACTTGATGCTTTGTATTTATTATAATCTTTATGTAAATGTCATGGTATCTTTAATTTTCTTTGCTAATACAATCTCTGGCCTTCCACAGTGAAGTCTGTGTTTGTCAAAAGTACAATTTTTCCATTAGACAAGATTTTTTAGCGTCTCAGGGTAAATGTTTAAACAAAAGATTCGAGAAAACATCATTCAATTGCAGTTTTTTGAAGAGGCAAACACCATGCTTTTAACACACCCTTTAAAATGTCTTTTAGCTACTGTTTCAGTTTATGTTCACTGTTATCATAAACTATAAATATAAAAATTATGTGTATGTTCTGGCTGGTTGGTATGTGTCTGCTTTCATGCATGCACTCAAATAGAAACTGCTTCTGCTCCAAAGAATTTGTACTCCAAGAAACAAAGGGGCTCAGAAGTTCCATCTATCATCCCTTTATGTCCAAGGGTCTTGAGGAGAAGGGAGAAAAAGGACATCAATACCCTTCTCTTCAGACTCAGTATTACAAGCACAGCCCAATGGTAATTATTCTTCAAGTATTCCAAATCCAACTTCGTCATGGGGTGTTTTGAGGTTTTTTTCACCCTCCTAAATTACAAAAAGAGCATGTTTCAAAATTACATCAGTTTTCAGATAGGAGAAATTGAAGAGAAAATGAAAGACAAGACCAGAATGCAAAATGCTAGCCAATTCATGGACAACTCTTAACAAAATTTTATGCACAAATAGGTATGGAGAAAAAAGTTAATTATAAATTACACTGTACAATTTCTATCTAAGAATCTTGAGGTTTTCAAAAGAAAAGGTTATCCTAAAGTCTAATAAAACATTATGCCTGAATGTCCCTTTCTCACACAAAAGGGTATTGCTATTGTTCCCCAGCAAGGCAGACAGCTGGCACTGCACTCTGAGCACCAGCACAGCTGTAGCCAGCAACTCATTTACGACCCCAGCATCAGACAGTCAAAGCAGACCATTTAGCAGAAAACCTCCCAGGCCGGTAGCCTTCCCATTCCTCACTCCCCCCACATGGCAGCAGACAGGTCCGGTCAGGCTGCACAATCCCTGGCCTTCAAAAGCCCAACATTTTTCATGTTCATTTGAGAGGTTCTTTCCCTCGGATTCAAAGTGCTTTCACAAACGTGTTAGTGGGTGAGAGCCTTCTATTCTCACACTAGATGTGATTAATTTGTGGCATTCACGTGGCTAGTTCTGCACAGACAATGGGAATGGACTGGCTCAGACCCCATCTACAAGCAATTTATGCCACAGAAGTCCAGACTTAAAGAAAAAAGGCTTTGACAGTAGCAAGTTTCCTGCTTGTTATGAATGGTGCTGAGTGAAACACAATCAACTATTTCTGCAAAAAGAAAGAAACTAGCTCTATTACCAATAGCACAATTATTATTAGAACAGACCTGGTACAGAGCAACCTTCTTCTCATTCTTGCACAGATGTGTGGAACAAAAATACATCAAAAAAGTACGATTTGATTAGTAGATTTTATTTGGTTCATCCAACAAACACTACATACTAAGAAAGCAGGGACAGGAATAAATATAGGTTTAATGAATAAAAATAGGTTTAACCCAGATATTCAGATCTCCTTCTTCCATTTACACTTACAGTTGCAGAAGTGCATAGTAAAATAGCAAGAGAAATATTTTTTTTAATCCTCTTCTCTTGGTATATTATTCTAGCTAAAGCCCTCAATGGCAGTCCTATGCAGTTTTGTAATCAATCTCAGGGCTTACTTTTGATGGACTAAGATAGTAAGAACTCACAAGCATTTGCAATTCATCTCTGTCAAAGAGTACTTGAATTTTCTTTACTCCAGTTTACCTTCTGTACAGACAGGCGTTGAAGATCACCTCTCAGCCCTCCCAAATAAGCCCACTTGTACCATACATCAGAAAGACAGCACTGATTCAAATTCATACATAGATACATAGATATGAGTGTGCTGGACTGAGATTTTATCTCCTATATATACACATTTGGTGGCCTATCAAAACACTTGGAGTACATTATCAGATACATAGGGTAAACATGCAGATTCTAATCTGTACCAAAAAAAGCAGTCCTCAGTGTTATTCATAAAGCAGCATCATTCAGCTCTTCTGAATGTCTAACAAAAGCTAAGGACATTGCACGCAGCAGTCTCAGACCATGCTACCTATCATTATTAGAAGTATTTAATTGTTTGCTGCCTCTCTGGAAAGGTTTAAGAGAAAATTGAAAGGCACAAAACAGGAAAGCTAAAAATAGGCAGAGTAATGGATGTCTACTTAACCATACTAAACCAGCATGTGTTTAAAACTAAATGGACTAAATAGCAAAGAAGGAGCTGGTGTATTCCAAAATGCAATATCAGTAAATGGAAGGTCCTCTTAATTTCTATCAATTAACCCAGTACCTTAAAGTCAGCAATTACATACAGAAGCATACCCTATAGTGGCCTTGAATTTGTTTCATAGCCAATGCATATAGTTAGTCCTGATTAATAACCTGCATTGCATAGTATCAGCAAACCTGAATGATCTACACTGCTGCTGCCACAGGAAGTCTTAGTTATCTAATCAGTGCCTTTACCAAAGCACTCTGCCCAAATGAGATTGAGGGCTGATTTGGCACCTACACTGCTAGATTTATTAAGAGAAAAACTGTGCTGCCTTCCATGTAATCATATTAATCCCTTGCATCAACTAATTAAAACACAAGGAAAGATTTTACTTATGCGTAAGCAATTACAACAAGTTCCTGGTTGACGTCCAAATGGTTTCATGACATTAATTTGTGAACAATAAGGCCTTGTGCATTAGGGAATTTTAACAGGTGAGTTTACACATGGTATGCACATTTCTATTAATTGTAAGCACATTAAAAAGCAATAGGTGTGAACCTTACCCAAACTGAGGAGTATTCACAAGACTGTTTCTAAGGAAAAACAATTAAAGCAGAATACATTTCCAAGGATATACATAAAAATTTACAAAAAAACCTCTGCAAGAGTATTTAATTGTTTGAAGCATGTAATTTCAACTGCTTTGGTAGAACGTACATTTTGCTAACATTAATATCTTGGATTAGGTTTGCCTGTATGTGAAAGTGAGTGCCTAATGGTAGAAATGGTAGCAGCTGTTACTGGGGATCACTCCCAGCGCAAAAAGCTTCTTCAAAAGCTGTGCAACCTGCTGCGTAGCTTCTGTTCCTCTGGTTTGCCTCAGTCAGAATGGGAAGTGCTCCAGTGTGAGGGATGCAAATAATCTGACATAGGGGTAGCACACGAGAACCCACAGGGTTGGTCATTTGAGCCAAAGCATTCAGAGGTAAAACATTGCAGTTACAAGCTTGAAGTGCACCATCAGTGAACATTTCACTGTGAAGATGGCTTGTTTTCTGGGTGCAGCATAATACATTTAAAGCCAGTAAACACATTTAAAAAAAAAAAAATTATTTAATTTAATTCATTTCATTTGATTTCATTTCTTGTTTAGTATTTTTATTGTATATTTATTGTTTTTTAGATTTTATTTTAGTTATTGCTATTAATGTTTGGGGGGGAAGATGCTAAATTATGCCACCCACCTTACAAGCTGCCAATTAAAACATAAAGGCAAACAAATGTATGTCAGCACTCTGCTTTCCAAGTAAAATCATACCACAATTGATAATCCACATTCCCCTCAACACTACAAGAAAAAATACAGTGGGATTCTCCTGCTAGAATTTCTAGCATGTTTCAAATGCAAGGGCTGTCAATGATTCTCATACTGACACGGGAGTGTACATACACCCTTGTGTGTGGAGGAATACACAGCAGAGGTACAAGCTTCCTTTACTCCCGAGAAATGAAAGTCTTGACATATTTTAGCAACTACATAACATAGCTTGGGAGTATTACTGTCTGAAAAGTAATGGTTGTTCCCTAAAGATGATATTTATTATTCATACACAGCAATTTCCCCACAGCCCAGCAAAATCTCAGTGAAAGCAGTACCACAGAAAACCTAGCTAAGGAAATGAGTTTTGAACAGACGTAGAGTACTAAATATAAATAAAGTGCAATTCTCTCGCTGCAGTCAGGAGCATAGCAGTATCTTTGGCACAGTGTCTTTTGCGAGGAGCAGAGGTGGTGCTGGAGATGGGGTTGGGAGGAGTGGCGGGAAAATGGGTGAGAAATATGGAGAAAAAATCTAGGACTGCTTCAGAGCAGACTAATTAAGTAAAAGGAGAGAAATTCAAGTGGACTGTGCGAATGCCTCTTCTCTCTGCTGATCCAGTACCCTTGCCACATCTGTCTTTAATTGCCCAAGACACCTCCTGCTGTCTTCCTCAACACTGGCACCCTTCCTTGTCAAGAAATCCTTAATCTGATCGACTCTATTGTGATCAACTGCATCCTTGTAAGATCTTACCAAGAGATAGAAGTATAGAAAATGGCTCAGCAAAATAACAGACTTTAAGCAGCAATACTGTTCCAGTCCCAGTTCCCTGCAAAGTCAATGCAACCCAGGCTGGCAGCAGCAAGTAGCTGCAGTCTCACAGGAGAGCAGAGCCATAGAACTAAGAGAAATACATATTTCCTTGCCTGACAATTATGAGCAAATGCTGAAATTATGCAGGCAAATTACAAGGCGCAGTCATTAAATAATTTTACATCCTGCCAGACAACTTTAGAGCACATTATTTGGAGTTTTTGTAATACAAAGAACTCTAAACATAAGTGTTTTGTATCTTACTGTCCCTTCCATCACAATCCCATTCTTCATTCCACCTTCACCTTTAATTCAGTCCTCCCTTTTCACATTGTTTTGTGACTGGGATTTGACAAAGGTATTTCATAGAAACAGTTTTGTGCAGCACCAGAGTGGAGCCCCTTTTATCAATGCCTCAGTACTACCTCGGGGTTTTGACAGAAAATCCTATGTAACACAGGCAGTGAGCTTGTCTGCCAGCACATTCCCATCATCATCAATTGGCAATGCTTACTTAAGAAAATCTACCAGTATGTTCCACTTGGCTCTACCCATTCTGACAGCAATGCTGGTGCTGGAAACAAGCACCAGGCAACTAACTCTGAGTGCTGCCACTGTCAGCTCTGGAAGTTTCCCCTCTCTTAACTACATTACTTCAAATGTACCATATCAGGTAGCAGGGGCAGGGGAAAAGCCTGTGGGTGAACATGTCCCAAAGTAAGGAAGTGCTGGCTGCTCTAGGAACCTTTGTCCTAAGGCTGCTTTGCCCCACAGAAAACACCTCAAAGAGAAAGTGGAATCTACAAGTGAGTGGAGTCATAATGACTAAAGCAAACAAGAAATCATAACAACCATTAGTTTGTCTGCCCTTGGTTTATTGTTCCACTTTAGATAAGGTATTAATCATATGGGGACTGGGAAAGGGAAGAAGAAAGTAGTAGTGAAAGCAACTATGCTATTCTCTTGCATACACTTACCTTCTGGCGCAATATTTTTGATGCAAAGTTCCTGGCAATAAAACGTTATAGTCTCCTTCTATTGGGCCATTATTCTCAGCATGCTGCATTCTCTCTGCTTTCTGTAATAAGAAGTCTTTGAGGGTTTCACTGGTGAAATGTTCTAGACTACCAAAAGTTTTAAAAGAGAGCTCATGGTTTCTCCTTTTTTCTCCTGAGGACTGGAGAAAAGCTGTGAAAAAATTCTGAAAAAACAAAAATCAATACATATCAAATTTGGTAGCAGCAGCTGCTGGCAAGTGCACCTTCTTTGAATAAAGCTGTCAATATAGCTAGGAGCTTAAGGGCTATTTTCAAGGCAGTTACCTTCCTGGATGAAAAATTAATGATTATAAACATTCTTTGTTTCTGCCCCATCCCCACACTCTGTGTTTTCCTGTGGTAATGAGTCAAGGTATCACTTTTATGTGCATGTTGTGAGGACAAAGAAGGGGAGTGTGATATGATGGCAAAACTACTCCCCCCAGCCTGCCTCCTTATAAAACAAACAAACAAAAAACAATAGCAAATACCAAGCTAAATCCTTCTGATGAGGGGGAAAAAGGAAACCTAATTTGATTGATTGTTCTTAAGGTTGTGGAGTAGTCATCCACACATAACTACCACACTGGATCCTGGCATGCATCCAGAAATTTGAAGCGCTAGAATTATATATGGTGGCATGTGTCAGACCATTTCACTGCACCTAACAGTTGTCTCCAGCTTCATTTCAAACTAATTAGCTGCAAAAGTCACTTGAGAAAATTCTCCCCTTCATGGGGATTTCACATTAAAGGCTCTAAAAGATATCATCCCCTACTATAGAACTGAGGAACGTGGGAAGACTAATAAATGCTGCACTAAATTGAGATGAACAATGTTTACCACAAATCAGTCAACACTATCAAGTACTAATAGGGTAGATTCAAAATTAAGGAAAGAAAAAGGAAAAAAAAAAAGAAGAAAGAAATCAATAAATTAGTCTGGCCAATGACAAATCTCATGGGTTTAACTTGATATGCCATTAATATGAAAAGAATTTGACAGTTTACATAAGGGATGTGACCTGGTGCCAACAACCTCTGGCTTCTACATTTTCCAGATGGCAAGAGATTAGGCTAAAGTCTTTATTCTCATAAGAAGATTTTTTTTCCTCCATGGAAAAACTATAAAGGACAATTCTGTTCCAAATTTCAAGTCTCCTTCACAAATGTCTACTCAATTCCAGGCCTCAACCAATGTCTATTAAAAGAAGTCTTTGGGTCTGAAGCAGTGAAGAAGAAAAAGAACAGAAAGTAATTAGGAAAGAAAAAGACTAAGGCAAACCTAAGTTTAATGCTAGCCTTTAAAAGATATATTGACAAAAAGCAGTGGGGGAGAGTTTGGACTACCATTTACTTAAAGGAAAAGGTTGGCAATTTTCAATTGTGGATGTGAATGCCTACTTGAGTTTGATCTTGATGGACTTAAAACAGGGAAAATGTTAAGCCTACTTAAGTATTAAAAAATACAGTTTTGTTAAATTCAGTATGAATCATTTTTTCACTTTGATTTATACCACCACTGACAAAGACTTTGAAGGACATTCCTGTTTAATATGGTAAAGAGCCACAGCACAGGGCATTTTCTCTGCTTTGCAAACATTAATATGAAAAATCATCCCTTGACAAAGCATGACACTATTTTCCATTAATCCCTGAAATACAGAAAAGAGGGAAACTGGAGTCTTTCATTGCCTCTCATCCAGGGGAAGACATGGATGATTAATCAGAGTGGCCCATAAGGCGAAAATATATTGTGTGAAATGTAACTTTTGCAGACAGAAATTCATAACCGATCAATCAGGCTAAACATTAGAAAAAAATAATCAAAACATATTCTTCAGTGCCCAAGGTATCAAAAAAGTCATCTGTGAGAGTTGTTCACATCTCCCTTCAACCATCAAAAAGTATTACCTCATTTTTTGCTTTACTGGCATCACCATAGTAACCCTTCCCCTGCAAGAAATATTCCCTGAAGGCCACCACCCCCTCCAGCACATGCCTTCAAGACCTTGTATCTTTGTGCCTTGTAAATTGACTCAGTCTCTGAAGACTCACAGTAAATTCAAGTGCTAAACACACACCAAATCTTAGCCATTAAAAGATCATCTCCAAATCTAAGCTTAACAAGTGCTCTACACAAACCAGATTTTAAAGTGATCAACATTTTGGCTCAGTCCAAAATGCAGAGAAACAGAGCAGCTATTGCCAAAACATTGTTTCCTCAACTAACTCCCTGTTGCCTTCCACCATTAGTAAGTCATTTTACACAAGATCATCTTTCATTTCCAAACATTTAGATTGGTAAAGATAAATGTATAGTACTTTCCACATTACAATTGTGTCATTCAGATTCACAGACTAGAAAAGTCCAGCAATCATATAACTTTACAATGTTATTTAAGGAAGTGAGCTAAGAAGATTATATCATAGTACCAGGTTTTCCTCAGTGGTCTTGGGGAAAAAAGATGGATAATATACCCAGTAATCACTTTATAGGCTTCCTTTGAAAGGAGTAAATGATACAGTTTTGTTTGTAAAATATTTTGAGGAATGGTCAGATACTAGAATTAATATTAGGGCTCAGGGATGTAAAAGTATCTGCCATAAAATGTTCTCTTACAAAAGACAGTAAGGTTTTTTTTGGCCAAGTTATTTTACCATTTTGCACCAGTTCTGAAATCTGTGATTATCAAATTAGATAAATAAGGGGTTTGACACACTGCTAAGCAGCACTTCTTTTCAGTCCCACACTTGGGCCATCTCGGGCTACACTGCAGCAGGAGGGGACAGTTAATCCTCCCAAAGACTGTTCTCCCCATTCTCACGGACAGAGAGCTGCTCTGCACCTGCAAGCTGCAGGAGTAAATCAGTTTTATGGGGATTCAGAAATCAACTTTCTATTTGCCTGTGCTGCTGCTTCAGATGACAGTCATGCTGCTACTCTCACTGCACCCATGACACCTTGTCTGCTTCCTCAAAGCAGCCTGGTATCACCCTAGTAAGCCAGGGTACATTTGTACACCTTTACTGGTAGTATTTAAACTCAGATTATGGGAACCAAAGCTTGATCATTTATTCTAAAAACTCGTTACCATACCATACAGAAGGTAGCAGAACCTTCTGTAAGAATACCAAAATACTCTTTTTGTTGCTTTTGAAAAGCAACTGGGAGAGCAATCCCTTCAGCTTGATAAGCTTTAGCAAAAAAAAATTCAAGCTCTTGATATTTCTCAAATTCTAAGAGACAATTATATTCAGTCAGCAAACAAGGAAAATTTAGAAGAAGGATAATTCAGCACAGCAGAGGATGGAAGAAAGCCGTGAAGATCTAAGTGCCTCTTAATGTTCAACTTATGTTAGCAGCTTCTTTTTCTGCTTTAGTAATATATTATCTGCCCAATATTTCTGAATTTCCTTCCAAAAGGTAAGTTTCTTCTGATTCTTATGAAGACTTGGCGCTCTCTCTCTCTCTCTCTCTCTAAATATATATATATAGATATATATATATAAATTCCATCTCAGGTACCCCTCAGTTTCTACATATATATATTCTATATATATATAAGTTTTGTTTTTGCTTTAGTTACATGGTAGTACATTTTCACTCTGTTCTCTAACTCATAATTGTTTATTCCACATTTTCCAGACATACTCAGCAGAGAACTGCAAAACCAGAAGATAAGGAGTCTGAATTACTGTATGTCTGTTAGGAATTTTATAGGGAGAGGGTATTTTATAGGGAGGGTATTTGACTACTATTGAAGGAGTACTAGACGCTAGAGAAGAGTGGAACAGCTGAAAATTCCTTACACATTTTGCTTTTCAGTTGCAAAAAGTTAGTCTCTTTTAGGATTAAATCAGAAGGTTCCATCTTGACAGGAAGAGCTGTAGGTCAGTTTGTAAAAACAAAAGAAAAAACAAAACAAAACCCCCCCTCCCCCAAAAAAAACCCAAAAACAAAAAAACAAACAAACAAACAAAAACCAACCAAAAAAAAAAAAACAAAAAAAAAACAAAACAAACAA
>JAODKT010001809.1:519410-532871 GCA_027576195.1 Cossypha heuglini | reverse complement strand
TACTTTAACAAAAAACTTGAGCAGTGTCTGGCTCAATAGTGGTCGCACCTTTGGGTCACATTTGGAGCATTTCATGATAAAACAGCAAAATATAACTCAGACATCCAGCAGAGCTGGTGACACCTGACCTGCATGAAAACTCTGATTTGTCAACTATTTTTCTGTCCTGCTCTCTGTGACCTGAGGCAGATTCAAGCAGAACTCCTCTCTTTGAGTTCATGAACCATGCAGTCCCTGGTCCGCAGAGCTGGCAGCAGCAGGCAGAGCTTTTGGGTGACTGCCTGAAGTGTGCAGGAAAGGCAGGGGAAGGAAGGGAGGGGAGAGCCTTGCTGAACTCAGAATGCAGCAAGCCATAATAATGTGGCTGTTGCTGTAACATATTATTTTCTTTCCCTTTCTTCCCATTTTCTCAGTGCCACTTACTTCTTCTTGCCTCCCCACTCACATTATCTTCAGGGAAAAAATGAGAGCAAATTGGAGGGGAGGCAGAGGAAGGCAGCAATAATGCCAGCAAGCTGTAGGAGGGCTGGGAGGAGTCCCACTCAATCCTGTTCCCAAGGTTGTCCCTGTTTGGGTAAATGGGAAGGTCCATCAGGGCTGCCTCTTTCTTTTCCTGAGTTTCTTTTTTTCCTGTTCATTTTAGATAGAAGTTTGAATGTGGAATGATCATGAACAAGTTGATCAGGAAATACTTCATAATTACATCAAAAATAACAGAGGACAGTAAAGAAGAGCATCTTTTATTAATTGATAACCTGAGGCTGCCTTACTCCCTGTAAGATAATATGTGAATCAGTGGAATGAGCCCCAGCGAGCACAACAGATTCATTAGCCGGGAAAACAGTCATTATAAAGCTGCTGGAAAGTTGTCCTGCCACTGAATCTTGTAATGAAGTGTTCAAACTTTTAAATTAATTGAAAAGAAAAAGTAATGCAGAGACCAAGAAGTCAGCCAAATTCCTGAATTGTTAAATGTGCAAATGCTAACATAAAATACACTATTGCTCCATCTTTCACCTTTCCTTCAGCGCTTTATTTTTCCTCTCTCATCTTTGTGATCTTCTTCTTCACTGTCTCAAACTCATGCCATGATTACAAAGAGGCTGTTGCTTTTCAAAGGCTGCTGGTGGATGTCCTTTGAACCCCCTGTATCCAGTGGTGTTACACCCAAAAGGCTGCACACTCTGCAAGCCAGGCACATATTGAGGGGCAGGATAGAGAGTGTCATTCCATGGAAAAACCAACAAATCATCCTTCAGTGCCCATCCTCTGCTCCAAGTGAAACTGCCCCATTTCAGAATAGCATGTTCTAAAGCTGTAAATAGACCAATAGCTTTATTCTTCCCTCAGAAAAATTGCATGAATATGTTCAGCTGTAGTATACCCCTAGGCAAAAGGATTACAGTACTAAAAAAGAGCAATTTAAATCAATGTGAACAAACCTCAGTAGCATTTCATCTCTTATGAGAACATTAACATAACAACAAGAACACTACAAATAATTTAGATTATAATTAAGGCCATTAAGGAAACATGCACAGTATTAAAGCACATCTGTACACTTACACCTACAAGCTACTGGTTTTGTTATTTCTGCAAGCAATATTACCTTTTCCCAATCTTTGCATAACACCTGCTGCTAGAGCTTTTGCAAGGGCAGCCAGGGGCCCAAATGCTGATGATATCTTTGTCCCTAATGGAGAATCAGGAATCACACCATTCCAGCTTGCTGCTGGCAGGAGAAAAGGGCATACCTTTAGATTTAGATACATATCTTCCAAACAGAACAAAAGTTGTCTCCTTGCAGAAAGAAAACTTTGTTTTCTAAGCAAATATTATTTAACTTTCTATCAGGCTACAGCACTGTGGAAAATGTTTCATTAAGACAGACAGTGAATTGTTACTCTCCCTCTGTCAACACAAAGAGAGTTATTCAGCCTGATTCCACAGAGGAGAGGTGTGAGCTAAGCATGGATAATGCTGATATAAATAGTACATACAAGCTTAAATAATTTGAGAAGGGAATTTAATAAGCAAGTCCAGTTACCAGCTGGGCTGGCATACGTGTGCTCAGGGTGTTAATGGGACAATTATTGCTCTGTGCAAGTGCAGGGCAGAAGGAAGCTATGTCACCACTCAGCAAACATGAGTTGTATTTACCAGGCATGAAGGCAGTCTTGATGTCTTTGAAATCAGAACATGAAACAGATAAGTGGAATGAACCTGATCTCAATATGCTGATATTCTGTTCCCTTGCTTGGCTAGAGCAAAGCAAACTGGAGAAATATTTACAATGTTAGTTCACCTCTGTGGGTTAGTGGTCCTGCTCCTTGGATTATGAAAAGACAGATCTTGAAAAAAAGGAGCAAATAGGTTTTGATAACTGGAGAAATTACTTTTATACAGCCTTGGTTTCAACAGAGTTAAAAAGAAAATAATAATTTAATTTGATGCCCAAATTTGGCTGAAGATCAAGAAATATCTGATTTTTTCCACTGGCCAAAAAATTTTGTAATATTTTATTGAATTAACTGAAAAGGCTTCTCTAATGGATTGTACTATATTGTCTAGGGATGTCCTCAACACTGGTATCAGGGAAATGTGTCCCCTTCTTCATTCAGACAGCAGGAAAAAACTGTTGATTTCAGGAAGCTCCATGTTGTTTATGACCAGATAATTCTCTTCTACTTTACTATATTGCTACAGTTTGGTCTTCTTCACCATTGCCCTAATGAAATACCTTGTGTCCTTGGGACTGCAAAGTGAGAAGTGCAGTGATTCCAGCTCTAATTAACTATTATCTCTTAAGCTTTGAAGTTGACACTGGTTTTGGTTCTCAGACTTTATTTAGACAAAACATGTTTTGCTGGCATCATAATGCAATTTTTGAGAGTTCTGTCTTTTGTGAGAAGTAGAATGCATTTTAACTCAATAGAGTGAGAGTCACTCTTAACTGTTTTTCTAGCTTAGGCAGGTCATCAGAGTACTATTTTTAAAACCCTGAGAATTCTATTTCATTTTTATTTCTATTTTTTTCTTGAGTAGAGCTGTAGTAATTGGATTCCCTCATTACTCCTTTTACATCATTCTAGGTTAAGCAAACTAAGGTGATTCATATGAAATGGAGCGAGTAATTGCTAAAGCATTAGTATCAGCAGAAATGAACTCTTTCACTGTACAGTGTATCCCTCCCACCACTGCAGGACAGCTTGAAGTCTGCTGTTGCACAGAACAGCAATGAAATTTGATGCCTGGCACAATTAAATTATGCTTCAAATACTGGGGGGTTTTGATTTATTCACAATGGACAACAGCCTCCACAAGCACACTATAGGCCTTTCCAGGTGAGAAATGAGGTGATTTGCAATGTGTAAAGCACTCTGTTTGAAAGGACTTTAACACTCCCAAATGATGTTCTTAATCCTCTCTTCCCTAAAGTGGTGAATACTTTCTCCTTAGGATAATGTTCAGACTCTTCATATGAAAATCTCACTCAGACCTGGGCATTGGAGAACCTCTCTTGTAGTCTTTATTTCCCACATTTCAGGCAGAACATGCCTTCACAAATGCTTTATCAGAGATTCATTTAGGAAAACGTGTAAGAAAATTTTAAAAATCACAGGTTCAGATTATCCAAGGAGATTTTGCAGGTTCCTAACAACTTGCATTGGGTTCTTTAGGGAAGCGCAGACTGCAGCACCGCAGCCAGAGCAAACACCATCTCCCTCACACGCTCTCCAGGGTACAGCTCCAGCTGTATTCCCCAGCAGCCACAGCCATGAGTCAGTGAACTGAGTTTCCATAGTAGCAACCTGGGAGTAGCACAGGTGTTGCAGGTCCTGCCTCCCTCTGTACAGAAATCGGTTTTGGGGCTAATCACTGTGTTGTGTTCTGCTGCTCTGGCCCCAGAGATGGCCAGGAGAAGGATCAGGTCTGCAGACTTGAGGATGCTGGGAGAAGAAAACATAGGAATATTCTGATTCAAGGCTTTTCTACTATTTCTTTCTCATTTGCTATCTCTGTACATCTCCACTGGGTACACAGGATAGCATCTCTATGCCATTATTTATTGCTGTCTCAGCTATTTAAAAAAAAACAAAAAAAAAACAAAACAAACAAACAAAGAAAAGTGAGAGAGAAAAAAACAAAGAAACAAGCCCCAAAAAAGCAACAACAACAAAAACCAAACCACAGACTAAGGTTCTACCAAGAACTGTGATAGTATAGTATAGTATAGTATGGTATGGTATAGTCTAACACACAAACGTGATAGCTCAGTTTATCAATGTGATTAGTATGCACTCTGTTATGCATGATTCAAACACAAGTCGTATGCAATCTACACAGCAGTGCACACATGATCAGTAGCAACTAACTAAAAATAATATTAAAAGTAGCAAACTTCAATTTTTTCTTCAGTAGCTTGCGGTGCTCCTTTTAATAAAAGCCAGTTTACAAGTATATAAACCAAATTTCTGTGCATTGTTTTGTTTTGGTTTGGTTTGGTTTGGTTTTTTTTTTTTGTTTTGAGTGGGGGAGATGAGGGTGAAGCAGAGTGAAACACCTTTGCAGTCCTGGTAACACACTGTAACAGGAATATCATTAAACATATCCTTGAAATTTTGTATCCAGTGACTGAGATAGCTGTGCAGTGTACCTTGCAGATGTACAATTCTTGTTTTTTAATCAAAATGAGACTGATCAGCTACAAGAGCAACAGAAAAACAGAAAGTATATTTAGACACCATTCTTGGTTTGTCTACTTCTTCTCTATGCCAGTAGATGATATTTTCCCCAGATGGTATGCTAAATCGTGTCCACGGATCAAAAAGACCACAGGCCAATCAAACAGGTTTTCACCTTTCATTGCCAGCACTTCTTTTCAGTCACAAAACCTAAGCCAAGATCCTCACTTTCGAAGTATTCAACAGCATTCACATTTCGTGTCTCCTTTAGCGTTCATCTGAAGCTGTCATCCATATTTGGTTATTGTTTTCTTGAACAAATGAATCACAAATACATGAATAGTATGCACTCATCTGGAATTCTGGCAAAGGATCTGTGTATTTGTACATAGATGCTGTTTACCAGCAATGTTTTCAGTAAGAGGGGAAAAAAAATACATCTGTCTTTGTCTCAAGGATAGTGAGTCCTATCTATTAAAACCTCAAGAGATAACGTTGACAGAAGCAGAGCTGCAATTTGTTTAGTAGCACTTGGAAATTAGAGCAGCTCTTCACAACAGTGGGACTTTTTTACTATGCACCTAACATTCCAGATGGACTGCATCCAAATACACTTGTCCAACACAGAATAGGAAAGAATATCATTACAAAATATAAAGCAATATCAGCTCAGCCTCTTCCCCCTTAAAAGAAATCTGAGCACAGTGTTTTGCGACATTTTAGAAATTCAAAGACAATTTTATTTCAAATTGCTGAGCACTATAAAAAGCTGCTTTTGTGGATACCTAAAAAGAGACATTAGCTGTTTAAATGTTTAAAACTGTCCCTCAGCAGTTTCAATCGCAGAGCTCATCCTTCCTTTCGGAACAAAGCTGTATACCTTGCCAAAAGTTAAATTATATCATCGATGGAAATCACAGCTCTTGTTTACCATCCAAAGGCTGAGAAAAATCTCAGCATGCTGGAATTTAAAACAGCCCAAGGGCCTCATTTCAAACTTGATGGCTATGCCTTTCATTTGGGATTTGGCTGGTGCAGAGGGTGGGGGCACCATCTTTTAAGTGCAGACTTTAGATATGCCTTTGATTAGAGAAGCACATTTCTCTCTGTACATACAAACATTCTGTTTTTAAAGGGAAAAAAAAATGGATAGCACTACTCCATCCTGTTTAGCAGACATCTGTACTAAATGTTTTGCAAAACTTCCGTCAGTTAAAAGAAAATCCTCAAACTTGGAAGAGGCAAACAAATTAATTTTGCACAAGCCTGCACTGCAGCAGAGTGCTTACTGGCCAGCTAATCCAAAGGGAAGTTAAGGTTCTCACTTCAGTGGGTGAGTTGTCTGGCAGAAAGTAACAGACATTCCTTCCACCTTCAGTGATAACCAAAGGAAAATGTTTTGTTCAAGGTCAGCTCATTTTCAAGCTCTCTCTGTGCTCAAACGGCTCAGCTGGTCCCATGCATATCTTTGAAAGATCCCTGCAGTGAGCTGCAAAAAGTCCTTCAAATCCTCACCAGACTGAAACTGGGAACTCAGGATGAGGGGAAATTGAAAAGGAGCAACAGCAAACCCCAGGAGGTTAAAGGAGCCCCAGCTGCACTCTACCTATCTGTTTTAGGAGATGTGGTTTCTGGTCTCTCACTTCACATATAAGGCTGTATTAAACTATAACCCTATTGCTGCTTTGTTCAGTAATTTTATGTGACGGTTTGTTTCACTCATTCCCGCTTATAGCAACCGTAACTTTTGAGAAAAGACAGTTCTTTGTTAATAAATCTTCAGTTTTTAAATTCTCAGAGAGGCATTTAAAGCATATCATTGACTAGATGGAACATGAAAAACATCTTACATGCTCTGGCAAAGCATTCAGCAATATCTAAGTTCTGCCATAAAGATGACAAAATCACAGTTCAGAAGCTGCAAGAAAGTATTAAACACACTCAAAAGTTTCTGACTCATACAGCAGCCAAAGCAATGCCTACTATTGAAGGTCAATGAATTTTAAAAGCAAAAATGAAAGCTTATCCATATAAATACCTTTCAAATGTATTAATCTCCAGATCAACTTTGTACTGAAGTTCTATTGCCCAGATGTTTTGATTTTGAAATTGCATTCATAAAAATGTAATTTTCAATATTTAATCTGCTTCTACTACTTCTTTCTTCCCTACATTTTGAGTAGTGTAAACATCTTTAGTTCCAGAAATGCCATTGTCATCAAAATATCGGTATCTGTCTATTGATTTGCTTTAGGATAAAGGTATAGTCATGCAGTGTAGCAGTATTTCTTAATTCAGAACACACTCTCGTGAGGTAAACATAACCCCACTCCTGAGGAAAACAAGATACATTAATTAATATACAAAAGACTTTGCATATACACAGCAAAGCACATACTAAGAGTAGTCAAACATCTCACAAGAGCCCTAGAAGTTTCTTGTCCTGTTAACTCCTTACACCTAAAATAATGATATGGTAAAATACTCATGTTTAGAGAAGTGAGAAAACAGAGAAGAAACTTAGTGTATGGTAAAAAATCAAAGGGAGTTAAATGCTTCTGTATATTATTCTTAACCAACATTTTAACTGAATCTTCACCTCACATATTTCCTTCTTTCTTAATCTAAGTTGCCAATTGCTAAAAACTAAGGTAGCACACCAAGGAAGAACATGTATTTCTATTTGCGATATTTTTCTGAACTTTCTTAGAAGCCTTCAATATTGTTATTACTGGAATTAAAGATCTGATTCTGTGTGAGACAGAGCCAATACTGCTGCTCTTATTATCCAAGCTAATTTGTGCACACCCAAAGTAAAAACAAAACAGAATAAAAAATTGATTCTCTGTGAAAGTATCGACAACGTTTCTTCCATAGTTACAAACAGATGCTTAATGACTCCTGCCTTGCAAGTTTATAAAACTTGCAAAGCAGTTGCAGTGATGCCAGGTGCATAAGTACAGACCAAAATTAGCAACAGAAGAGAGCAAGCTGTTATTACCAATTTTGCATAACACTGGAATAGCTAGAACAGAACTAGGCTCTTTTGAGATCCTTTCAAAGACCTCAGTGATATCAAGCAATTTGAAAATAACCCTTGCAGCACAATGTTTTTCTACCTTTACCAACAGTGATGTTTAGGACTTAACTTGCTCCCCTGTTCAGTTCAAAGACACTGTTTCCCATTGAATTGGAAATTTTATTGTTTATGGTGCATGCACTCAATTCTAAAACAACAGCAAGCTTAACTGCTTGAGAGATTCTGCTCTGGAAAAAAGTAACTTCAGTAAAATCATTGCTTCTCTGCTTCCATATACAATAGAGAATTACATTACAGCCACTATTTGCTGTATTAAAAAAGAGAAACAAAACAAAGCTCATAAACAGCCATCCAGTGATTTTAGAAAACAGACAAAGGAAATTGTGGTCTTTAGGACAAACAGTTTAAGGAACTTAAAGTCAGTATTCCTTTTATGGTTCCAAAGAATAAGTGGACTCCCCAGGTTATATTTACCTTACTATAAGCAACTAGCTGGGTACCTCCTGAGATGCAGGGTAATTATTCTGTATTTAATATAACCCTGCAATAATTTGGTGGAGAAAAGGAGACACAGAAAGTATTTATCATGTTCTTTTCACAGTTCTTTATTATTTGGGTAAACATATTCACATCTTTAGAAAGTAAAATGGAAACAACAGCTGAACTACAGCTTTTCAGCTTGCCAAGATCTACAGTGTGTGCCAGAAGATTAAAATAAAATAGGGTTAGTAAAGTTAGAAGCTGATCCAAAATATTACAACTGAAATTCCCCATTTCTTAGTCTGCATCCATTTTTATAGGATGAGAGAAATGGGAGAAATTTATTTGGATGATTTACATTTGCAAAAAGGGTCAAAATGTAAACTGGGCGGACTGAAAGCTGCTGTTAAAAAGAACTGATCTTTCACAGAAATCTCTGTGAATTATGTGGATGTTGTTGGCTGAACCTGCTTTAAAAACACTGCCAATCAACACACAGCTCCTCAGCAAAAAGAAGCCTTCTTCCAGAAATGTTCCATCCCAAGAGAAACTCCCTCCACAGTATAGCCCTGGAGAACGTATGTACTAACAATCAGTACAAAACGGAATCTGGAAAAACACCACTTTCAATAGGAAGGATGACATTAATCAGGTAATAAATCAAAATACAACCCCATTTAATATGAAACACATTTATGCCTATCCTGAATTACACAGTTAAGGAGCAAGCTGATCCAGTAATATATTCTATGCTTTTCAATGAGCTGCTGCAAGTTGGCACAAACACATCATTACTTCAGAAATCCTACAAAAAGCTTTGCCTCTTGCTAATCTTTTGTTCCTGAAGGCAGAACCCCAGCTATCAATCCCAAGATGGAAATCACAATGCAATTTCAGTGGGTTTCTTCATAATTTCAAATGTGTAAGCCCTCCATTTTTTATAAACTTCATTCTCAGATAATTTTAGAAGGCTTTTTAAAAAAATTCACATCTGAGAGAGTACTAAGAATAAGTAAGCTCTTTGTAAATGCCATTAAATAAGATTTCCAAGACAAATTGTACCTTTTACTGTTTTCATGGGTAAAGATTACTTGGATGAGGAAAATATTCAGACACACTGTACACTTAACAGAATATAAATTGTTAATCAGCTTCACACATCAAACCTGCAGCAGAAACCCATTCAACCACACATCAGGTTCTGGGCTACCATCATATAGGCGTAAAGAGTAATACAAAAATTAGAGATGACATGAGTCCCAGGCTGGTCACTCAGGTTCTCAAGGATAAATTTGCAATACATACAATTTTTTATCCAACTCACTGCTGCAAGCTGAGTCACAGCTCCTAGGACCTCTCCTAAGCACCAAAAAGATGCACTTGCAGCCCAAACACAGCATTCCCACAGAAAGGTTACAAGACAGACTCTGAACAAGAAAAGGTCTCTGCAGAAGCACTGACATCCTAAGCTTAAAAACTCTCTGCTAATGAAACAGGTATACAAACCCCTCAAAATATGTTACCATGTAAGGCTTTTTTTCTTTAAAATATACCCTCATATATGTCCTCAGCCTGGTTATCAATCAACCATGCCTAAAACACAAATCCCAAGTAGATCAAGAACAGGTCAGCAAACAGAACAGCTGTTGGAGGAGCTCTGGGAGCACAAACCTGTTCATTTGGAGTTGCAGTCTTGCAGATATGGAGAGACAACAGCCAGTGTTGTGCTCTATTCAACTGAACAGGAGGCCAGCTCTCCCTTCACGTTTGTTGCCCTACCCTAAAAGCACAAAAGGCTCATGAGACAGGACAAGATTTTGGAATTGTGGAGAGAGAGGGAAGGAAATAATCCCATGCAGATTTTTCTTTTTTTCACAAGTGACACTCAAGTTCTCCCTATATTCATACTTTACTTATCCTGTTTTCACTGCACTGACACTAATCCTCCTTGAAATTGGTTGATTCTGCCCAAGTCATGTTTACATGGAAGCAAGTTTCATCTGGTTGTCCTCATTCAGAGACCAGTTTCTGCTCTGTGGTAGGAGAGATTATTAAAAACCTTATATTACAAGCACATGCTTTAAAGTGACTCAGCCTGGAAAGATAACTGTATTATATCAGCCTTTCACTCCCTAGGTCACAGAGAGGGAGAGGTAGCAGTAAAAATCTCAAATGGAAATTGCTTTCTAAATATATTATCCTCCATAAAAGCCATTTACCAACTGCTAGTACCCACAAGACAAAGGGAAAAGATAAAAAGTACATGTGACACGGCAGAGTAGGGAGCAGTGTGGAGAACTCATTTGTATTATCACACTGAACATTAACCACAAGGAGGAAAAAAACCAAATGCTCCCTGTTTTGCACAAACATCAATTACATCTAGTAATTTCACTGATCACTCTTGTGAAGCACTAATGCATACAGCATTCTGGCTTTTATGGCACAGGCAGTGTTTCATTGTCTGTCTCTGCCTCAGAATTCCCTTTTGTTAGGAGAGAAGAGGAAAACATTTTATTTTCTCATATGATAAGTAACATCTGCAGACTACCATGAGACCTGAAGATCACTCTACTAACCTGCTAGCTTACTTCATGGCAGAGAGCAAGGATCATAGAATCATTAACATTGGAAAAAACCTCTAAGATCCAATCTAACATTAATCCAGCACCAGCATGTTCACCACCAAACCATATCCCCAAGTGCCATATCCACATGGTTTTTTAACTCTTCCAGGGACAGCAATTCACCCACATCCCTGGGCAGCCTGTTTAAACACCTGGCCAAGACTTTCAGTGAAGAAATTATCCCTCATATGCAATCTAAACCTCCCTTGCTGCAATTTGAGACCATTTATGCTCATCCTGTCACTTCTTACATGGGAAAAGAGTCTGACCCCCTCCTCACTACAATCTCCTCCAAGGGAGTTGTAAAAAGGTCCTCCGTGAGCCTCCTTAGGCAGGCTAAACAGCCCCAGCTCCCTCAGCCACTCTTTTTTAGACTTGTGTTCCAGACCCTGTCCCAACTCCATTCCCTTCTCTGGGCACACTCCAGTCACTCAGTGTCCCTCCAGAATCGAGTGGCCCAGAACTGGACACAGGATTTGAGGTGTGGCCTCACCAGTGCCAGCGCAGGGGGATGGTCACTGCCCTGCCCCTGCTGCCCCACTATTGCTGGCACAGACCAGGTGTCCTTGGCCTTCTTGGCCACCTGGGCACAGCTGGCTCATGCTCAGCTGCTGTCAACAAGCACCACCAGGTCTTTTCCAGCCACTCTGCTCCAGCCTGTCGCGCGGCAGTGGTTGTTGTGCCCCAAGGGCCTTGGCCTTGTTGAACCTCAGACCTCTGGCCTTGCACCATGTGCACCAAGCTGTCCACATCCCACTGCAGAGCCTTCCTGCCCTCCAGCAGATCAACACTCCCACCCAACTTGCAGTCATTTGCAAACTGACTGAGAGTGCACTCAATCCCCTCATCCAGATCACGATAAAAATCTAATACAGAGTTAGCCCCAACACCAGGAACCCTAGCCCCAGCTGGATGCAATTCCATTCATCTCCAGCCTCTGGGCTTGGACACTCAGGCAGATTTTTTACCAGTGAACACTGAACCTATCCAACCCATGAGCAGCCTTTTTCTCCAGGGGAATGCTGTGAGAAATGGTGTCAAGGGTTTTACTGAAGTGCAGACATTCCACACCACAGCCTTTCCCCCATCCACCAAGCTGGTCACACTGTCATAGAAGAAAACCAAGTTGGCCAAGCAGCATCTGCCTTTCATGAACCTGTGCTGGCTGGGCCTGATTCCCTGGTTGTCCTGCATGTGCCATGTGATGGCACTCACAATTATCTGCTCCATGGTAGGTTTTATGCAAGCATACTTCAGAGCAGCAAAAACACACTTCTCCTAGGCTTTAGATAACATCTTCATGCTTTACATGAACTCCAGTGAACTCCAGTGGAAGGAAGGGGGGCACTTCGCACTTGCATTTGTTGAGCAAGATCGTAAACCCTTTGATGCTGTTTCTTCATTATCATTTAATAATTCTAAAATGACCATCCTTTAAGTCCTTGTTTATTCATCGCTTCAGCAACTGCTACTAATCCCCCTAACAGCAGGATTTAATTCCAAATGCCACCAGTCACTTTTGTTGGGGGTCAACCCCACCATACCTTCTCCAGTAACTAGGCCAAAAATTATATTATTATTATTTCCCAGCTGCTAATTACCAATTTTCTAGACCTGTGAGTTAAGTCAGAAAAAAGAGTGTTACTGGTTTGCTTCCCATCCATTCATCGTAGACAAAAAAAAAAGAAAGGCACCAGTCACACAAGAGAACATTAATCTGTGCCTTCTTGTAGTCTACATTTCAAATTAGACCTAAATTTGTAATTTTCAATTACAAATAAGAGGTACCTAAAATTAAAAAAACCCAAATTATTCCCTATTTCTTTATTAATTCAACAGCTTTTCAGCCTCCTAAGCCATGGAGCTGATATATCTATATCAAAAAACCCAAACAATCTGGAGTTGCTAGAGCAGCATCTTGAATTCAAAAATATGAACCAAGCCATCAGTTGCCTACACAAGCACCATATTCCTCTCCAGGCAGACTTGCTCGGTTCAGCAAAATGGGTAAATCCACAGCAGATTCTCATCAACTTCAAGAATAACAACCAGAAATTGAAGATGGAACAAGACATGAAGTAAAGTCCAAATCCTAAGCATAACTGCAATTAAGATGATGTAGAGATGTTGAGGCACTTTCTACTTACTCTGTGTCCCCCAAAGAGATATTTTCTAAAATTATCAAAATTCGAAGAGGTCATTAAAGACAGCAAAAGACAATGGAGACAGGGATGAATGCAGCAACTTGGCAAAAGATCAGTAACAAATACTTTTGACAAATCTGTCAATGAGAACCAAATATACTCTGTCCACTGAGGCCTGTTAGATAAAAAAAGTGTACTGCTTAGTGTCAAATACCCATGTCCCAGGGCTCTCTTTGTAAGTGTGTGTACAATTTATGCTACACAAACAAACTTACTGAGGAGATGCCTCACAGGTCCTCTACCAGTGGCAATGAACTCAAAAAAATTCTATTACCAAAAACTGAAATTAAATGTGATCTCATTCTCAGCTCCCATAATAAATTGCAACTTTCTGAAATAGATGTCAGCATGTAAATTACACAGTTGTGCACTGTGGGAGCCCAGGGCATACCCCTGGCCTCCTTGGGTGTCACAAGACCCCTCTG
>JAODKT010001809.1:505750-519310 GCA_027576195.1 Cossypha heuglini | reverse complement strand
CTCCAGTCTCTCATCGCCAAATTCAGGGAAAAAACCAGGATTTAAACCACCAGAACGTCCCCCCGAGGTGATCTCGGGTCTAGGAGAAACCTCGGGCTCGGACAGTGCACACTTTCTCAGTTACACCAAGAGTTAATTAAGTGGCAACACAGCTAAGATTATTCTACCAGTACCTCAATATTTGAATGGACTGGCATATCAAGTATAAAAATCAACTCAGTCTGCATTCCACAAACACACACTTCTTACCAGTATTAAGTCACAGACAGCAGTGATGAGTATATTGATGCCTGCCCCTGTCAAGAGCATGGCAGGCAGCATGGTAGGGAACCAACTGAGATGTAAGATAGCGAGGAAAAGTGTACATCATTTTCAACTGCAAAAAGGGTATTAACAGTAATTAACAAGCATTTAACCCGCTTTGCTCCAGAGCTCCCTGGCCATTATCAAATAACGTGAGGCTAAAATCTCTGAAATAGATCCAAACAAGAACACAGACAGAGGTTGAGCACTGTAATTCACCACTGCAGGCAGGCAAAAAATTACCACCTTGGTAACAAAGGACTGAGGGCACTGACAGATGTCTCTGGCAAACCATGCTGGGACAGCTGAATACCAGCTGCCACCCTGCCCCTCCATTACTGAGCAATCTCTCAGGCATCTTCATACAGAATCTTTAGTGTAGTTGCTCTCCTCAGCAGCTCAGCCTAACGCACTGACTTGTGAAGGGAGAAGAGGCACATATTTACCTTCTAGCACCTAGGTACAAAGCTGGTAACCTCTGGCACAGGGATAAGTGAATACACAACACTGAACAGGCAATAATTTTGAGTGAAGGGGTGATGCAGGTTGCCAAGGCAAATAAGCTATTAACATCAACCAGAGAAGAATTGCTTGGCTGCAACTCTCAAATCTCTGATTTGCAGGAATTGCCTGATGCTCATGCCAAAAATCATCTGTCATGCTGCACATTCATTCCAATCAACCTAGAAGCAAAATATATTGCACAGGATTGCAGACTCTGAGAAGAGAAACTTGGGCAGAAACAAAGACAATTACCCACTGGATGGTGTGGGGAATCACCCACAATGCAAGACACTAAGCCATCTTCTTAAAAGAGAATTTCAGGCAGTGGCTGTATTATCTAGGTGTCAGTGGAACAAACAGGTAATCTAAAAAAGAAAGGGATTATGTCCAGCAAGCAATCAACAGATGTTCTTCTTTTCTTTCTTCTAGCAAACATACTATCATTTGAAAGGCATCCAATGTAAGCCTAGATCAGAAGAAATGGATGACTGGCAAGCAGATGAAAGTAAGCCTTACCTTCAGATAGTTGCTATGGACTAAGTGAGAACACAGGGGAAAAAAGCAGAGAAAGGTAAGAGTATGTGTGTGTAGGGTGAGAGAGAAGGAAAATTTAACCTTGTGTCAAAAGCTGCAATGTGATTATATTGTAGCTGCAGGTCTTGTACTTGAAGTGACATGCACATAAAATCAGTTCCTCAGTGCTCTTCGCCCTTCACGGGAATATAAACCATCACTCAATCCTCACATAGTATTCATCTTGGTCTATTCAGGCTTTCTTTTCAGATTTCTTGAGACAGAAGGCCAAGGCTTCATGCTCATGCCAAATCCACTCTCAACTAAATACCACTATATATTGTTAGGCATTCAATTTATAATACCAAGCAACAAGATTCTAAGCACTACAGCTTTAGAAGAAGCCAGAATATTAAAAAGACTTTCATCCAGAAGCTATAGATATTTGGGCAATTTGTGTTTGGAAACTCTAGTCTGTATGAGTTTTACTGAAATACAGACATACTTCTCTTGGCAGGATGGTGTATTTCTTGCTGAAAGTCAACAGAAAAACACTGGCAGGACTTGCCCCACAGGATCAGCTTGCCTATCACTGATGGAAAAACATATACTGAATAAGGCATAATAGAGGAACTTGGCTTTAAAATTGTTGTTAGAGTTCTCTTACACAGCTGGGTGATTTTATGAATATGGTAATAACTATAACCTTTAGAATTCAAGACAGGAACAGCAGATGGAACCTAATTAAGACAGAAAAATTATTAATTCATCTTCATATGGAATGTGAAAGGCAACAACTCTTTGTAAAGGGAGATCCTCTGTGCCACTTAATAAATGCAGATACAATCAGGTAGACCAGGGACTCATTGGGAAACAGCTACACCCCACACTGGAGGCCAAGATCTATTACTTGCAGCTTAAGACACTGAATAGACAAGAAACAAGACTAACAACGAACAGTGGCAGTTTCTTTCACTGTACATGACTGCTGTGGTCTGACTGCATCCTCATCTTTTGCTTACACAGGAAAAAAACGTGGAAAATTGTATTTCTTTCAAGCTGCTTCAGTTACCTTCACTTCAACTCAATGAAAATCACAGAAGAACTTGCATTACTCTGTTCTTCTTGCAAATAATGCAATGCAGTCGACACACGTCTTTATGTCCCCTCATACAGCTTAGGGTACAGGATGGAGTAGAAGGCAGGAGGAATCTTTTTAAAAACTTGAGAAGGATTCTTTTTTTTTCTGCAGGAAGAAAGGACTGGGAATGGGGAGAAGTACATCAGGGACATAAATACCATCTTAGAAATATCTAAAGAAGAGGTCCAAAGAAAAGATCCCAGCAAATACTCAGTTCTCTTATTAACCTCTGTCATGTCAAGAATAAAACTTATACTATGTTTTGTAAAAGTGTTAAGATAATTCAAAGTGGAGAGTGGAGGTGGTGATATAATAACAGCAAAATATCTCCTTCCCGACTAGATGTCTCACATTCATCTTCTCCAAAATCAGCCTGCAGTATCTGTACCTCTTCTCTTTTTGCATACTTTAGCACAGAAATTAGTAAATATGTATAGATAAAGCTGATTTATTTCTCTTATTCCAGCAGTGCTGAATTCAATTCTAAGGCAACTCAAGAGAAAGCAGTGATTCAGATGAAGTAAAAGCATGTAAAAACAGGTGAGAGATGACAGCCACTCAAGGCCCTTCCTCCATTTCAGGCAACATTTTTCTAATTGACATTTCACCAAGCTGGCAGGGGGAGACTAAAAACAGTGAAGCTAAATACATGCACATACACACACACATACCACGCAACTTCTGCTTCTGTTTACTCAGTCCTTATCCAGGCCTATTAAGCAGCATTAGCTGGAGATGAAAGGAATGTTTTGAAGGAGACAGGCATGCGTTACTATACCCAGTCGGGCAAATAGTGGTGCCAGAGATACAAATCCCATAAACTATGCATTGTTGATACTTATTTCAACACCTACCCCTGTGATAGTAGCATAAATATAAACCACCTCTTCACAGTGGCATAGATATACACATTTGTGTAGACACACTGTGTGTGCATGTGGTGCGTGCACTGTTTTCTCGCTCCAGCACAACATACTTCATTTTGTGTGGCTTCCTATTGCTACAGCCCCCAGCTCCTCCTTCCCTGCCCCTCATCAATTCTACCCCTCTTCGTCTACTCACACTTCCTTCAGCTCATTGGCGTAAGTAGGGAAAATAGCATATAGCTCACACCAAATTTGTTCACTTAGACAAATGTCCAACAGAAATCAGAGAATCACAAAATATCCTGAGCTGGAAGTGACCCACAAGGATCACTGAGGAAAACTGCTGGCCCTGCACTGAACAGTCCCAAGAATTACACAATATGCCTGGTTTGTTGCTGTACTTTACCAAAATCCCACTTCTTCGACCAAAACAAATACTGAAACAGTGGCAAAAGACGGTGAAGGCAGAGAGATATGGGGTATTTTCATTTAGCCAGATGTCATGCTAACAGAAACACTCACAGCAACTGCTATGAACTATGTTAGCTTCACCAGTCATGCCAAATGGAAAAAAACAAACAAACAAATTCCTCTTTAATAGTAGAATAAAATTAAACATTGGTACTGTTAACAGTGGACAGCATACAGATAACACACCTGCTGTCTATACTGAACTACAGTTCAACACCTCAGCTGCCCCCACCCTAGAAGATGCCTGTATTTGCCCCTAAGCTCAGCCGTCCACTAGCACCCCCGCAGCAGTCATCACAGACACAAATCCCTGTGCTTCCCTGACATTTCACTGGGCAGCAGAGCAATTTCGTAAAAAAAAAAAAACACACATGAGGCACCTTATGCCACCTACAGGCTCTACTGCTTGCTTTCTCTGAAACTCAGTGCTTATTTAAGCTTGCCTCAGTCTGCTTGCTTTCAACCCTCTGTGCAAAAGTTTTCCCAGAGGTGTCCTGACCCCAAGCTTCCTCTAACCTGCCTTCTCCCTCTCACATGAGCTGGCAGACCTCAGGGTCCATGTCTGCCATGCATTGCTGTCCTCATTTTCAGCAGAACTAACTTTTCCTGGCAAACATTTCCAAGCCCCAGATAGCCCACACTATGTTCCCTTTCTACAGCAATTCTGTGAGGACTAGAGTTTTTTTTACCCTTCAGGAGTCTAAGTCTCCCTTGGATCCCTCTTCTCCCTGAAGTTCAGACAAAAACAAGACTACTTGCTTGAGAAAGAATTGGGTGTTCAGAGCCAACTGCATTATTCTTTATCAATGCAAAATTACTTCACTATTACTTATTTCCATATAATAGAAATTGTAGAAAGTAAAAATTAAGACACACAGCTCACTTTCTTCCAATATATCACTTTCTCTGAGAAATGAGGGAACCTGCACAACACCGTACTAGGTCCCAAGAGCTCCATTACAAAAATATACCACATATCATACTAGCAAGAATCATCTCTCTGAAAATTGTTCTTATAGAAACTACACAACAGATGAAGGACAGAAAAAAATAACCCAACATGTCACCAAAACAAGATATTAACAGGAGGGGTGTAGACAGAGCTCCAAACTTCAGCAGAAGCAGCGTATAAGTAATAGAGTGATAGGTTTTTGCACAGCCATAGATAGCTGGTGAGATAGGTTCTACTCTAATATAGGAAGGCAGAGCTGATACTGACCTGAAGGCAAATAGCTGCAATGCCATTTACTTTGGATGCCTCAATAGTATTTCGTGCATTATTTCGGCATAATTTCTTGGTTTGGTTTGAGTTTGGTTTTTTTGGAGGAAATGCCACAGGAATCCTTTAGGTCTTGCCTAAACTAGACTAGAGAAGTTTTCAAGTGACATGATAAATTACTTTGTTGAGTCTTAGAGTCAAGATAAGTAATTTGTACTTAGAAAAGAATAACCTAAGTGGATAGGCAGAAGAAAGCTGCTCTGACATGCTCTATACATCTCTAAGAGAAAGGTGGATTATCTACCCTGCTCCTAGACACTCCTTTACATAAAAGAAGATACATTCAGACTTTGAAGGGAACCACATCTTAAAAATCAGCAAACAAATGCAGCATTACCATATTTGGCAGTTGCAATGTGCATCCTCCGACAGGTCTCTTTGGAAAGTGTGTTGTTATCTCATGAATTAATAGTAAAGTGTGATTTTTCATCTTAAGTCATGCACCCAATGTATTTTTAATCTAAAAGGCATTTTGCATGAAGCTTGTACACATGTTAAAAAAACCTCTAATGGACATCCCAGAATTTATCTCCTGGACATACTGTGATCATTGTCTTAAACAGATTTTACCTGGATATACTTTTCTGGTTCACATAGGCATCAGGTTTCAGTACCATTCTCCCTTCTTACCTTCAAAATAATATGCCCTCTTCTTCCTGTCTGAGACACCTGAAAGCTGATGGTCCATTGACAGCTATCTGAATTGGTTTATTCTTCGTTAACTGTTTACTTTGGCTCAAATGAAAGCAAAAAGGAAACTGAAAACAGCCCTACTGGGAGAAAACTCATGTGGGACAAATTAGGAGCCACCATAAGATTTAAAAGTCTGGGGGAAAAAACAGGACTAACTGGAGGCAGCTGTCAGGATGTGGTTTTTCTGTTTATATTCTTCTCCTCCCCTCCCTTAACCTCCTAAATTATGAAAGAAAGTAAGCATGTGTATGTGTGCATGCACAAGCAAAAGCAAGTGAACACCAATCTCTCCTCTACACACAGCACGTATAAGAATATAATGGAATCCATACAAGAGAGGCAACTCAGCCATAGAAATAAACACAACTGGTAGAGCAATTTATTCAAGAAAAAAATTAACTTTTTCCCTTATCCAAGTATCATACCATACAGTAAAACTGCAATTTCAGAGTATCAGTTTTAATTATTAAGTGAGTTACAAACTGGAACTGGAGGTCAAATGCTCCACTACAATCAATCTTGTGGATGGTAATTCTGTGCTGGATCAAACTTCCCTTGCATTCCATCGTCCCCTCTAAAGGCAAAGACAACAACTTTTTACAAGGCACATCCACATGTACAAAACTGTTGCCTATCCAGAAAAAAATAAACCCAACCAAATAAAAACCTCCACAGTCTGAGATTTAAATTTAACATACAGTAAGTAAAGCATGCATGGTACTAAGAATCCAAAATAAAAAATAAAAATAATAAAAAAAAAAAGATTCATGCCCTGGAGAAATTCTTCCCTTTCACATCTTCTCATGACTATCCCCCAACTTATTACTGTAATACTCCAGACAATGTACTCAAGGAGAACAAGTTCAACAGCGATTGTTAACTAATAGCTAAATTAGTACTCCTGGGCATAACAGCCTCCTATCCCTTACCATTATCTTCACATTCATTTCAAATCAGCTCAGGTCATTTTAGGGTGGGATGAAAGCCAAAGACAATGGAAAAGGAAACAGAACGAATCAGTGGATACGACACAGTACAAGCTGTTCCAAACCACTGAAGAGCTGACAATCTCCAGTTGCCTCAAAGATAGCTCTGCCCCTTCCCATTTTATTATTCACCTCTTCCCTGCCTCTTGTTTCTCCCTCTATGCTCATTCCACCTATGTGGCCATAATTCAAAAGGCAAGTACCTGGACTTCAAACGTCCAGACAAATCAGAACTGCTTAGAAACCAAATTACACAAGAGCTGAACATTCCTCCTAAGAAGGAATCTATTAGAAATGTGAAACTGACTCCATAGATGACCAACACATTAAGAGACAGAATAGGATAAGAAGTTTTAAGTGCAACCACGGAAAAACAAAAGAAGAGTGCCAGGTCAAAGCAGAGAGATGCAATCAAGATTAGTTTTGCTTTAACTGTTCAAATGGTTTGACTTTCCCTTCTGGGAGAATGAATCAGAGACAGCTTAGTAGCAGGCATGCGCTTTTCACAGCCCAGCTTTCCTGAGTAATTATGTGCTTTGGTCCTAGTTTGACAGATTATTATTGCTGTAAGCTCCTCAACAGTCAATGCTAGCAAAAACAATACTGTAACAATATGCCTTTCTGCAGTCTAATAGTCATATAAAGGTAGGTTCTCAGTTTGCTGCGAGCATGTTCACAGTCATATGCACAAAAAAACCCCAAAACTGTCCTCCAGTGAAAAAAGTTCTAAATGTAATATCCCCAACATCAAGGTACTTGATCAGAGGCTGCTCTACTCTGTCTATTACTGTTTGCGATTAAATATATTCTCACCTCTTTGGAAACAATTCATAATGTCTTTCAGTTCAGTCCTCAAAAAGAGAATATTTAAGTTAAAAAAACCTTGAAGACAACAATTAAGAAAAAGAAAGGTTAGTAAGATTTTTTTTTTTATGTTTTGCTTTTGTGTTCTTTGTAGTAAACACCAGAAAATACACCCATAGCTAAAGATTGCATTTTCGTTCACCTAACTTATGATTTCATAAGAAAGTTACCTCACTCTCAATCCCACCATAACACCCTTAGAGAGGGTATTACGATATTACAGTGGAGAGGTTTTTTTCCTTGCTAAGAGCACACATAACAAAAAAGACTGGTTTTCCCAAAAAATTACTGGTTCTTCCAGCAGTAACTACCATTCCTGTTGTTATTTTATGATGCAGGAGTAATTCTAAAACATCTAAATCTGTTTTTTGTATGACCACTTGAAGGTGACACCTAATAACCTCTGTGAAGAAACAGCAGCCGTTTTCTACATACTCATACTGGAAAACACCATGCAGTCTCAGTCTATTTTAGCACTATATACTATTTATATAATGCTAGCATTACATGAACCACTCACCATCACATGGTGCAATATTCAACAATGCTCTCTGCCACAAATTTAATTAAGAATTGACTGAGTCTGAAAAAACAGGATGAAAGCTAAGCTACTGAGCTACCCCTATCACCCTCAAGGGGAAAAAACCCAAACCAAACACATAAAAGAAAGGAAGAAAACCCAACAAACCCTCGCACAGCCAAAACAAAACAATAAAAACTCCATAGTTGTCATAGCACTGTTGTCACATGTATTTATTCTCCTAGCTGTACACAGGAGCAGAGGCTGTAGAGGCTGAAACTTGAAAAGATTTTGTCTTGCGACAAAACAAATTTAAATATTTCTAGACAGTTATGCCCATTTGTTGTTACAGTAAAGGACCAATTATTCCTTGTATGCATGAGATCAATCAGAAAGAAAGAAGTATTACTTAGTGTCACTTAAGTTGCAATGGGTGAGAAAACCAAATATTTTTCATGTGCCTTTGAATGGCCTTTAATTGACAGTATCTTAGAGCAGACATGACCTCCTAATACTTCTTGAACTGCTTTTCCTCCTGAAAAGGTCCAAAGCAGAGTGAAAGGTAGGGCTGTGAGTTTCCTCATTGCTTACTACTGTAAACTTTCACTGCTTTGAAGGCAAGAGAGAAATGTAGGAACTGGAAGTAGACAGGAATAAGACAAAAAAACACAAATAAATAACTCCAAAAACAGCACAGGAGAGAGCAGATAAAGCAGACATTTGTACTATCCTTCTCCATTGAACAAAATACCAGCATGTGGATGGCAAACATAGCACTTTTTTTTGTAAGTTACATCTACAGTAGAGGGTTAGTGGATCAGACACTTAAAATTAAACTGCTAACACTCTGTTTTTTATTACCTAAGTGTCATTCAGTAAGCATGTCCAGCTGGTCACCAAAAGCTAATCTGGCAAAAGTCCAAAGCTCAAGAATCAAAAATTTCTGGCTCCATGCAGACTCTGTCGAAGCACATTTGCTTCCCCCAGAACAGACTTCTCCTCTCAAGGAATATTTTCATGCCAGCCTGAGTGCTGCACAGCATCAGGCTCTCCTCCCTCAGCATGCTCCTCCTGCCACATGATGCCTTTCAGTCCCGGACTCTGAAATGTGACTCTCAACACCACTCTTTCCCATGCAGATTCCCAATACGGTGCTGATGCTTAAATTCACATCTACATGCTTAAATCAGAAGCATGTATTATTTAAATAATACAATATTAAATAATTAATATTAAAAAATTAAATAATACAATAAATAATTGAAATAAAATTATTTAAAATCCATTTCTTTCCCAAGTGATTTTTTTCAGTCAACGCATGGATGCTGTATGGGAGAGAGAAGTAAATCAATCCCTACACCAGACAAAACCTGTAAGGATGCATCTACTGGCTGCTTAGTATGAGTGGGAAGAAGAGGGGGGAAAGAAAAAGAAGAGCCAACTCTGCTTGTAAGTGAAATAAAACTGCAATGTTTTGCTTTACTGCCATGCTGTGGAAAATACACTACAGTATCCCAGCTAGACTTCTTTTTCCACAGCGTGGCAGTAAAGAGAAGCAGCACAACTGCAACCCACCTTGGGATGCAGAACAACTGAAGAAGGGCAAGGAATTGACTACTTTTACTACTATCCAAACAATAAAGACACAATTTAAAAACAAAACTGATCATATCACTTACTGGAAAGATTAGGCCTGCTAATTAAAGGCAAGGATCCCCATCTTCTTCCAAAGGGGGCAGCTCTTCCTCCTCCTCTCCTCCTTACTGTCTATCTGTTTCTGATTTTGGCTGTGACCAAAATATTCATTCCGCTGAAATGCAAACTTCAGACCTATGCACAATAGCATCTGGGACAAATCACTGCAAAAACAAGTACCTTTCCTTGTTTGGTGTTAATCTAAAACAGTTAGTAAAACAGTTTTAGCTAAAACCCTTGCTCCTTCACAGCAAATATTCAAGTACTTGGTTTGTGCATTACAGACAGACCTGCCTCTTTGGTAGTTTCTGTGGACTGAGCCCAGTGACAACAACTGGTTGTGCTCAGCATGGCACTAACTGGTCTGAGTCCTCCTAGTCCCCCAAGGGGATGCTGGCAGCCTTGTTCCTGCTGTTTTCAGGACTGGGACAAGGCTCCAAGTCTCCATACAAAAAACTATTGTTCTTAAAAACCCATGATTTATCACTGAAAATACTTACTTAATTCACACAATTTCCATTACTGAAGCTCTCTTACAGATTAAAGAAATAATAATTCTAACAATTAAAATTAATTGCCATTTGCGCCATTGAGGACTCCCCTACTTCCCCCTTCCTGGGGTTCTGACTCCTTTGATCTGTCCATCTCTGTTACAAATATGAGCTGCTGGATTGGCAGGTTCAAGTAGGAACGAAGCAAATAATTCCTCATGGAATAAAACTGAAACTGGCAAGCAGCCAAGACGCTAGTCGGAACAGTTAAGAAAAAATAACAGGGATAACAAATAACAATTTTTGTAGCTACCACTCCAATCAATCCCAAAGAAAAAGGTGGCTGGGAAATTCAGCTTGAGATTCTTGCTGAATCACTGGCAAAATGGCTTTCTGTCAGCGTAGAGCCAAACACAGTTACAAGAACAATCCCAAGAAACATTCTTTGTAAAGGGGGATTGCTTATTCCTTTTGCACACTACTTTCTATACAATAGGATATTTTCATAAGAAACTAGTCTGAATTCTACTTTTCCCTTATTTCCGCTCTAGCTAATTTTAAAAATATTATTAAGTTGAACAGCTCAGAAGATTACAGTAAAAAATGCAATTTATTTTGTCAAAAGACAAAATGAAGTAAAAAAAAAAGTTAAGGAAAATAACAAAAAATAAAAGTTTTCAATAAGGTTAATGAGAGTAAAGGACAGCCAATACCCATAACGATGGCCACATGTAAGAAAATAACAAAATCTGTCCAAAACATAGGCTTCAGTTATAGTCACTCTTTCTAGGCTAAAACAGATTGATAAGGTAGGAAACACCACAACAAACTGTAATATTTTTATAGAAGGAAACAACATGCTTCGACAATTTTCATTTGGAGAAAGAAAATTATAGCACTTTGTGCCAACTGTGACGACTTTCAGAGGGTTTTTTTTGTTTCATTGCAACACTTCTTCTGATGTTCAGATTCTTCCGTTTCTGAACATACAAAGAAAATATAATGCACAGAGAAATTCTGCTGAGCACAATAATCTTAGGAAGTGTGACATTTTTTTTTTGTTCAGGTTCAGAGGTTATGATATGTATTTCATACAGACTAGTAAACACTGCATCACTGGTATTTCCACATTTTCCAATAAATCAGGCTTTGAAAGCCTAAGCATTGCAGCAAATACATGAACTGGCTTCACTATTCAAAGAGAGTCTTTGTAATGAAGTCATACTAACAAATCTAGGTAGAAGCAAAACAATCCCTGAAACTGCTGAGCTATTAAATTTTACATCTTATCGTGTAAAAATGCTGAACCACTCCCTTTCCTCATTGCTTCATGGGTGCTTCTTTCCCAGTGTTTTGGGTTTCACTTTGCTGAGAGCTGCACAGATGATAAAAAAATTGCACAGCTATCGGAGAGCTACGCTCTTAGCAAGAGTGCTATAAAGAATACTGGCTGCCATTTTCAATGCAGCATGCAGGTTCCAGGCATTGAATCTAAGACTCCTAAGAGCCAACTGCAACAACACACAATTACATGACCGACTGCTGTCGTCATCCACACTTTATCAGTGTTTCAGCTGGCACTTTTACAGCAGCCCCGATGCAGTAGGTGTTCCCCCACCCTGGGATGGAGGAGGGCTTGGCTTTGCAGAGAAATTTCTGGAAGGGCAGATCTGGAATGCGCTGTCTCTGCTGCACTCCCCCGAGCATTGCGTGCCACTCATGGCACAGGAGCATGAGGAAGGCACTGTCAGTGGGTGATGCACCAGGCGGTCAGGGGCTGCAGCACCAAGCCCACAACCCACTCCCCACTCTGTCTCCAAACACTTCCATAGCCACAGAGGCGTGAAAGAGGGGCAGTGACAGGCACGAAACTCCAAAACCTTGCACGAAACACTGCGGAGAAACTCCTAGCAGTGTTCATTGGAAATTAACTCCTTACTGACTCATGCGATGTTCACACAAAGCCCAAAAGGGAGGAGAGGACTGACAATGGGCTGTGAGTTGTAAATCAGACTCACAAACCACTGCAGAATGGAAACACTGGAACTCAACTGCGCAGAATAAAGGTGTAGCGAAAATAATAATCTTTTCTTCAGTTATATACTGAAATTATTTTCACTTGATGGCTCACCCATTGCAAGGCATGCCTTTGTTCAGGACACTACACCGCTACCACAAAGGCAAAGCGAGAAAAAGCAAAACATCTGCTCAATCAAGATGGGCTTTTCTCCCTCTTCTGCACAATGTTGTGTCTGCATTTTGGTTACAAGGAGAAGTGGGAAAAAATCAAAATAAAGATTATTAAACAGAGTGTGGTTTCAGCTCTTCTACTTTTTCTCTCTGAAAAGCTGCCATATAAGCAGTGAAATTAATGGTCATGTTTTAAAAATAATTTCTATATTTACAAATTATATTTATTTAAAATCAGTGCCATTGCATTATTGGGAAAAAAGGGTTTTGCTTGTTTTTTTAAAAAGAATAAATACATATGCAAACAGATCCAAAGAGATATGAACGCGTGCACTTGGACAGACATAAACACATACCTATTTATGTAGAGTTCACAAAACTTGATAACTATGAAGTCAAAAAAGAAAAGTTAGATAGAGGTTTATTTTTAAAAAATTAAATAATAACATAATTAAAAACTCATTCAAATATTGTGCTGTGTATTCCTATTTTTAATTATTTAAATTTTGCTAGACTACTTTGAATGTATTTTTGCTCTGCTCACCTTCACAGTGTCTTCTTATTTGATATTTACTGAGATTTAAGTGTCACATGGTTAATAAAAGATAATGAATGCAAATTACAGTATAACTAAAAAATTTGGGACAAAAAGCTGCCTGTCATAATGCAAAATACCCGCTCATAAAACAAAGAATTATATATCTTCTGCACCACACCTTACTGAGCAATCTTTACATCACCTTTCCGTGTTATTTGGTCTATTATATTGGTCTATTCCCAGACTGTGTGCAATTAAAAGTAGGTTTCTTATTACTATAAAGTGCATACTATGGGCAGTGATCCAAATGAGCACAAGAAAGACACATAATAAGGTAAAAAATGCTTTTAAAAAAATTCCATTAGATAGAAGGCCAATGGTCTTTTAAATCAGACTTACATATCTCTAAGATGACATATCCCTTTCCTTAGAGAGGAAAAGAAAGAAAAAGAAAAAAAAAGAAAAAGAAAAAGAAAAAGAAAAAGAAAAAGAAAAAGAAAAAGAAA